>CM053403.1:83827673-84021177 GCA_028644305.1 Xerus rutilus | reverse complement strand
ACCCGGCTTCAATATATTTTTAATACAATATCTTCCTATTGCACTTAACTGTCTGTAGCATTTCAATGATAATTCACACATTATAATTTAATGAAATTCTTATTTGCGTGTCTATCATTTCCCCTGGGCAGGAACCTCAAGAGCAGAAACTACATCTTGTTCAGTGCTATTTCTGAAATGCTGAGCATAGTGCCTGACACATAATAGAACTCAATAATCACTTGCTGAATGAATAAATCATTTACTATAATTTCTTCCAGGACATATGTTCAGTCCTAAATAGAAAACAATCTTCTTAAAAGAAGAAACCACATCTTCCACTTACTTATCTCCTTCACTCTTCCTGGAACTGTGCCTTCCTTACTCATAGCAAGGACTCAATAAACATTTGATATGACAATAATGATGAGAATGGCAGTGGTTGTAGTAAAGAAGACAAATTAGCCTCATAGAAACAACATACAGCATATTGTTCACCTTCAAAATCAAACAAAATTATTAAGTTATTATATCTTGAGATTATGAACACTTATTTTCTTTTCTGTTTTTCAACATGTGTTAGAGTTTTTAGTTTTGTTTGCACCCACCACTGAGCTTTAAAAAAAAAATTAGCACCTTCTATAAACAAAATCTAGTAGACTATAGTAATTCATCTAAGAAAAGTCAATCTCCTTCCTTAGGATATTTACATTTCAGAAATCTCAAACCTCCTGCCTTTTGTCTCCTCGGTCTAAGATTCTAGATAACTTTCCTCTGTTTCTTCCTGCTGCAGGACAACTACCTTGAGAAGTGGGCACTTTCTGAACCTGCTACGTATTTGGATAAAGATGAAGAGAAAGAGAAAAAGCAGGGAGCAGAGAGTGACAATGATCCCCCACCCTGTAGAGGATACACCTGCCACTCCAGTGCTCCGTGTGCATTTGTCATGGTCCTACCCTAATTCCAACTCCAGTTTTACTTCAAAGCTAGAAGAAGCCATTGTCCCTGATTGACAAAACCAGCTATACACTCTGTCCTATGGAAGACATGCACCAAAAATGTTATATTTTTATAAGAAACAATCTTTAGTGCAGTTTGAAGTGATTTGATGCCATAATGTGCTCAATGAAGATAAAACCTAAAGAAAAATTTCTTTACATATATCTGTCAAAATAACTCCCTATCACCACCAAATTTGATTGTTTGGGTTGCACAAAGGAAGTGACAATGGTCACTTCCCTAAAGTAGTGGTGTTTGAAAAGTATATATCATTATGGCCTAAAATGGACCACCTGAAGTCCAGAGGTATGAGTACATCAAGGGGTAAATCTGACACCTAGAAACATTGACTTCGACACCCAGCTTCAAGGAGCCTCCAGCAGTGACTAACTGCTTAATAACCTGGGATGCCAAAGTAAATCAGCATGAATGGAAATTGTGAAGAGTTTGCAGTATAGCTCAGTAGTACCGCATTTGCCTAGCATGCATGATTCCCTGGGTTCAATCACCAGCACGGGGGGCGGGAGTGGGATGAAACTGTGGCTGTCTTTTATCACCTTGTTCAGTACTTGGAACCATAGTTTTTATGTGTAGGATATTAAATCAAAAAATTCTTCTGATTTTGTTTATATAAACATGTTGACTACATAAGCTATTTTTAAAGCATGTTTCAGAAACATATCCACCAATTTAGGTACTAAATTTAATTCAGAAAGGAGCATCTTAGGAACTGGAGAATATCATGCTAAATCAAATAAGCCACCCCTAAAAAACCAAAGGCCAAGTGTTTTCTCTGATAAGTGGATGCTGATCCATAATGGGCAGGATAGGGAAGAATGGAGGAACTTTAGAATGGGCAGAGGGGAGTGAGGGGAAAGGAGAGGGTGAGGGGGTGGGAAGGATGGTGGAATGAGACGGACATTATTATCCTATATACATGTATGATTACACAACCAGTGTGACTCTGCACCAGGTACAGTCATAGGAATGAGAAATTGTACTCTGTTTGTGTACAATGTGTCATATATAACCAATTAGAACAAAATTTTTAAAAAGGAAAGGAGCATCTTATATATTTTTTAAAAATCCCCTTCCTGTTTAGTATCAAAATAACCATCTCTGTGAATCCTTCAGTTTAAATGGGAGTACACTCTGAGAACAAAACTCATTAGATAATAAATGAGAAGATACAGAAGTCTGCTTCTCTCCTTGTCATAATAAAAGGCAATGCTCAACTACAGTGATGCAACCACATCAATATTCATAGCAGCCCAATTCACAATAGCCAAACTGTGGAAACAATCTAGATGCCCCTCAATAGATGAATGGATAAAGAAACTGTGGTATATATACACAAAGGAATATTGCTCAGCAATAAAAGAGAATAAAATTATGGCATTTGCAGGTAAATGGATGGAGTTAGAGAATATCATGCTAAGCGAAGTAAGCCAATCCCAAAAAACCAAAGGCTGAATGTTTTCTCTAATAAGTGAATGCTGATCCATAACGGGGGGAGGGGGGACATGGGATGAGTGGAAGAAGTTTGGATCGGCCAGGGGCAGGGCGTGGGGGTAGGAAAGATGGTGAAATGAGACAGACATAATTACCCTAGGTACATGTATGATTGCACAAGAGGTGTGACCCTACTTTGTGTAGAGACATGAAAAATTGTGCTCCATTTGTCTACAATGAATCGAAGAGCATTCTGCTGTAATGTATAACTGACTGGAATAAATAAATAAACAAACTTAAAATTTAAAAAAGCTACAAAAGGCAATGCTCACCTTAGCATTCAAAATTTCACATTATCAATTTCAGCACTCTAGGATCATCTCCACTAATCCCAAAATTTATTCATTTATTCAGAAAAAAATATACACAAATCTACAGCAATAAACAAGTTTGCAATGACTTGCAATGTCAATTTACTGTGTCCCCAAACACACATTCAACAGGTATTTACTAGATAAGCTAAATGAAAGAACCATTTCAGGCACTAGTCGCGTAGCAGTAAACAATGGGACAAGATTCCTTGTGAATAAAGATATATACCAGTCCTTTTGTACTTTCACACTTCACACATATCATTTCCTCTCTCCCACAACTCCTCCATACTTTTCTTTTTTTTTTAATATTTTTTTAGTTGTTGATGGATCTTCATTTTATTCATTTATTATTTATATGTGGTGCTGAGAACCGAACCCAGTGCCTCATGCATGCTAGGCAAGCGCTCTACCACTGAGCCACAGCCCCAGCCCCATACTTTTCTTTATTCTTAGTGTCAGTCCTACCAAATTCCTCATACACAGAAGATAACACAGTTCAGATAACACAGAGATGTGAAGCAGACTGCTTATGAAAAACCTAAGACTCAAGCAGGGCTGAAATATGCAGGGGGAGGGCAGCAAGGGGCCAATAAGGTTTAGGAAATCATAGAGAATTAAGGGATTCTGAGCAGGTTTTTAAGGCTAAAACAGAATCAATACAAGAAATCAATAACTGGATCTGTAGTGCAGTTGAGGATTTCATTGTATAAGCAAGACAGACATCCAGTGACCAGACTGGAACACAAAATAAATACAGAATCAGCAGCAATGGTCCTTGGCATCAAGAGAGAAGCACCTAATCAAGGTTCTTAACTTTTCCCCACAGGAAGAGCTAGCCCCTCTAGCAGGTCTGAACTTCTAGTATGAGTCAACTATTCCTAGCAATGAGTTAAAAGCAAGTCAAGGGCCCACAATCAGGAATGCTATCATACTGAGGCCACAGACAGTCAGAGAAAATACGAAGTCTCTAATTAAAAACAACCATTGGGGGCCAGGCACAGTGGTACATGCCTGTAATCCCAGCAGCTTGGGAGGCTGAGGCAGGAGGATATTGAGTTCAAAGCCAGCCTCAGCAAAAGCAAGGTGCTAAGCAACGCAGTGAGACCCTGTCTCTAAATAAAATACAAAATAGAGTTGGGGATGTGGCTCAGTGGTGGAGTTGGCCTGTGTTCAATCCCTGGTTACCACCTCCACACATACCCAAAAAGCAACCATTTGGTATGATTTCCTTTCTCTTTTGTGGTCAGAAGTCAGAGAGATGGGTCTGAGAAGTTAAATCCAACAGTGGGGATGTTAACAATGGTGATGTTAATAGTGATTAATAATAAAATTAATTGTTAAAATTTATAATTATATTGCCCATTCTTCTTATTGATCACTTAACACCTTTAAAAATACTTTTTAATCCACCATCTCATTTCATTGCCATAAACTCCTACAAGGAAGGACAGGCAAGAATTACTACTTTTCAAATGACATTCATAATACTAGTTGCATCCTTTCAGTTACATTACAGAAGAAAAGGCATTTGTAAGCTAAACCTCATTTTTTGATAGCAGTACATCTTAAAGATATGTGACTCAGACAGACACTAGACCCTTAGAAATTAGAATACATCCTTGAGCTGCAAACCCAGTGGTATACAGGGACCCCATCTAGGCCACAGCAGGAATATGATTTCCCCTCAAAATGCCAAAGTAATTTAACTTTGTTTAGAAACATTTATGTGCCTCAGAAACATTCTCAATGAGGTTGTTGGGATTTTCTGTTACTCTACCTCAAAAAAAAATTAAGCAAAAATTAAATAAAATGCAACTGTATGAATACTATTAGTAATGTATCATAATCATAGAAAGCAAAGCTAGTTGAAATAGAAGATCTGCCCACAGGAAGCCCTAGGAAATGACCAGGTCTTTTTCTCCTTTTCCAAATTCCTCCTTGAATTCTTCATATATCTCCAACTATATTTGAGACTGTGAAACAAACCACATCAACTATAAATACTAGTACCATTATTCAAATAAAACATACCTAATGTCATAATATAATCCAGGCACAAAGCATAACAATCATCAAATGGATATACTTCCACCTGAGGGAGACCTTGGATGTGCATTTCTGTCTTTACAGATGTCAAGAAATGGCTAAAAGATAAAAGGTACTGAACTATTTAATTCATGCAAATCTCAATGAAAGTAATTTAGCAACCAAAATATATGCACTACATGGATTTACACTAGTTCAGCCTAATTCAAATATTCCCACTTCTTCTCTATGTTCAATCTAGAAGCTCTTACACTGATGAGTTGGTGTTAAATGGATTTCAATCCTGAATTTCATCAAGTAACTTGAAGCTTTCATAATACTAATAAAATCATATTGGTAGTACTACAAACTTAAACAAAACTATGTAAATATTAAGTAACACTAAGGGGAATTACTGTTTCCACAGGCTCACTCCTGCAAGGTAAGGGACAGCTGGGCATTTTATCCTAGACCTGAGGAGGTTGAGAAGAAAGGCCAAAGCCAAGGGTCACCCGCTAGGTTGCCATCTGGCGTGGGACCAAAGCGAACAACAGAGCTTGGCAAAGGAGTCGCTGGACATTAGCTTTATCCCAGTGGACACTGCTTGAGTACACAGTTTCACACCATTCTTCTACTGTGTGAATGCTCTCTCTGTGCCAGAAAGGATGAGGGGAAAGATTTTGTCACACTAGGTGTTTGCTTGACCTCAATTAAGATACTTGTTCCATTTGAAAAAAAGGAGTTTAAATGACTCCTATTCTATAAAATCGCAGAAAACCCAAGGAGCTAAACCCAAACTGTAGGCAGATGAAGGGAAAGATGAAGTTGGCAGAGGTCAGGAGCTTGGCAAAAGAGGGAAGAACTGGAATGGAAATCCTGAATTTCTTCATACCACACCATTATAAATCTGAAATACAGAGGGAAACTCAAGAAGGATGAGTCACATAATAACATACTCTGGTTTTATTCAGCACTGATCTAAAGATATACTAGTTGACATGGCTTGGTAGTAACTGAGGAGTAAGTGAACAAACGTTCATTCATCCTTGGGTCCTAGGAAAATACTAACAGTCATGTATGCTGCCAGCATAAAGACATCCAAATAGCTCAAACTCTTTTTCTATAACCGGAAATTATTTCTCCTTTCCCATAACACCCAACTCCTTATTTTCTAAGTAAACTGCCTACAAGATTTAGCTAAAAATGTTAAGTGAAATAAATGAAAGAAACCAAAAATCACAACAATTTTTTTTTCTGAAGTGTTAGAAACAGGTTTGTAAGCTGGCTGAGCATTGTGTGATGTGACATGATGTGACGTGATGTGATGTGATACGATAAGGCCCATGCAATCATAAAGCTCCTTGGGCAGTTCTGCTACTTGGGTATATTCTCTTCCACCTCTCCAAGGTCCAAAGGGAAGGAATGCTGTTCCTTCTCTGAAGACTAGGCCTTGCAACTGCAGTTCCTCCCCATCGCTACTCTCTCCACCACAATATCACCCTGGCCTGATGTACCCACGCCTAGAAAGCCATGCAGAGGTCGGATCAACTTGATCCTGTGGTGAGGGAAGTGAGGAGAGAAGCTGTATCAAAATTACATCCATCACCAGGAACCGTGGCATAAGCCTGGAATCCCAGTTACTTGAAAGGCTGAGACAAGAATTGCAAGTTGAAGGCCAGCCTGGGCAATTTGGTAAGACCCTGTCTCAAAAGAAAAAAAAAATTACACTTATCAAAGGTATATGTAGACGACAACATTCACATGGAAACACACTTTCGGAGGATTTTCAGAGACAGTCAGCCCATTCCTTTGGTTTTCAGGTTTCTGAGAAATCAGGCCTTCCTCCTTGACATTTAGTAGTAGGCATCTAGAAACCACCTGCAATGACATTGATTCTGCTGGGTTCCCTGATTAGCAAATCCGTAAACTGGTCTCTCTTTCCTCAGCACCCAAACCCATACCTCCACTCCAAAACTTAACAAGCTATTTTAGTTAGCTCAGCATTCCTAGGACTGAAAGACCTGACAAGAATAACTTAAGGGGCTGAGGTTGTGGCTCAGTGGTAGAATGCTTGCCTATCATGTGTGAGGCCCTGGGTTCGATCCTCAGCACCACATATAAAAAATAAAGGTCCAACAACAACAACAAAATTTAAAAAAAAAAAAAAAAGAATAACTTAAGAGGAGAAAAGGCTTATTTTGGTTCATGCTTCCAGATGCTCAGCCCATGGTCAGCCAATCCGTAGCTCTGGGCCTGATGGGAGACAGAACATCACGGCAGAAGGGCATGGAAGAGGAAAGAAGCTCAGGACATGGCAACCAGGAAGCAGAGAGTTTTATTCACCAGGGAAAAAAATATAAACCTCAAAGGCACACCCCCAGTGACCTATTTCCTCTAGTCACACCCTACCTACCAAAAGTCACTGCCCAGTTAATCCACATCAGTGAATTAATCCACTGATTAGGTTATACCTCCCATAATGCAATCACTTCATCTTTGAACATCCTTGCATTGTCTCGTGCATCAGCTTTTAGGGGACACCTCAATTTTAAATCATACCATGAACCTACTCTCACTCCCTCCTTTCCTGTCTGCCAGCACTGAAGTCCTCCCCAATGATCCCTTCCTGTCTCTCTCAACTATTTACTCTGCTATGTTATTTCATTTCTTATGCAGTCAGCCCTATTTGTCACAGGTTCCACATGTACAGATTCAACCAAACTTACATCAAAAATATTTGGAGAAGCCAGGAGCAGCAGCACAATCCTGTAATCCCAGCAACTCAGGAGGCTGAGGCAGGAGGATTGCAAGTTCAAGGCCAGCCTTGGGCAACTTAGCGAGATCCTGTCTCAAAATAAAAAATTAAAAGGGCTAGGGATGTAGTTCAGTGGTAGAGTGCCCCTAGGTTCAACCCCCAGTACTGCAAAAAATAAATATATATACACATATACATACACATATATATGCACATATATACATGTACATATATGTACTCAAATATATACATGCATATATATGTGCATGTATATATAGATAAATTTGGGGGAAATGCTGTATGTGTACTGAACATTATTGACTTTTTTATCATCATTATTCCCTAAACAACATAGCATAACAATTTTTATATGCATTTAAATTATTTTAGATATTTTAAGTAACCTAGAATGATTTAAAGATACAAGATGATATGTGTATATAATTTTATATAAGAGACCTGACCTTTGTGAACTATAGTGTCTGCAGAGGCTCCTAAAGCAATCCCCCATGGATACTAAGGGGGATGACTGTAATTCCACATTCCTTCCCATTTACCTCACCCTCCCAGAGTGAAATAAGTCTTCCTATCACTGCATGCCTCTTAGAATCTGACACTTTCCAGAACTCATTTATAGTTGGACTGCTCTTTCCTCAGCTACATGGCATTACTCCTCTATCTTCCTAAGATTATGAAGCAATTCTGAACATACTGCCCGGGTATAAAAATGTAACATTGTTTTACTTAGCAAGAGTTGTATTCTGATTTGTTTTTTTTAAATTGTAAATTGAGCCATTCTTCCCTGAGGTTTTTCCTATGAGCAACTTACTTGGAAGAAAGCGTTCCTAAATATTCAGAGAGAAAGTAACAACGGAAACTGTATACCCCACAAAGGAATTAAATATCAAGATCCTGGTAACATTAGCAAAGTGGTCTAACCAACAGGGTTTCACCACAAAGAGACAACCAATAAATACACAGGGGACTAATTCTTTCTTGCTTGTTTTAAATTATATGTTTTACCAAGAACTTTAGAATTTGGTACAGAAAAATATAGATAACCAAAAACAAACAAACGCTTCTTTATTTTTTTTATCCCAGAACCAAATAAACAAACAAGAAGAAAACTATAGGTTCTTATTGGAAGAACAAACTTTAGAAGTGCCAGTTAATGCATTTATTAATAAAGTAACAGGGATTATAAAGCACATTGTTATAGAACTTACCCAATTAACAATTAACAATTAATTACTATAAGCTGCTAGCATAATTCCTAAATCAAATGTACCCTATATTCTTTCTCAAAAAATCAACAAACAGTATCCATAAAATCTTTAATTCATAAACATTCTTTTAGCTCAATATTTCTTATTTACATTAAAAGAAATTTTGGACTTGGCAGATGTATATTTTAAAATATATGCATTTATATACTCGGAAAAAGATACATTTTAATCCCTAAAACACAGGACCAATAGAACTTTTAATATAAAAGTATACTTTAAAAAATCTCTTCATCTTTTAATTCTATATAAGAACATAATTCAGAAAGCAGCCCTAATCAGTCTTAGAAAGACAACAGTCTACATTTACCAAAATGACATCTTTGTCTCTGTCAGACCTCAGCCAAATCACATCGAAACACAAATTCCATATGATCCAATCAACCCCTTTGAATTCTAGTCATGTTAGTCTTCATCCATAAAATGCAACCAAAAAAAAGGATCATATCTTATGTATTTCTATGTTCTCAGTTTTAAAGCAGTAACTATAATAGAAAACTAGTAATGTTTATTAAATCAGGCTATAATATTAAGAAACTGAATAAAATTATTTCTATGATTATTTCCATTTTTAAATCCACTCATAACAGTGGTATAGAAGCCTGGGAAGAATATGAGGAGGTGGGATAGGGAGAGAATGGTTAATGGGTACAGGAGTACAGAGAGGTAGATGAAATAACTTCTAATGCAGCACAGTAGAATAGCTATGGTTGACCATTTGACCCAGTCACCTCACTCCTTGGTCTATACCCAAAGGACGTAAAAACAGCATACTACAGTCATGTAGCCACTTCAATGTTTATAGCAGCACAATTCTCAACAGCTAAACTGTGGAACCAACCTAGATGCCTTTCAACAAATGAATGGATAAAGAAACTGTGGTATATATACACAATGGAATATTACTCAGCATTAAAAGAGAATAAAATTATGGCATTTGCAGGTAAATGGATGGAGTTGGAGAACATCATGCTAAGCGAAGTAAGCCAATCCCAAAAAGCCAAAGGCCAAATGTTCTCTCTGATAAGTGGATGCTGATCCCTAATGTGGGAGGGGGAATGGGAAGAATGGAGAAACTTTGGTCAAAGGGGAGAAGAGGGAAGGAATGATACATGGGGGCAGGAAAGATGATGGAATGTGATGGTCAGCAATGCCCTAGGTTCATGTATGATGCACATATAGTGTAACTCTATATTGTGTACAACCAGAGAAATGAAAAGTTGTGCTCCATTTGTGTGCAATGAATCAAAATGCAGTCTGCTGACATGTAAACCTAATTAGAATAAAAAATATATATTTTTAAAAACTCATAAAAAAAGTATAGCTATGGTTGACAATAATTAATTGTATAGGTCAAAATAGCTAGTAAAGAATATTTTTAATGTTCCCAATGCAAAGAAATCTCAGGCGACAGACATGCCAATTACGTGATCTAATCACTACGCATTGTGCACATGTACTAAAATGTCACACCATACACCCTAAACAAGCAAAGTTACTATATATCAATGAAAAACAACAAAACATTTTTTTTTAATTGTGTGGAGTGAAATGTTGACAAGTAACTTGGCAGAATATTGTCCTATACAAAATCAAACATTCCTTGGGATTATGACAAAGAGAAAAAGGTGATTTATGAGATATCTAGTGCCATCACCTTGACCAAGTAACCAAATTTCACCAGTCATACTGACATTGCATGCCTCCTAACATAATATAATGGAAAACTCACACCATCACTTACACAGCACTCTTGCCAAAAGCATTTAACCTGTCTACTAATTATTTACTGATACATAATAAATTCTCCAAAACTTACAAGCTTGGAAGAACAATAATTTATTAACTCTCACAGTTTCCATGTGTCAGAAATTCAGACGACCCTCAGCTGGTACCACTAATCTATTGCATCGTATCTTAGGCCTCAACTGGAAGCACTGAGAGCTGGCAGATGGAGTCAACTAAAGCCCATTCACTTACATGTCTGTCTGGCAGCTGAGACCCTCATTGGTACTATGTAGCATCTTATATATAGCTGAGCTTTCCTCACAAGTTAATGGATGGGTTCCAAAAGTAAGTGACCCAAGAATGAGTGAGTGAGTCTTAAATCACATCACATGACCTCCTTACTTCATTGGTCATCTGTCACAAGTCCTTGCCTACATCCAGGAGGAGGGAACAATGACCTCACCTTTCAGGTAGAGAAGTGCCAGTCACAATTTTTAAAGAATGTGGGATGGACTAAATACATTAATGCAGCTATCTTTGGAAGAATAATCTGCCACAACCTGAACCTAATCATGAAGAAACAAGACAAATCTATATGAGGAACATTGAACAAGACAACTGGCCTGAACTCTTCAAAACATCAATTTCAGGAAAGACAAAAAGAGGTGGAGAATGTTCTAGATCTGTCCAATAGAATTTTCTGTGATAGCTGGGTGTGGTGGTACACGCCTGTAATCCCAGCAGCTCAGGAAGCTGAGGCAAGAGGATTACCAATTCAAAGCCAGCACTCAGCAATTCAGCGAGACACTATCTCTAAATAAAAACATAAAAAGGGCTGGGGATTTGGCTCAGTGGTTGAGCTCCCCTGGGTTCAATCCTTAGTACCAAAAAAAAGAAATTTTTTTCTGTGATAATGGAAATATTGTTTGTGCTATCCAACAGAGCAGCCATTAGCCATACAGGGCCAGTGAGCATTTGAAATGCAGCTAATGTGACTGCTGAAAATAATTTTTTATCATATTTCCATTAAAGAGTCAGATTTGGCTGGTGGCTACCACATTTCCTGGTATAGATTAAAGGACGCCTGTCCTAAAGTGATAGGATAATCAAATGCAAATGCATTTGCCTTGATTAGATTCTGGCTCAGGCAAAAAAAAAAAGCTATGAATTTTCATATGATTAAAGAAATTTGAAAATGCCCTACATAATGGATGATAGTATTGAATCAGTATTAAAATTTTCAAGTGTGAAAGTTGTACAGTGGTTATGTCCTTGTTCTTAGGAGATATATATCAGTAAAGTACCTTATTGTCTGCATTTTACTATCAAATGATGGGGGGGGAGAAATATATACATGTATTATGGGGGGGGGATAAATACAAATGTGATGAAATGCTAATAATTAGTGAATTTGGATGCAATGTGTAAGTTTCATGAACACATTTTAACTGGTTAATTTTAAAAATAACATCTGCTAATTCCACTGGGAAGCAAAACTACTTCTTGCCAAATAAAGTCTATACAATTTTTATCTAATTCAACACAGAACTTATTTTGTGAAATAAAGATAAGCTACAATGACCATCTATTGTATTTAATATCTTCCCTTTAAGAAAGATACCAGCATCTACAAGTAAATAAACTTTTATATACTAAAAACCATTGTTAGTCTTTTTAAAATTTTAAATGAGAACACAGATTTCCAAATATGTCTTATTATAAAATCATGGTTAGGGATGAGGATATAGTTCAGTGGTAGAGCACTTGCCTAGATAGGCCAGGACCCAGGTTTGATCCCTAGCACCACAAAAAAACAAAACAAACATATACATACACACACACACACACACACACACACACACACACACACACAGATCTCTCTCACATATAGCTCTACAGATACAGAAAAGGGAGGATTTTTTTCTTTTTTTCTAAGGTCATAATCATACCTGGATGGAAGAGAAAGCAGACACGTAATACTAATGATTAATAGTGATATCTAAATAGGTTCAAACACTAAACTTTCCAAGTTGGCATCAAAAAAAAGCAAAGAAATGTAATAGTTAAGGATGATACATCTGGGTCAATTACAAACTAAATAGAAAGATTATACTGACTAGAGAATGCAGAAATAGCCTCACCATTGCTCAGTCTTCCAATATAGATCTTTGGGGCAGAAGGGCAGAGTCCAGCACCACAGTGACTATACTGGCTTTATAACAGGGGCTTCTGTTCCTAGGAAGAAAGGATTCAGAGATTCTCAACTTCAAATGGCATTTATAAAAGGAATGAGGTTGCTTGCAACTAAATGATAAATTAGAAAAAGGAAAAACTGACGGGTCTGTATGCACATGCTACATGTCACCCTCCATTCTCTGTCCCATTTCAACCTGGTTGAAAACTTCATGGAACTCTTCTATACTATGAGCCAGTGTTCTAGTTCAGAGGTCAAAGTAAAAACTTCCAGAATCATTTCACACACAGGAAATTCCATCCCATCCCTCTTCCACTCATTTTTGCTCTCACAACTTTTTATGAAAGTATACCAAAAGGGCTGGGGCTGTAGCTCAGTGGTACAGCGCTTGCCTAGAATGCATGAGGCCCTGGGTTCAATCCTCAGCACCACATATAAATAACAAATGAATAAAATAAAGATCCATCAACAACTAAAAAAAATATTTAAAAAAAAAAGAAAGTATACCCAAAATAAGTATCTCTCAAGGAGATTTTTTGCTACTGTGAAAACTGCATGTATTTTTTTATTCATAGCCTGCTCAGCACAATACCTGTACAAATCTGGAATATAAAAATATTATATCAGAAAAGTTAGAAGCAACTGAGTAAGTGGTCAAGAGACAATCTGTTTAGAGTACAAAAGGTTCCAGGCAAAAGCAAATTTAAAAATACCCCAGGATCAACAGGAGAGGGCAAAATGTCAGATTCAAGCTATCAGGACCAAAGACTGATTTTATGTTAACTGTAATACAGGGCTCTTAAGACCTTTTTCCTCTGAGTTTATGTCTATAAATCCTGAAGATTATGTCTTCTGGGCTTGGTGGAACTTCAGTTAGATAAAGCAACACCTGAACCTAAGAAGTGAGAAATTGTACTTTGTCAATTTATTTCCTTAGTCAAGTCTGTGTTTGATGACAGCAATTCTATGGAGCTAGATTCTGGAGAAAGGGGTTCTGTGTAGATAATTGTTTAGATAATTTAATTAAAAACCTGACCTCTTCTTCCTTTAAGCTCTCATCTTGAGGTAAGAACATAAGATCTCATGCTATCTGGGGGATGAGGTGCTAATGTAACCAAATCAATAAAAATCAAGGAATAGTTAACAACCATTACAATTAAGCACAGATACCAAGTATGATGTCAGTCTCTAAAAACAGTAGACCATTAATCATTTTTCATTAAATCATAATTTGTTTGTTTGTTTAATTAATCCCTAGTGCCTCACACATGCCAGGCAAGTACTCTACCACTGAGGTACACCTCTGGCCCTAAATTATATCATATTATAAGTCAGGAAACATCCTTTTCTACAAACTGAAGTTAAGCTACATTTAATGATACCTACCAGGTTATAATTAAACTTAGGAGCACTTCAAGTTATGTGGTCACAATCAACCTAGAAATTCCAAAGATATCAGAAAGAAAGAAACAGCCAATATTTAGCATTCTAAAGCATTTTTAACTTGGAAATTAAAACTTTTGTCTACTAAAATTTCTTTAGCAGAAAAACCTGGAAAGAGTATCTCAATAAATAAAATAAGCATTTCTCCCAAAGATTAATGCCTAGTGAGGTGTTGCTTCACTCAAAGTGATTGGAACACAACAAACAGAACAACAAGTGAGAATCTCATTCATACACACTTGCAAGGGACACTTGGGCTCATCCCCATATTAGCTGCTGATCTTCACGTGCTGCTCAAACAGATCTCAGAGCGGTCAGATATTAAAAGGAATTTGAAAAGTAGAAAAAGGAAAAACAGTCGGGTCTGTATGCACATGCTACATGTCACCCTCCTTTCTCTGTCCCATTTCAACCCGGTATGAAAACTTCATGGAACTCTTCTATACTATAAGCCACTGTTCTAGTTCAGAGGTCAAAGTAAAAAATTCCTCTTGCAGGGGAGTGGGGACAGAATGGAAAAAATAAATAAGTAAAAAATAAGACAGAGGCCCCAAAAAAGAAAGAAGAAAGGATTAGTAAACTGCTCCCTTATAACGCTTTCAGTAAGGAAAAAAAAAAACAGTAGCTTTTGGTTTGGTTGTTCTGTTTTTAATAATTAGAACAGAAGTATGAGACACTAAAATTACTGGGAGGGGAAGAAGAGCAAAAGGCCAACAAAAACTGTAAAAATACATCTTCAAAAAGTAAGTTGGGTAGTAAGTTGATATTACCAAAGAAGGACTTTCAAATCGTCTGTGGGGAATTGAAGTATTCCAGCAATAGTATTTGGGTTTTAGACACAGTTCTAACAGAGAAATGAAATCTTCACGGTGATTTATTTCAGTGTTAAAAAACAGTTTAAGAGCCAGGCACAGTGGCGCACACCTGTAATCCCAGCACTTCAGGAGGCTAAGACAGGAGGATCGCGAGTTCAAAGCCAGCCTCAGCAATGGCGAGGCACTAAGCAACTCAGTGAGACCCTGTCTCTATATAAAACACAAAATAGGGCTGGGAATGTGCACACACACACACACACACACACACACACACAAACAGTTTAAAAAGAAAAATAATTATATACATATGTATATAATTATGACCATGAGACCCTTGTCCTAATTAAAGCTAAATAAATGAAATTGCTTTTCATCCATGCTTCAACATGTAAAATAAGACTATGAGATCATTTAAACATCTCTCTGACTTGATTCTCTGAAATTAATCAACATCATTCAGTCATTACTACCAAAAGGTCTTAAATTCCATAACTACGTACAACATTTGTTCACTTTAAACACCAGATCTAACATTTTAAGAATCTTAGTTGTACACTTCTCACAAATTCTACAAGCCAGTAAAATAGCATCTCTGGAGCTTAAACACATATTGATGATAATGGCAATGGTGCTGGTAATGATGATGTAGAAAACTGGCAACCACAGCTAATAGCCCTGACAAACACGGTGAAGGAGAGTTGATTTCTTCCAATATCTATTCAAAAAATAACTGTTTGTTAGTATGGCTATGGAGAAACTAAGGAATATTTTTAAAATAAGTTCATGCTAACAAGAAGTACATGAAATGGAAGGAGAATGAGATACATAGAGAACCTTAAAGTTCAGCCCCTACCTTTTTCACAAATTAAATTTTATAGGAACAGCCTAGTTCTACTGAAGTCTGGTGAATTCTGCTCACCAATTTCATTTTATGCCAAAAAAAATTGTTACTGCTATAAAAGTTTTAGAAGAGAAGCTTTTAGAACAGAAGCTTTCTGTTCTAAAGACACAATAGTTTGCACCCAGAACAAAGACATTAAATGACAGAGTGGTATAAAATGAAACCCTCTAGGAATATTCTTACTGGGTGGAAGACAAAAGTTCACAGTATCAGGTCACTCTCAGGCCATAAAAAAGTACTTTATTACCAACACTGTTACTCTGTTCTCCATAATAGTGAACTAAATGCCCTATTTTCCAATACATTTTAAAGGGTTTATAGTCATCCACCTCTTCCAAAACCAAGCATTTGCTTCAAACTGTGATAGGTCTCCTCCTCTGTACATGTGAGTGTTACAACAAGGAAACTAAAATGGTTGTAGGCACAACTCTCCTTCCAGGAATACCTGTCAAAATACTCATTTCTCAGTTCTAAGCTATCTGGAAATCTGTTTTTCCACTAGGATTTCTCAAAGTAGAAACAATTCATGTAGAAAAAAATTATTACAGAATTTTTTCCCCAGAGAATAAAAGCAAGGTATTTTTGGTTGTTACTTTACAAATAAATTTTCTACTCAATTTAAAGCAATGTAAAGAAATAGTAATTTTTACCTTAGAAATTAGAATCATGCTACCTGTCCACTGCAGCTGATAACTGACCTAAATAAAAATCAAGGTCTTATAAACTACTGAAGTCGTAAAGAGTTTTGAAGATATTCAATTTAAAAAAAAAAACTTTTCTGCATTATATAATTAACTACTGAACAAAAAATCCCGGGAAAAGACAAAGATGATTGAGATTTAAGGACATTAAGGGCAGAAATAATAACACAATGGTTGCCTAACAAGTTACACAAAATTTGATATGTAGTATTTACCAATTATTCATTAATAAGAATACCACTTTAAAAGTTGAGTTCAGAATACTTTGTCATATAATTATCAGAAAACAGTTTTTAAAGGGGGAGAAAAAATGAGTGTTTTCAATATTAACATCTAGCAAGTAAAATCTCCTTTCATCATAGTTGTATTGACTTGGCTATCTACAAACATCTATGCAGAAAAAACCTTTTCTTCCTAGCTGGTACAGGCAGATGGCAAAGAGTAAGCACTACTGACACTTGTCCCAGCAGTCATCTTAACAGTGTTATCAGGGAAAATGTGACACAGGAGTGAAAAGACAAAGGCGAGGTCTGGCACTCTCAAAATTTTCCAGGTTTACACATCTTTCTATCCAGTTAGAAAAGGAAAAGAAAAAACTACAAGATCCAAAACCATTTCTTAAACATATACTATTTTAATCAGACTCTATTTTCAACAATTTACAAATGAAATTGAAATCACATAGGCATGTAAAATATAAAAATTATGCATAGCCACAGTTGTTCATAATTGCACAGGCAAACAGTTCTCTTAAAAAATATTCAAATTCTCTGCAAAAAACTATTCCCCTTCCCTTTCCATGTATCCTCAAGTCAAACCTTATCTCTCTCCCAGTCACCCATAAAATATCACTTTATGTTCTATTACTCAAGACTGCATGAAATCAACCTCAAAGAAAAGGACAGGAGTTCTCCTTTCATAGAATAATCCTGACAAAATAAATTGATGTGTACTTGACAAAAAAAAAAAAAAGAGAGACACAATCAGGCAAATGTTCTAAGTCCTTTTTCCATTCTTACTACAAAGTAGTATTTCCATTTCTATAAATTTTATCAATAGATTCTCATTAAAACAAATGCCATGGGCTGGGGCTGGGGCTCACTGGTAGAGCACTTGCCTAGCAAGCGTGAGGCACTGAGTTCAATTCTCAGCACCACATATAAATAATAAATGAATAAAACAAATATACATTAACAACTAAAATATTTTTAAAAAAAACAAATGCCACATTTGATAAACAATATAGCAAGAACAAGAAACAAAGAAATGAAAAAATGCATTTAAGGAGATACTTTTAGAAGAATAATTTTTGAATTTTAAGTAAAATAAGCAAACTAGCATGAGGATAATTAACTTTCAAAAGGTTACACAAATATGGTAATAAGACAATGATATTGGCACATGTTAAGATAAAACATTTCATAGAAATATTTCAAGTATCATATCTAAAGAGCAAAACACATTTTAAGACAGTAAAATATAAGATATATTTATGATTTATAATCATTGCTATAAAATTATTCCATGCATCATGAGAATATTCAAGATCCCATTGAATTTCTCCCCAAACAATAAACATCTTTAAATAGTAACCACATTTTTAGTCCTTTGTCTAACACTAGCATCCTCAAGAATTTGATTATAGAGCAAAATAAATTGAACACAGTACAAAAATTTCCTTGGCTTTCTGACCAAAGCCATGTTTCACTTTTTTTCAATTTTTTGCCATTATGCTTATTTTATTTTTAGCAACTGAATAATATCCAAAATGACTGCAATTCCATAATTACTTATAATTTGCATATTTTAATTGATTTTTATTCATTATAAAAACCAGGATTAAGAATTACCTAATAAGATAATACCGGTAAAGGGGAAATACATGTCAGAAGCTCAGCGCTGAGAGTATAGCTCAGTGGCAGAGCACTTGCCTCGCACATGTGAGGCACTGGATACGATCCTCAGCACCACATAAAAATAAATTAGTAAACAAAGACATTGTGTCCATCTACAACTAAAAAAATTTTAAAAAAAGAATTACCTAATAAATAATTCCCAAGGAAATAACGGTGAACCCAATTCACTTTACCAAACAAAATAGTGCAAAATAGGTTCCATAAAGCTGGGAAAAGAATAGATAACATTATTCATACTATTAAAAACATTCATAACTACAATGAAACTTGGTAAAAATAATGTGCTAAAGAATAGCTTTTAAGGGCTGGGGTTATGGCACAGTGGTAGCGTGCTCACCTAGCACGCGTGAGGCACTGGGTTCGATCCTCAGCACCACATTAAAAAAAATAAAAATAAAGATATTCTGTCCACCTACAACTAAAAAATAAATATTAAAAAAAAAAAAAAAAAAAAAAAAGAATAGCTTTTAAAGCCCTTGTCACAAGAGGTGGTTAAAGAGAGAACCAGAATGGTCTCATTGTCTATTCTAGATTGGTTTTTTTACACAAACCTTGAAAATTGTCCTATAATGACAGGAATGAACAGAAAAGGCAAGTGTGAGACTGAAATACTTCATCTTTGTTGGCTTTTTATTAAGAGTTCAGTTTCTTCAAGGAATAAGTTATAACACTTTAAAACAATGCCTTACTTATGAAGAACTCTGTGAAATGCACAAGAGAATAATCATAGCCCACATTTAAAAGAACGAGAACTTGAAAAACAGGCATGCTTGCCAGAAGGTTGTGTCCTAAATAACACAGTGCATTCTGTCACCAGGATGAATAGTTTTCAAGGTATTTCAATTTAAACTCAGTACAAATTGTGGCCAGTATTATGGTTTCCTTTTCAGATTGAGACAAATCTGGCACAAATCTCATGACGGAATACACAAGACAAAATATTTCTTCATCATTTAACAGAAGTGTTGAGCTTCTACCACACACCAAAGCAGCCCTCTATGCTTTGTGTTTTCTCTGAAAGTACAAATCACCTATGTAATCTACCTTGGAGAAGCTTCATGCTGAGCAGCTGCTAAGACACATAAATTACAATACATGATAAAGAAGTAAGTGCCTACAAGATCCTGAGGATGCATACTAGGTATGAAAGAAGGTAAAGATTATTCTGTAATGCCACATAATCCAGACCTCAAATGACAGACTAGATTTATATATGATGATTAAGTCAAAAAAGACATCCCAAGTAAAGACAGGAGAGACACTAAGGGCAAAAAAATTGGAAAAAGTAAAGTATACAGGGATTAAGAACTGATGACATCTGAACTTGACTTTAGCAGAACTGATCTGAAAATAGTAATTAAAGTTAATTGAAACAGACTGAAGCTGATCTGGAGAACTTCAGAGCACAAAAGTTTAAGAAAATGGTCATGGGACCCTAAAATAGTGAAAAATTGAGAGTGGGCAAAAGCAAGGGTTAACTTAAATGTGAAAGCAGATTTAGCAGCCAACTAAATGTGGCAGGTAAAGGAGAGGGGTCAAAGATGTGTTATTCTAATAGGCTAGAAAGTCTCCTTAGAAGTAAATTATTTCTGAAGCTAATTCATAATTAAATGGGATTATTTGAGGCCAAACTGATAGTTAATTTCAAAATAAAAAGAGGAGAAATATTCTGAAAATCTAATCCTGAATTCAAATGAGACACCTAGAAAGATTACGAAAGATTACTCCATATTTCCTTCACTCTTTTATCCTTTCTCCTCCCCCCCCACCCCCATTTTGCTTTAGCCTTTCAAAATGCATTGGCAAAGAGATGGCTGGAAATCAGCCAAATGACAAAGGAAACATGAAACTCAAGTGTCATCTGATCATAACTTGCCTTTTGAACTCTAGGCATTAAGCACTGAATATAAGAGTAAGCTTTGCCCAAAAGTAAAGTTCAATCCATGGATGACAAGAGATAGGGGAATGAATGCCACTGTAGACAAACTATCTCTTCACAATCTCACCTCCAAATGCTCTAGGAAAGAAAGCAGGTGAAATAGTCAAACAGGGAGCGAGTGATGTCTGCTCAACTTTCCTTCCATTTTTTTGTTTACATGAAGAACAGAGAGTAGAATCACTAGCTTCAAAAAACATTTTGAGCATTCATTCATTGAACACATTCAAACACAAATCAAATGCATATGATGCATCAAAAACATTGTGCTAGCCGGGCGCGGTGGCTCAAGCCTGTAATCCCAGTATTTAGGGAGGCTGAGACAGGAGAATCGCGAGTTCAAAGCCAGCCTCAGCAATGGCGAGGCGCTACGCAACTCAGTGAGACCCTGTCTCTACATAAAACACAAAATAGGGCTGGAGATGTGGCTCAGTGGTCGAGTACCCCTGAGTTCAATCCTCAGTACCAAAAAAAACATTGTGCTAAGGCACAGCAGAGACAAAAGATTATTCAGACACATTTCCTACTACTTGTTCACAGACTGATTAGAGAGAAAAATAAGCAAATAATCCATAAATTGGAATATAGTTACTAATGAAAAGTAAGTAATGAGATACCATTTCGGTGCAAAAAATAAATGGCATTTTCTCCCCTTGAAAAGTGCTTGAAGAAGCAGATTCCAACAATAATGAGTAGTTTTCCATGCACATCAGATGATGGAATTGACAAAGAAAAACACTCAAGGTGGAGGGAACAACATGTGAAGTCACGGAAAAGTTAAGCTAAGCATGTTCAAGAAATTGCAATTAACTGGAAGTGGTGGCACATGCCTGAAATCCCAGTGACTTGGGAGGCTGAGGCAGGAGGATCACAAGTTCAAGGCCAACTTCAGCAACTTAAAGAGGCACTAAGCAACTCAGTGAGACCCTGTCTCTAAAATATTTTTTAAAAAAGGAGAAAGGGCTGGGAATGTGGCTTAGTGGTTAAGTGCCCCTGGGTTCAATCCCTAGTACCAAAAAAAAAAAAAAGAATGAAAAATTGCAACTATGATGGCATTTGTGGAGTAAATAGTGAAAAAATAAGACTTGAAAGTAAGCAGGGACTGTGTGTTGGAGGGCCATTATAAAGAGGAGCTGGACTTTATAATGAGCACATCATAAATGGAGAAACACTGAAGAATGTCAAGCAAGGTGGTAAAGATTAGCAGTGAGACTAGGAAGATTGTGTTGCTCTGTGGGCCATTTTGAATAAAAATTGATAGGATTTAGTGACTGCTCACTTAAAGGTGAGGCAGAATGATGAGTATGGGAGAGAAGAGTCTAGAAAATGCAGACTGTCACTGTGCTGACTTATTGGGACAAGAAAAGAGGAGCAAGGAATGGGGATGGGTAAAGGGCAACAAGTTGATTTTGGGAAATAAGAAGTCTAGGAGGCCTGTGTAACATTCTGGTACAGTCAAGAAGGAAGGGTCAGAAAGGGGAGCGCAGTGGCGCAAGCCTGTAATCCCAGCACTTTAGGAGGCTGAGACAGGAAAATCGCAAGTTCAAAGCCAGCCTCAGCAATGGTGAGGTGCTAAGCAACTCGGTGAGACCCTGTCTCTACATAAAACACAAAATAGGGCTGGGGATGTGGCTCAGTGGTCGAGTGCCCCTGAGTTCAATCTCCAGTACCAAAAAAAAAAAAAAAAGAAGGGTCAGAGCTCAGAGGAAAGGAATGGGCTGAAGAAAAAGAACTGAGAGTCATGTTCTAATTGAAATAATGTAAGTGACTGAGGCCACCTTGACGGGTACTGAAACAAAGAATGTACATGAAATGAGATGAGGGCCAAGAAAACAATTCCAAAAAACTTAGAAACTCCAACTTTTGAATGTTCAGATAATGAACTGAGGCAAAGGGGAAAAAAAAGGACTCACTGCCATGTGTTGGTGCTGGAACTTACTTGAGCAGCATTGCACATTCAAACAGCTTTTAGGTTACTATTCCATCCAAGGAGTAGAGCTTCTGAAATAACATCTAAGTGCAGACGGTAACAGAGGAGAGGTAGGTGCACACCACCAACCAACAGCACCATGGCAGCCAAAGGAAGAGGGCCTTCTTGAATCAAGGAAAAAAAACATTACAAACATACATTCACTCAGCAAACAGACAAATCTACAAAGTGCTGGAAACTCCAAGTAATGAACATTCATGGTGAACAAAACACAATTCATGTCCTCAAAAAAGTGACAGGTAAAACTAGAGCAAAATCAAGTAAGAAAAGAACTAAACATGTTCCTCTTGGTTTGGCTCTTTGAAGACTGCAGATGACCCAGAGACTGAGCTTAGGCACCAGACCTCCATGTGCTGACTAATCGTAGAAGTGAGACAGGTGAACAACAGGTACAAGCTTCTCTGTAAAAACTTCAGCTGGGAACAGACAGAAATAAGGCAGCAGCAAGAGGTGGTTAAGAGAATATTTTACACATGCGACAGAGAACAGCAACATTTTAAACACACTGTCATTTTACAACAGAGGCCTGAATTATTAAAATCACAATCCAATGTTATTAATTTTAATTATTAATTATGCTCTTACTACACTTGGGTCTAAGTCAAGTTGAAAATTAGAAGGCAATCCTGAGGTCACAAAACTTCAGTTGCCCTTAGAGGAAGAGGAAAATTAATGGGGATACCTGAATATACAAATACATGAAATATTTTAGAACTGGGTTTACCAGCCCCTTCAAAAGATGCTGGAGATGGGTTAGAAAGACAGGATGGGAAGAGAGACACAATGTGACAGAAGCAAACAAGTACTCTAAGTACTTAAGAACAGTGTGATTTAAATTAGTCTAGCTGACATAGTCTGCATCCATTTCATCATGCCAGCAAATAATCTTAGTATTCTGATGTAACTAGGACATAACCATATGCTTGGGAAGAAGAAAGAAGTTCCTATCTATGTCTAACCAGGCTATTGAGAGTCGAGGCAATTAGGAGAAGTCGATATCTAAACAAACAAAAATAATAATTCATATTGGTGTCAATAATTCAACTTTATTTTTGCAGTTATCACTTAAAAAAGTTATAACAGACTGGAAATCTTACATGACTTTAATAAACATAATCAATTACAGGTTCTCACAAATATTTGTTAAATTAAAGACCTTATTGGATAGTTAAACAATTATCAAAGTAATTTACTATAGAAAAAAAGCACAGAAATGATTCCACCATCCCCTCCCAATACATTCAAACACTATCTTTTTCTTTAAAAAGACTTCAAAATAATGACATTTTAGTATACTATCAATTTCTGGAAAAAATAAAAAAAGAGTCTTCTGGTAATGATTTGTTTGAGACACAAATAGGACTATCCAAAATGAGCAAATAATGAATTAAGTTTTCTTCTAGAATAGAAGTGCTCATATGTTATGGATTTGGCAAAGTGCAGGGATGGATTTATATATGTAGCTCTCCCTTCTCCCAACTCCACCCTCAACCCCGTACAAGTCTCAAGTTACCGAAACTAACAGCATACAATTATAACTCTCCAGTTAGGTAGACAAAGCTTGGAAAATTAGGTCATGAGGTTGCTACGGGGACTCCAACCATCTGTCTGGCAAGTTTATATGACTTCCTCCTGCCTGTGATCCTGTGGTACAGTGCCCAGTAGGCAAGATAAGGGAAAGGTTAGCGGCACTTTCTATAACAGACAAAAATATTTTCATCCAATCCCGTAGAATGTGGTAAAACTCAGGTACCTCAATCCTTCCACAGCCAACAAAATAATTAATGATTTTATGAATATTTATCTAGAATTTTCTTTGTAAACAAAAATCATTTATTTTAAATTCAGTGTCAATCATGGCCCAATCCATATATGCTGACAGGATTTAAAAGAAATTTTAAATTTCTTTTAAAATTTAAAATCCTGCTACCAAACAACTAAGCTCTCTGCAATGCAAATAAAGAAGTTTTTGAAACAGATAGTTATGAATCTTTCATTCATAGTAGCTAACTAGAAACACATGAGCCAAACACATTGTGAGGATCAGTTCAATGATGTGTAATTTGAGAGGTATGTTAGAAAGACTTGGCTCCACTAAAGGAGGAGGAGTCACATCCTTCTTTCTTGCAAGTGAAATGCAAAAGCAGTTTTACAACTTTGCAATTCATACGGCGATCTTAAAGCTGCCAGCAATTAAAATTCAAGATAATAGCTTTTTTTCCTGTCTCTAGAGTTTAACACTTAAACAAGTCTGAAATCTTTAGTATGACTTCATTTATGAATAACGGTTTTTTCATTCCTAGAATTTCAAGGGAAAATATATCGAATAGTATATATAAAATAACACAAACCATACTTGTCTGATCTGATCTTAAATTTATCTTTTTTTTTTTTTGGTACTGGGGAGTGAACTCAGGTGCAGTTGACCACTGAGCCACATCCCCAGCCCTATTTTGTGTTTTATGTAGAGACAGGGTCTCACTGAGTTGCTTAGCGCCTCGCCGTTGCTGAGGCTGGCTTTGAACTCGTGATTCTCCTGTGTCAGCCTACCGAAATGCAGGGATTACAAGCGTGCACCACTGCACCTGGCTTAAATTGATCTTAATAGTTAAAAATCTTGCAAAGAGAGTATGAGTATACTTTTGTTTTCCCCAAAGCTTATAAATAACAAATGTTCCATTGTGAAATTATTGTAAAATAATACGTAATTTAGACAGACTTATTTTATAACCCACAATATCATTACACATAAAAATATAATATGAAATGTGATCTCTTACATTTGAATAGGAAAATGTAAATTTTAAATATTTGAACAGAAACATGGGAACAATTAAAGAGAAAGAGAAAAGCCAGAAAGGTTATCCTTTATTTTCCATATTTTTGACCATTTACCTAGAATTTTATGCTTCTTTTAATTTAAGCTTCTAACATTGTACACTCAAAGGATAAGAATCAAGTCTGTCTTGTAAATTACAATATTTTCATTATTTAGTAATATAACAAGCACTTAATAAGCATTTAATATTTACTTACTGACAGATAAATTTCACTATCTGAAAAAAAAATTATTTCCTATTCAATAAAACTTTACATGTCCAGGTCTGTAAGATCAAGAAATTAAACTGGGTTACATTAGTCAACGGGCCTACTAATAACTTATCCAACCCTAATCTTGCATAACTATCTCATATCCAAGCACATCACAAGAACGACAAGTGGAGAAAGCTGAAACAGATCAAACAAGAGCTAACACCAGGAAAAACAAAACAGCTTCACAAAGGAGTATTCACTGTGTATCTCCTTTCATTATGTATTTGTGTACATAATTCCCTTCTACAATTTTTTCTCTAAAATAAAGTTTTGTCCCTTTTTGTCCCAAAAGTTTTGTCCCTTTCCAGCAACTGTTATAGTTTACAGCAGTAATAAAAACTTAGCAAGAGTAAAGGAGGAGGAAGAGGAAGCTGAAATGATCACAGCTAGAAGCTTTAAAAAAATTTTTTTTGAGCAGGGTGCGGTGGCGCAAGCCTGTAATCCCAGCATTTAGGGAGGCTAAGACAAGAGAATCGCTAGTTCAAAGCCAGCCTCAGCAAGGGCGAGGCGCTAAGCAACTCAGTGAGACCCTGTCTCTACATAAAACACAAAATAGGGCTGGGGATGTGGCTCAGTGGTCAAGTGCCCCTGAGTTCAATCTCCAGTACCAAAAAAAAAAAAAAATCTTTTTTGGAGAAAAATACACTTCTGGCTAAATTAGTTGCTCTGAACTTCAAAGTTAAGCCATGTTCTCAAATCAATTCCTGTAAAACTCTACAGACTCTTATACTTCTTTGGGAAGATAAAAAACCTGGCAGGCTTGGATTAGCTGTCTGATCTAAAAAACAATCCAGATTTACATCTACTCTCTCTCAGGAATTAACACAGTAGTAGTTCCCTCATAGATTAGCAAGTATCCTGTCACACCTAATGCCCAAAATACAGTTAATGTTCACATCAGCCTAGTAAAGTCAAGGTCAGCAAGAAACAGCTGTGAAATCTTGCAAGAATAGGAATTCCCATGTTAGGAACTCATAGCCTAGTGAATACATATTTATTATATTCTTATATCAAGTAATATATTATTTCTTAACAACATATAATCATAGTTCCTCAGACAATGCACATGAACAACATAGTAGTGGTAAAGATGGCTCATTGGTTCCTGAGAAATTTTAGTTTCCATTTTTGCTACCACCAAAATACTTCCGTATCTATCAAATTCTACCACCACTTGCTTTCCCAATAATTTTATCACTTAATGATTAGTTTAGAATCTCCTTTAAATTTTTCATATTTCTAGATAACAACAGTTTGATGATACCAGCACCTCTGAAAACCATAAATATTACCCAAAATGTAATTTACTTTCATTCATCTTCTATACTGTACATATAATAACATATAGGCGGAGGAGGGAAGCTCTGGAGGACTTTTATCACCATTTGAAGACCCTTTAAAATGCTATAGCGTGGCTGGGCATGGTGGTGCACACCCGTAATCCCAGCAGGTTGGAGGGTGAAGCAGGAGGATCACAAATTTAAAGCCAGTCTCAGCAATTTAGCAAAGTCCTAAGCAACTTAGGGAAACCTTGCCTCAAACAATAAAAAGGGCCAGGGATGAGGCTCAGTGGTTAAGTGCCTGGTTTAATTTCTGGTACCCTAAAAAAAAAATAAATAAAAAGAAAGATAAAAGGGCCGGAGTTGTAGCTCAGTGGTAGTGTGCTTGTCTAGCGCATGTGAAGCCCTGGGTTCAATTCTCAGCACTATATAAAGATAAATAAATAAAACAAAGGTATTGTGTCCATAAAAAGAAAAAAGAAAATGCTATAACATGTCCTATACAAAATTAATTTTTATACAACTTCACTTGAGATATATTTTAATTCTCTATAGTGATAAGGGACTTCTACAAAACAAAATATAGAAGAAAATCAGTAGCATACATGTATTCTAACATATAAATAAAACTATGGTGGATCTTTCTAACTAGTTAAAAACTCAATGTTAAGATGCATTCTGGTAAAGCACTGTTAATATATTTACTCTTGTCTGGACAAGATTTCAGTCTCCTCATAATTAAATTTTACTATTTTCAAAATAATTTACTTACTACCCAAATAAGTTGGAAGATGATGAGGGCTTCAAACACTCCTTTGTTTCAAACCCTCTAATCGCCTAAAGGAGACCTTCACTGTCCTAACCACTGTGAATGTCTCTTTTATTCAGACTTCTCTCTCCATGACTGAGATCTCACTAGGCAGTGAGTTAGAACAGTAAAAGGAAAGTCATCAAAGTTATAAAAAGTACACTTTTTAACTAATGTCATATGAGGATTGAAAAAGGTTGCCAAATATTGGGGCTAAAGGATGGGGAAAAGCAGGGAGTAGGAAAGCAAGTTGGAGAAGGGGCGGTGAGGGAAAACCCACAGGGTCATTTATCTGCTTCAGGATTTTTATAGGACTATTTTCTTCAGAAACTATGGAAAGTAGCAAGGCTTAAGATAAAGTTGAAAAATGTGAAATGTAGCCAAGTACATGGATGCTGTAGTAACTGGTGCTGAGACTTTCTTTTTTTTTTTTTTTTATATTTATTTTCTTAGTTGTAGATGGACAGAATATCTTTATTTTATTTTTATGTGGTGCTGAGGATCGAACCCAGTGCCTCACGCGTGCTAGGCGAACACGCTACCACTGCGCCATAACCCCAGCCCCGGTGCTGAGACTTTCTGTTGCAACAGTTTGAGAAAGAAACATGAAAATTAAAACAACATAAACAGAAAGCTGATGCTTTAAACAATTGATTCTGCAATTCTACAAAGATAGAAAATACACTAATATATAAAATTATTTCTAAATTTAAGTAAAATGATATTTTTTCTATAGTTCTTTACAAATTATTGTTCAGGTTTGACCATCACGAACTAGTCATTTTAAAATACAAGTGATAATACTTTAAGTAAATCTATGAATTAATGCACATTACCATCTGCAGAGAATTATTTTCCTCAATTAAAAACAATCTAACACATATGCTTTGGTCATACACATTAAGTCCACACCTTTACATAGGTGAGTATCATGTAAATACTGCTACAAGAATTGGCCCAATGGCCAGATTTTTATCACAGAAAGAATTCCATTGCTTTTAAATTATTCAAACTCTAACAAGGCTCCACAAAAGAGCTGAATGAAAGAACTATCAACAAAATGAATGTTCTCTCTTGACTAAAAGGATCTTGATGTATTAAAAAAATACATAACACTGTAATTTTTAGTACCAAAAAGAGGCTTTCCAGGAGAAGTTCTGATAACATAGAGAAACACAGTAAAATAACAAAACTCAATTTAAGATAGGGTTTTTAAGGAAACATCCTTAGATTAAAGAAATATATTTTAAACTCCTAAATACATATAGGTTGTCAAAAAACAGCTGAAGTTTTATAAACACACAAATAAGCTGGGAATACTTTTGTTAGGAGGAAAAAAATATACATAGACATAGTAATATTCTATTTTCTTCTGTATATGAAAGAAACAATAAAATGCATTTTGCATGCTGACAGAAAACAAGTCCTTAATATTCTAAGTTACTTACAGACTGAATTTCAAGAAACCTAGGCCCCAAAAAGAAAGCAAAGATTTTTAAATGTGACTGACTTCCACTAGCTAAGTGAATCTTCTGTATCTCACAAGTATTTCTTCCTTTAAATTTTGAAAGTGAGCATGCCAAAAACTGTCTCACTTCACATTCATGTCTAAAATTGTCATTAATCTCAAATGTCAAAACTATAGAAAATTAGACAAATTCTATATGACATATTCAAAAACGGATGAATTTCATACTTTTCTTCATAGCTTAATTTTGCCACTTGTATTTTATTCAACTTTTTACTTTCTAATGGAAATTATTAAAAATTACATTACAAATATTAGAATCAGTAGGAAAAGAGATTGTTTAATAATCACAAACATATTTCAGACAGTAGATACATTCTGCAGTTGCATGTGACCAATAGATATCACAGTAACATACATGGACTTGAAGAATAGGGATTAACTTAGAGAGGTAATAGTCTTATGATACTAATATAAGATTTTCTAAATAAAATGAAATTCAAAAGCCTTCAATAATAGATTTTTAAAAACATTTTTAAGTACAAACTCCTCTTCCTTCTATTAATCTTTTATTATTTTTCACTTTTCTTTTTCATCTCCCCTATATTATAAACACAGGTCTTCATCTGTTAAACTTTCCTCTTATCAAACACATATTTATTTAACAAAAATTTTAGCACGTTCTTAAGTTCTATGATTCAGGTTTTTTTGGCTCAGAATTCTAGATGGCTCAAACAGAACTAGACTCTGTCTGCACAGAATTAGAATATTACATTCATGGGGCTGAGATTGTAGCTCAGTGGTAGAGCGCTTGCCTCGCATGCATGAGGCACTGAGTTCGATCCTCAGCACCACATAAAAATAAATAAAGATATTGTGTCCATCTACAACTAAAAAAATTTTAAAAAAAAAGAATATTACATTTATAAATTGCATTGCCACAAAATAGGATAGTTTAACACAGGACCTCTAATTTCACCCAAAGACATGCTAGTCTTCTTTCGTAAGCCCCATATAATCACTTCAGTATCACAGGACTGAAAAAGAACGCAAGAGTTCATCTACTACATAAAAGACTATATTCAGAAAGCCATATGATTACAAGCAGAAATTCACACAATTCTTAAGTTTGGTATCTTTATTCTCTCCTACTACCATGCAATGAATAGTCTATTATACTGTTATTTATAAAAAATGAAAACTAACTGGTTATTCAATTCTCCATGAGCTCTGAATATAGAAATGTGCAGATTTCCCACCACTCCCATCATAACGACCCATTTGACACTTGTCATATACATCCATCTCTTTGCCTAGAATACTTTAGTGTCTCATCTCATTCTCTCCTTCTCGGCTTCAAAAACTCATCCCAGGATTCCCCCAATACTTTTCTGGCTTCTTCAGCAACAATGAGCCTCTCCTTCACTATGTTCTAGAATATAAATAAGTATGTATTTGTATGTATTTATACATGCACACACGCATGCACACACACGTCTTTTTCCTTCATTTAACCTCCCGTTCACCTACAACTGTGACCAGTGAGTACTACCATTCTTTCAACTTCTTAAATAGGAAAAGTAAGGTAGATAAAGTTTCTCTAGTTTCAGAGTCCATTGTCTGTCTTTTAATACACACTTCCTTCAGCTCCACAGCACTGAAATGGTCCTCTAGCTGCCACCATTCTCTAGGTCTCCTGAAGACAGAAGTCAGAGGCCCTGTCTCCACCTTTGTATTCCTAGTTTCTGGGACAGAACAGACACTCAACAAATGCTCAACAAGTGAGGAATGAATAAACAAATGAAATTCAGTAACGTTCAACTTCTGTGAGGAAAAACGCATCCCCTTCTAAACTTTCTTTTAAAAGTTTTTTTAGTTGTAGATGGACACAATACCTCCCTCCCTCTCTCTCTCTCTCTCTCTCTCTCTCTCTCTTTCTCTCTCTCTATTTATTTATTTATATGTGGTGGTGAGGATTGGACCCAGGGCCTCACACATGCTAGGCAAGTGCTCTACCACTGAGCCACAACCCCAGACCCCTTTCTAAACTCATATTCTGTAAAAAGTATGATCACAAGTGCTAATTTTATTCAACAAGTATTTTGTGAGTGTGTATCCTCTGTGATGTGCTGCGTTTAAATATCATAGGGAATTTAAAGGTAACTGAGACTCAATTCTCTGTCCTCAAGAAACTTAAAATTCAGTGGGGAAAAGCTAACCCTACCATTACTTGTTTTATTTTTCTTAATCCTCACAACTGCCTCTTTAAAAGAACCTCATTCTTTATAAATTTGTTCCAATACCACACACTTTTCTGGGTTGTTGGGATATAGATCAATCAAAAGGAAAAAAAAAGTTTGAACAATTTCCATGGATCTTAAATATACAATCTTTCAAGCCATTCTTACTTAGTTCAGTGGTCATTTAAGTAGAATATATTATTAAAGAAGATACTAAAATCAAGGACATCCTGCAACTATGCTTGCTTTTGTGAGCAGCAGCTTAGTCAAGTAGAAAGAGCATAGGTTTTAAAGATCGGAGTTCCCATTCCAACTCTGTCCTTTTCTCCCCATGTGAACCATCCATCCCTGTTTTTCTCAGTCTATTCTTTATTTATATAACATGGAGATAGATAGCTGCCTGAAAGAGCTCTTATAAAGAGCCATACCCATCAGCCTCTCTTGATACACCTTGAAAGCTACAGGTTCTAACTTTCCTGTAACAACATAAATACTTCTGCCCCAATGTCAATAACACACAATATTCACCAAAAGAGAGGTACTTTGAAAAATCCATTTGTGATAAGAAAAGGTGTCTTGGATAAAATTCAAGACCATAAAATGCAGTTAAGCCTCAGGTTCCTATATCATCTCCAGACATCATCTGCCTCTCCCTAACACATACCTTAGAAATCCCTTATTCCAGATTCTGTGTGTGAAAAATCAAACTTAGTAATTATTTTCTATGTTAAGATCTAAAAGAACTGAAATATGTTACTCTGTACTAAAAAAACCATTTTCACAATGAATCTTGGAGTAAAGAAGAGAGAAATAAATCATGTACAATGTCCAGGAACCAATCTCAGCACAGAGAATATGTGGTATTGTATTTTAGTTTCCAAGTCATTTCTCAACTACTTCTATTAAGCAATTTTGCAGAGCATATAAAAATTTTCCTGTATATTCTAAATCTAATTTATAATCTATTGACTTAAAAACCACATTTACTGGTGTTGGCACAACTGGACATCCACATGCAAAAATAAACACATATCTTAAACCCTTCACAAAAATTAACTTGAGATGGATCACACACCTAAATGTAAAATGCAAAACTATAAAACTTTAAGGGGGAAAAAATGGCTCTGTACCTTAGCACCATTCTCAGAAACTTCTGCACCATGACAACCAAGGGGAGGAAGTAATGAACGCACAAAAGATGAAGACGAAATTCAAATTAACTACTAGCTTCTGCATCATGGAGGCCAGAGGAGCAGAAATAAAGAATGCTGGACGCTGGGGATACTGGTGCAAGTTGTCGGACTATATAGTACAGTCTAGAATTTGTCTCTCAATGCATCTAGACAATCTAATCACCAAGACACCTCTGAGACATCCACCTTGCTCATGTCTAAACAATCCCTGTTCATCCTTTGCCTTGGACCTGTGGCATTCTCTACTAGTTGTTCTTGTATGCTGTATGATATGTGTACGATAAATCATATCTTCTGTTTTAACTGAAGAATCAAAAATAAAAACCAGTGCAAAATACAGGTGGCCTTGGGCTTAGCAGTGAGTTCTTAAAATGACACCAAATCATGATGAAATTGGTAAACTGGCCTTATCAAAATTAAAAACATCTGCTGACAGCAACACTGTTAAAAGAATAAAAGACAAGACTGCCTAATAGAAAATATTTGCAAAATATATATCTTAAAAATATTTACAAAATATATATTGTTTAACTCTCAGAGGTGGGCATATACTTCAATGGTAGAGCACATGTTTATTAGTATACGTAAGGCCCTAGGTTCAATCTCCAGAATTACAAGAGAAAAAACATGTAATTTTAAAAACTCTTGAAACTCAACACTAAGAAAACAAACAACCCCATTAAAAAGTAAGCAAAAGGGCTGGGATTGTAGCTCAGCGGTAGAGTGCTTGCCTTGCATGCGTGAGGCCCTGGGTTCGATCCTCGATTCAATCCTCAGCACCACATACAAAGCAATAAAATAAAGATATTTAAAAAAAAAAAAAAAGTAAGCAAAAGATCTGCACAGATACCTTACCACAAAACATACATGGATAGAAAATAGCAAGCATAAAGATGTAACGTCATATGTCATTAGGAAATGGCAAGTTAAAGCAACAATGAGACATTACTAAGTACTCATAAGAATAAATAAAACCAGCTGGCTGTGGTGGCGCACGCCTACAATCCCTGCACTTTGGGAGGCTGAGACAGGAGAAGCCCAAGTTCAAAGCCAGCCTCAGCAACCACGAGGTGCTAAGCAACTCAGTGAGACCCTGTCTCTACATAAAACATAAAAAATAGGGCTGGGGATGTGTCTCAGTAGTTGAATACCCCTGAGTTCAATCCCTTGTACCAAAAAAAAAAAAAAAAAAAGAATAAATAAAACCTCCAAAATTGACAAATGCCACCAAGGATGTAGAGCAATAGGGACTCTTATGCATTGCTAGTGTGAATGTAAAATGGTAGTCATTTTGGAAAACAGTCTGGCAATGTCTTACAAAGCTAACCATAATCTTACCATGTGATCTGGTGATCATACTCCTAGGTATATATCCTAGTGATTTCAAAACATATGTCTAAACAAAAACCTGTACATGAAGGCTCAGAAAAGCTTTATTCATAGTTGCCAAAACCTGGAAGCAACCAAGATTCTATGTGATACTGTTAAACAATAAAAAGAAATGAGCTATCAAACTTCAGAAGGCATGGATTAACCTTAAATATATATTGCTAAGTAAAAGCAGCCAATGTGGCAAGGCTGCATGATTCTACTTATATGACTTCTGGAAAAGGCAAACCTATAGAGACAGCAAAAAGATCGGTGACTGTTGGGGTAGAGGTTGACAGTGAAGCACAGAGAATATTAACGTATTGGAATTATTCCTATGATGCTGTGACATTATAATGATAGCAATATCAAAACAGAACTTTATAGGACAAAGAGTGAACCTTAGTGTATGCAAATATAAGAAAATCATCATGAGGTCAAGGAATTCCAAGATAGAATGCAGATTGTGACAAAACTCAGCAACTGTATTATAAATGTGTGTAACAATCTGTCAGGTGCATACAAGAAAAAGGTGCTTAGATAACTCTGGAAATGAGTGAAGACAGAAAGACTAAAAGCAAAAGGAAGCCAGGTGCTATGGCACACACCTGAAATCCCAAACACTCAGGAGACTGAAGCAGGAGGATCACAAAAGTTTGAGGCCAGCCTCAGCAATGTAGTGAAACCCAACTTTGAGACCCTAACATCTCAAAAATAAAAAAAATTTTAAATGGGAATGTAGCTCAGTGGTAAAGTGCCCCAGGGTTCAATTCCCTGAATAGATAAATAAGCTGGGCGCAGTGGCACAAGCCTATAATCCCAGCACTTAGGGTGGCTGAGACAGGAGAATCGCGAGTTCAAAGCCAGCCTCAGAAACAGTGAGGCGCTAAGCAACTCAGTGAGACCTTGTCTCTATATAAAAACACAAAATAGGCCTGGGGATGTGGCTCCGTGGTCGAGTGCCCCTGAGTTCAATCTCCAGCACCAAAAATAAATAAATATATATATATAAATGCAAAAGGAACTACACATAAGCACTGTACTCTAGTTTATAAAGTTGTTTCCCATGAAAGTACAGGTTAGCAATTCCAATATTGCAATCTTTGTATAATGGAAATGAACAATTAGGCAAATGGTGGAAGCCAGTTTCTTCTCACTGTTGGAGTGCATTAATAGATAATGGGTTAAAAAGACCAGAATGATACACAGTGTAATGGATTACAGTTAAAGATATAAGTATGAATTCATATTTAGCTTAATATGGCTATACACAGTCACACAGAAATATATATACACATATGTAGAAATATGTATAGTCACGTTCATATACATGGGTTTGTATGTACATACTCCCTTTTTTCACATGAAAAAAACTGGAAGCAATGACACGCCAGTAGTAACAAGTACACCTGGCATACAACCTTGATTCCTAATACAATTTTCAAACAAAAGGAACCAGATTCCTTGGATAAATGGCTGATTCTCAAACTGGTACAGGATACATACAAGAAGAGCCTAGAATATCTTATAATGCCAGAAAGTAAAGAAATGCTTCCAAAAAGAAAAAACTCGCATTGATGGTGGTTTGTCAAAGGGACACTGGGACCAAACTGTAAGAATTTGAGCAACAAAATATACTGGATTATAACCCAAAATATAAAACATACATCCATGATAACATAAGTAAATGATGATCAATAAGAGTAAAGGATGAGTAAATAAAGTGGAGAAAAAGAGAAAAACCCATGAAGAAGAATTCCAAATAATGTACATAGATACTCTAACTCTGAGGCTGGAGGTGGGGCATGAACATAACTCTCCAGTCCTTAAGTATGAGCTGTACACAGCAACTTCCTTCCAAGAGTACAGGATAGAAAGGGGGAAAAAACGAGGAATTTCACAGTGGATAAACCTTACACTGCCTCAGTCAGGTGATCAAGATGAGTATCAACCATGATAAATCACACTGACACTATGTACCCTTGAATACGATGTGATAAAAATGGCATTTTACCTCTGTCATATTCCTTCCCAAAACCCATGGCCACAGTCTAATTATGAGAAAAACATTAGACAAATTCCAAACGAAGGTCATTCTATGAAATACCTGATCAGTAATCCTCAAAACTATCAATGTCATCAAAAACAAGAGAAGGCTGAGAAAGTACCCCAACCAAAAAGCACCTAAAACACATGATGACTAAATGTAATGCAGCATCCTGGATGACAAGACCCTGGAATAGAAAAAAGACATTAGATAAAAACTAAGGAGGGGCAGTAGACCACCTGCCCAGCATGCAGGAGGTCCTGGGTCTAATCTCCAACACACACACACACACACACACACACACACACACACACACAGAGAGAGAGAGAGAGAAAATATAAAGTATGCATTGTAATTAGTAATAACAAACTGATACCAGTTCGTTAATTGTAACAAATACAAACATAAGTTGTTAAATGAGAGGGGAAACTGGTGTGAGCTCATATAGGAAGTAATTTACTATTTCTGTACTTTTTCTATAAAACTGTTCTTTTAAAAAGCATTTTTTAGATCCCATTTAGTAATGTGTCTGGAAAACACAAGAAGTTTTACTGCAGCACTGAAGAACCTTCCACTTTCTTGCATATATTCAATTTAAAATGTTTGCATCTGCTCCACTATAGAATTTCTCTCAAGAAAGGATTTTCAATCACTAACAGCTGCAAACAATTGCATGCAGTAATTCCCAGCAGGGATGTACTATAGCCAGAGTACTTTAAAATTCCACTTTTCCCCTTACTTACCTCTGCAGATATCTGAAAGTTTGTAACTATTATTAACTTATGTCATTTTGTTCTGATCCAAATACCTACCAAATATGCTTAATATGACTCAGAAAAGCTAACCTAAATTTTAAATAAATCAGAGTAATGCTAAAATACTCAATCCAATAAAACTTCAAAAGCAAGTAAAAAGAACTTTCTTTAAAGTATCATTTTCTCTTCTGGATACTATGTTTTCTTATACTGACTGAAGTGAGCTGCTACAGAACTGAAACAGGTAAATGAAGAAAAGAGGAAATAAAAAGCAGTGGAGGAGATGGTGTGTAGTACAACATAAAAAAAAAGACTAGGTTTGAAATGCATCAAATAAGAACAATGGAAGCCAAGAGTAGCAAGTCTATGTTATGACAGAAAAGGTACTGATACTTCAAAAGAATCAGCATAGATCCAAAACTTGAAAGGAGGAAAAAGCTAGAGACAAAAACAAAATGACATCTTTAGTCACAAATTGTTCAAAATTAACAAAAGAAACATCCTCCTAAATACAATTTGACTTAAAGTATTCTCCACTACTCCCCACTAAAAACTACTATATAATGATATTCAGTGATATTAGCAAATGAAAATAAATTATAGAGTGAATGCACCAAGTATTGTGAACTATGGTTTTATCAGAATAAGAATTAAACACAAATTTTCTTTCTTTTCCCTTCTGTAAAATGACTTGTGGAATTTTACAAAGTCTTAATCTGTGTATTCTGCACTACAGGCATTCTATGAGCACATTACATTTGTGATATATTGGCAAGTCTGTGAAGTGTTTTAACTTTCAAATTTTAAATGTGAATCCATGACAAAAAATTTTCCACACCAGCAACTTAAGAACAATAGCAATATGTTCAGAAATCTCCAATTCCAAATAGAAAATCTACACTAGGTGAGAGAGGATGACAATGATTTTAACTTCAATAGACTACCACATTATCTACATTTATACACACTTTCCAAAACCCACAGAGCTATAGAATGGCATCCTTCCAATGGCAATAAATTAGGTGCAGTACACAACACAGATACTTCAAGCTTTCTGGGTCTGTTTTGTTTTTAACATAAAGAAGCCTTCCAGGCTTTGGGAGGCTGAGACAGGAGAATCCCAAGTTCAAAGCCAGCCTCAGCAATGGCGAGACACTAAGCAACTCAGTGAGACCCTGTCTCTACATAAAACACAAAATAGGGCTGGGGATGTGGCTCAGTGGTGGAGTACCCCTGAATTCAATCCGCGGTACCCCCCGCCCCCAAAAGCAGCAGCAGCCTTCCAGGAATCCTAATTCTACCTTACAGAAATGACAAAGCCAAAAATCAAACTATTCACACACATGTGAAACCAAGTTTTATCTGAATTCATCCTAAAATATTAGCTATTTTACTTAGTCCTCTTATAATCAGAGGTAAAAACTGAAACCTTTTAAATAAAAGCAATCATATGTATCACTGAAACATACTTAGTAAAGAAGGATTCCAACTAATGCTTTACCGCTCTAGATGCCTACCTACGGATTTCAAATCCTAATACCACAGAGACCTGTCCCCAGGGAGAATCCAGCAATCCTATGTGAGTACTACCGGGAAAGAAGGATTTAAGAAACAGCATGAAAACAAACGGTACAAAGATTGTGCATACAGGTAGCACTGAAAGTAAAAAGAGAGCAGGGTCTTTATGGGTGGGGAAATTCACTCCAGACCCTTTAACTGATAACAGAAGGCAGGCCATCATCTCCAAAGTAAAAATGGTGCAAGTAAAGTGGAACAAGCTGAGAAAGGAAAGTCAACAATTAGAAATTGACAACTATCCCAAAACAATGAGCTATCTTAAATTGAAAGGGTGCGACCCTATCCCTACCGATCACTTTGAAAAGACCCAACTTGGGGTGGAGGAGAGTAGCTTTGAAAGCTCTAATAGGAATACTCGGTCTGTAGCTAACCCACGGAGCAGATAAACACAGGTGTATCTGCGGAAACCCAGGTTATAAAGAGTATTACACGGAATCCTCCCTTCACAGCCCTCCCGAAGCCAGGGAGCCGCGGGTGGGAGGACGAGGGTCAGTACCCACTCAACGGCGCGCCACAACTAGGCGCGCGGACGCGCTCCAAGGGCAGCGCCCGCGCACACCTGGCTGCCAACACCAGTTGAAAGCAGTCAAAGTGAATTAAGGCGGACACGGTGCCTGGCACCGCTCTGAACCAAGCACACAAAGGTGAGTTTTTAAAATCAAGGAGTGGTCAAAGCCGCCGAACCCCCGGGCGGGCGCCTTTTGCCAAGGGGCTCTTACCTCGGATCCGCCCTCGAAGCCACGGCTCTTCCCGAGGCTCCACGAACCCAGACGAGGTGGGAGGCAGACAGGAGAAGGACCCCAACCTGGAGCGCGCCCTCTCGATCCCCTTTGAGCCGCAAAGTCGCCTTAGGCGCCCGGCTGAAAAGAAGGGCTCTCCGGGCGAGCACCGCGCCCGCCTCGCGCCAGGCGAGACCGCCTTGCTTGCTGCTGCCTGTGAAGTCTGGAGCTGCCTGCCCGCTTGCGGCCAAAGCCTGCCGCGCCGCGCATGCCCAGTGCCAGCGCGAGGAGCGAGCGGGCGAGCGCGCGCCGCGCGGCCGGAGCTGGCTCCGCTCTCCGGGTCTTGACTGCAGCCGAGGTGCGGAGTCTTTCGGTCCACCCCAGTGCTGGAGGCTAAGGGGCCAGCGCGGCCCCAGGGAAGGAGGCGGGGCGCCGAGCCCAGTTATCAAGGCCGCGATCAAAGTCAGACTAGGGTTCCAAGCGGCAGGCGGGTTTCTAGAAGTGCCCGAGCAAGACGGACTCCCAGTAGGAAGACGCGGGATGGGCAATAGAGTTAGTGGAGAAGTTCGACCTGGGCAAGGGTGGATGGCCCGGGCAGAGGGAGCACTTCGGTTACGGAGCCTCGGGTCCTGCTGTACAGATCGTGGCCATTCTCTTGTGATAGTAAACCTGCCGCACCCAGTGACCAAAACAGCCTTTTGTTTTCCTTCTCTGGACCCCTATCGTATTTCTCCTTTTTTGTCGTTCTCCTCTTTTTGGTCTCCCTATGCGGTAGACCCGTGGTACCCAAGGTCCTCCAAGTGGTTCCTGAGATCTCCAAACTGCCGGTCCCGTGCTTCATCCAGCAAGTCCAGACCCGCCTCGCCAGGCGGCCGCCTCCAATCTCATTTTTTTCATTGTAGCTCGTGCCAAGAGCCTGATGTAGTTTGAAGTAGTGGAGACTTTTTTTTTTAACTTTTTGCCTCTTGTACCTTAACCAACCTTCATAAACTTCGCCTCCTCGCTGAGATAGAGCCACAGAATGGGAAGTCGTGTGAACATTGTGCTTTCTTACTCTTAAAGCGTCTTAGTTGTCATAGCTACGCCCCCACACGCCCTGGTGTTCTAACTTCCAAGTCAATTGACTTCAGTAGTCAACGAAAGACTATAAACTTGGCTAAAGTAGACTGAACCTTTCTGTTTTGTGAAGCGTGTGAAAGCACAGTCAGGGCGAACTGAGATGTTAGGCCAAGGAAGTAAACAAAGTTGCAAAAGAACTCATGAGTACTGTCGGGTCCCCGGTTCCTACCTTACTAGTGAATCTTCTCCAATATTTCCCCCAGATCACCATCCACTTAAACATTTCCAGTGTTAGAAACCTCTATTTTTACCAATATTATATATAACCATGATTATCTGTTGAATATTTACCTATGCCAGGAGCTAAGCAATTTACATACATTAACTCTAACCCTTAAAATAGGCTTTATTATACCTATTTAGCACATCAGGCAAATGAAGCGCAGAAATTTCCTTTTTTTTGCCAAAGCCAATTCTGACAGAATTAAAATTTAGGTCTGCTTATTCCAAATCCTGTATCATTTGATTTATGAACCCCAATCAGCTTCCCTTAAATAATACCTGGTTCTACCCTTAGAATTCACACAGAAGTGTTTTTATTCTGTTTAGGCATTGCAAGCCATGAAATAGTAGAATAAAACTACTAAGTACATCCAGAACATCTAACACTTTTCTTCAAAATTGTTTTCCTTTCACTTTCCTCAGAAGACAAAGTAAGCCCTAACTACAATCCTTACCCTGCTTTGGATGTGCTTTTTTCATTCTCCCCATCCCCCTCCACCAAACTGTACACTCAGAACAGAACATTACTTTCAAATATAGTGGGCAGATAACTGAGTCATGAAGAGATCACTGGCCCCTTTCATCCAAGCAACCCTTCCAGTAAAGCATCCTAAACTGTATTGGGAGTTTCTTTTAGCAAACATACTACTTAAAGTCAAATAGAACACTCAACTAAAATTAAACTATCTTTCACCTTCCATCATGTATATTTCTAAAATTCTATATGTTTAAAGTTTAATTTCCCCCTTTATCCTTACTAAATTTCATTGTTTTCAGATACCATTTCAGATAAAGAAATATTAGTGATCACTTCAAGTTTAATGCATGTACCTTCTTTGTCTCCACTTAAGTACTTTAAAAAATTCTTAATACCATTGTAATCTGGTTTATGCTTTTGCTAAAAATACATGTTAAGCTTACCTGTTCATAGCATCAACACGTATACAAGTTTTTCTGCCTTCAAAAAATCTCATTTGTTAATGTTGACATGTGGGACAAAAATGATGTCAGAAAGAATGGAGATAGATGGGGGACTTGGAAAGAATGAGACATCCAAAATGTGGACTCAGGGCCGGGGTCCTAGAGTAGTGGCACAGCATTTGCCTAGCATGTGTGAGGCACTGTGTTTGATTCTCAGCACCACATATAAATAAATAAAATAAAGTTCTAAAATGTGTATTCAAGTAGCAAAACTCAGGAATGGACAGTCTACAGCTGAGTATAAAGACTACACACAGAAAATGGTATTGAATATTTCCAAATAGCTAGAAGAAAGGATCTTGAATCTTCTTACAAAGAAATAATAGAACTATAAGGTTATATATATGTTAAATATCCTGATTTGATTATTTCACAATGTATACATGTATCAAAACCTCACACAGCACCCCCAAATTTTTTTTTTTTTTTTGTACTGGGGATTGAACTCAGGGGCACTCGACCACTGAGCCACATCCCCAGCCCTATTTTGTGTTTTATGTAGAGACAGGGTCTCACTGAGTTGCTTAGTGCCTCGCCATTGCTGAGGCTGGCTTTGAACTCGCGATTCTCCTGTCTCAGCCTCCCTAAGTGCTGGCCAAAATTTTTTAAAGCCATAAAATGAAATAATATAAAAAGCAAAGGATTTTTTAATGTGGAGGAGTTATAATGACAGAATATATTTGTAGAGTTTAGAAACTCCCCAAATGTCAGATGTATTCCTCAAACATCCCTTTTTACTCTCACCTGAAATCAGATGTATGAATGTCATTTAAAGACTTACAGTCTTAAAGCCATATAATGTAAAACAGATCTGTAGGTAAGTCTAGAAAAGGTATACTGTAGTATGGTATATTATAATTGTTGGGAGCCAATCTCAATCTTCTAAATATAACTTGGTAGACTAGTAATTTCTCTTTGGCTGCCACCATCATTATTATTTCTCATTTGAAAAAACAAACAAATTGCTTAGATTATTATATTTATTCTCACTTCAGGAGGTTCTTGGACTTGCTTCTTACTTTGTAAAAGATGTTTATGTTTCTCACTTGTTATGGTTCTTTACATTCATTTGGGTTAACAAACTCAATTTTGCTTAGCCTTCAAATGCTTTAAAACCTAAAACTTTAATGCTTTATTACATACCATATAAATACAAATGCATGAAAATTGCAAAGCATGATAGGAAGTGAAATATCACTAACAAAAAGGGGTTTTTCCCCCTATAAGTAACCTCTATTTTACTTACAAGAAACTTTTCTAGTCAAAAGTAAATAAATGAATATATATCACTGCTTACAATGGATGAAATTAAATTCATTTGTCTTTTTTTTTTTAATAATCAAGTGTTAATTCGCTACAAAAAGATGAAAATCCAACAGTGCTATACACATATCCTCTCTGGAGGAAAATAATAACATCAAGTTAGCTTCCCAGAATTTCCCATGAATTAACATCAACCAAATGTAATTCACAAAGATCACAAGACATGTAAGAAAATTAGTCACCATGAGTGTCAGCAGAATAAACAAAGATAATTAGATATATGAGGCAAAAAACTTAATTAACATTAATTTAGCTTCCAGAAGAAATAAAAAATAAAAGCATAAATAAAAGACTGATAAAAATTATTAGGCATACATGAAAAAGAACCCAGCAGAACTTTTGGAAAGAAAAAGTAATAATTGTTGAAATCTATCACTTCATGGATGAGTTAGGGTGAATGAGTTAGAGTATATTAAATATAGTCAAAAAGAACGATGTAAGTTATATGAAGAATTTTTCCAGCATGCAGCACAGAGTGGGTGAAAAGAGATGGAAAATAAAGATTAAGAGATATGGTAGATATGTTATATAAGTACTCAGAATCCCAAAATGAGACACTAGAATGAATGCAATAGAGGCAAAAGGTGAAGAGACACTAGCTAGTAATGTTCCAATATTAACATTTGACTCTACAAAGAGGAAGGACTAGCATATACTTGTATCACATGGGATACCTGGAAAAACCAGATAGAGGAAATACAACATAGACAGACATCACATAAGACATGTGAGAACAAAAACAAACAAATATACAGTAAGTGGTACTGCCAAACACCAGAGGAAAGTCAATCTTAAAAGCATTGAGAAAGGAAAATAAAACTATCTAAAAAGGAAAAACCATGAGAGGAATTCTCAACAGTACTAATCGCATCCAGAAGACTGAGGAATATATCCACCAATGTGGAGTGAAAACAATTGTTAACCTATAAAAGTTCTAGGAAAAAATATGTTCAGGAAAGTTGTATTTCTAAAACAAAAATGGAATTAAGACATTTTTAGATAAGCAAATCTATCCTTTTTACCACTTTCACTAGATGAACTTCAAAAGCAGACTTGCAGAGGCAGGAAAGTGACCCAGTAGGAAATACTATTGTGCAAAAAATTGATAAACATTTGGGTTAATCTAAAGATACCCAGTCTGTATAAAATAATAATAAATAATGTGAACTTTGTGGAGTTAAAAGAAGATAAAACTAAAATACTGGAAGTTAATGTGTAAATCAGGAGGAAGATGGTCAAAGATAAACTTCTAAGGCTCTTATATTGTTCTGAGGAGGCTAAGATACTAATTTCAAATGTCTTCAAGCACAACAGTCACAATAAAACTTCAAGAGAAACTACCCATAGGTACTTACAATGTCTAAATGCTTAATATGAATTAACTCATTTAAATTCTCACAATAATCTAATAAACTCCACTTCTTAGGTTAAAACACACTCACAGGCACACACATATGCACATCATAACTCTTAGAGCTAATATGTAATGAAATTGGGATGTGACTTCAAGCAGCTTCGCTCCAAAGACCATGATTTTGACCAATATGCTCTATAGTATCCTAAAGACTCTAAAAGAATAGCAACAGTACATAGAAATTCCAAAACTATAGAGGGAGGGAAACGGAAGAAGAAATGAATAAACAAACACTGACAGGTATAGCTCTGTGACAGAGTGTGTGCTGCCCTGGGTTCAATACCCAGCACCAAAAAAAGCAAAATAGCCAATCCTCCTTTCCACCCTGTACAAAAATAAAAACCATAAAAAAGCAAGAGAGTAAATAAGTATAGAAGAGAGGGGGCAAAGAAAAAAAATTAAAAGTAATGACTGAAGGGAAAAGTATTCAAATGCATAAACAATACAATATATGACATTTATTAACAAAAGAATGTAGAACCAGCACAGTGGAATCCGGGGGACTGAAACAGGAGGCTGAAACAGGAGGATCTGGAGTTCAAAGCCAACCTCAGCAACTGAGCAATTCAGTTGCTCCTAAGCAACTCAGAGAGACTCTGTCTCTAAATAAAACATAGAAGAAGGCTGGGGATGTGATCAGTGGTTAAGTGCCTCTGGGTTTAATCCTTAGTACCAAAAATTTTTTTAAAGAATGCAGAAATCATAAAGATACTTCAATTATATAATGATGAAAAGAAGGTTGGTATAGTTATATTGACGTCACACTTAATGGACCTAAACATTAAAAAGCATTGGTGTGAATAGAGTTACCACATAATGGTAAAATCTGCTAGGAGCAATTGATAAATCCACTCACCATAATAATGAGAATGTTTCAAACTCCTTTTGAATACCAATAAGTTATTAATCCCTGTCTACATATATATATGTATATGTATATATATGTGTGTATTTATGTGTGTGTGTAGATAAGGTATACAATAATTACAGAACATACATTTTCATCAAACCCATGAAAAATATTTATATAATCAGTATATTTTAACACACTTCAAAGAATTTATGTCATTTGGACCAGGGGTTGAGAAATCTTTTCTGTAAAGGGCCAAATAGTAAGGTCAGTGGTCTCCGTTGCAACCCTCAACACAGTCACTGTACATAGCTCAAAAGCAGACACAGACACTGCATAAGCAAATACCACAGCCATGGACCAATGAAACTTTGTTTAGATATGCAAATTTGAATTTTACATAATTCCCCCACACCTAAAAGTATTATACTTCTTTTATGCTTTTCATCCCCTTAAAATGTGCCAACTACCAGGTGGTAGGCTGAGTTCGGCCCACAGGCAATAGTTCACTGACCTCTAATCTAGGCTCATCTCTGTTTACAAGACAATAGAGTTAGAAATCAATAGCAGACTAATTTTTTTAAAAGATTAAAGTTTAAAATTAGCTTAAATTTTAAATGATAGTACATTTCTAAAGATTAATTTAAATAGGGATCTAAAAAGACCTCCAAATAAATCATGAATCAAAGAATAAAACATAATTAAAGTTCAAACAATACTTAGAACTTTGAGAAAAAGAAATATATTTTGGTATATTCAGATAATGAAATATTCTATTGCAGTGAGCACAAGGTAGCAACAACTCTGTTCATCTGCATTAATTACGCTTGTGTGAGAAAAGTCACAGATTATGTACAATCAGATATGCCTCTTACAAAATTCAAAACTAAATGGCATGTTATTTAGGAACATGAATATTTGTTAACAATTTGCTTATAAATAAAAGAATGTTTATCCTAAAATTGAGGGTAGTGGTTACTTCTGTGTTGCAAAGAGGGGTGGAATAAGGAGACAAACATGGATAATTTGTAGTAGCAGTGTAAGGTGGGTCGGAGTTATTTGTGGGATGTTCATTTTAATTACTGTCCTTGTTCCTGCAGAAGCAAGGGTTGTGAAATTGCATTCAGTAAGGAGGAACACAATGTAGGGACACAGCTAGTTGCTAGGGAAGGGCTGGAAAAGATGAGACAAATTACAGAACAGAGACAGGCAATTGCTGCTCTGATCTGTGTGAAAGTGATCCATCATATCCTCTTATTTATCTGGGTCTAGGGTCATCAGAATGACTCTTTGCCTTATCTGTGACCTTTGAATAACTGATAAGATAAAAACACTGCTTTCTCAACAGGACCATAGGTAATCTGTTTCTAACCTTAAATGTGGAAGTTTACTTTTATGACAAGGTTTATTTCCACTGGAAATTTTAATGCTTCTGTATAATTGAGGGAAATTTAATTTTTGAATCTGAGAGTTCTTGATTCACATAATAGCAACACCAGAATGTTCTTTAAAATGCAAAAGAGACAGCATTTGTTTTATCTTTTTGAGATAAAGGTGTTACTTAATCCAGAGAACTGTAAAGTTACCACTTGAAAACAGCACTTAGCTCATTATTTATCTTTTTCTAATCAAATCTAGATCCACTTTGTCTCTGAGCAAGAAAGCAGATGAGAATCGAGATGAAATAATAATAGTAACAGTGAAGAAAAGAACTTCAAAACACTTGTGTTTTAAATGATAGTATGACCATAAAATAGAATTCTACCTCACAATTAAAAATAATGATGTAGGACCATTAACTGCCTTCTTGGATGGAGAGCAAGATGTATAGTTGTCACGTGGAAAAAATATAGGCAAGTTGCAATAATGTATGTGGCATAAATTACTCATGTAAAAATGAATAACAGTAGAATAACATAAGCCAATATTTTAGCAGTATTTTATAGAGGAGAGGAAGCCAGTGCAAATTAGTAGTTACCTTCATTATTTTAGTATATTTCTATAATGTTTGAGTTTGCAAATATGAGCCTACCATAATTATTTTGTAGCAGAGAAAATTTAGCATAGTAATATTTTATTAACCATTGTGAATTCTGTGTATTTCTGAATTCTTTACTTCTGCTGGATTCCAGATTCTTAAAATTTATATTCCTAATACCTAAAGTCGGGTTTTTTGTATCCTAGGTTTGCTAAGCTAGAGTAACTCTTAAGCTATTTAACAATTCCCCTTGAGTACTCATTGGTATTGCAAACACAAACTCTGCTTCCTTTAGTTGGCACCCAAACTTTCTTCTTCTTGACAGCAGAATTTTCTCAGGGGGAGGAAATAAAACAAAACAAAATGAAACTTCTATTACAAATTTGGAACATTTTAAAATGTAAATTCAATCCTTGGGTAGCTACCCCACTCAGATAGCTTCAACAACCTTAAAAGTAATTTTCCTGATCACAGTGTAGAAGCCCAAATTTTGGCAGGGCAAAAGCAAATATATCCTGCAGGCTCTAAATACAATTCACACATACATACAGACATTCAAAATCTCCAAAGGGTACTGAAAACATTTGTTGACTTTCCAAATATACTAAACATTTCTCATGCCTTTAATGAGCACTTTTAAAATGCAACACTTTCAAAGCATTTTCCATACTTGATTATCTTCTTACCCATAGGTACACAGACCTCCCATCCAAAATGCTTGTGATCAATTTTTTTCTTAATTTTGCTAAGGCAATGTGGTGCTTAGACCATATATTCATCACATCTCCAGCAGGGTCTATAATTAACACATTATTTCTACAGCAAAACACATTCCCACAAATTAGAATGAAGTTCACAGACAGCCTCATATCAGTTCAGATCAGATTTGCTGACAAACTAGTGCAAGTGAAATTAGTCCTTGCCACCAGATGGAATTGGAAAGCAAACAAACAAAACAACAATAACATTTTAAAAACTAATGAGTCTTTTCATTTGATATTGCAGAAAAGTCTGTGCTGCTGCACAGTGGGGCCTAAATGGGTAACTTAGTTGTTTGCTGGGACCTAAAGGCCCTCAACTCTGTACTTTTTCAGTGTTTAACACCTGCTTCTTGAAGTCTTTCTGCTTCTTCTGTGCCATGAGGCACCCTTCCGCCAATTTTGTTGCCATGAATTCCTTTACCACCTTTTCTGCATTGATAATTTATTTCTTTTAATCTTCAGTGGCTTCAAAGGAGATAACAAAATCATCATAATCATGTATGAAGTTAGAATATGTAGCGTTTACACAAAGAACCCAAAAGTTTCTATGTTAAGATATGTAAATTCTGCTCACATTTGTGATAATATTCAACAACTTTAGAGTCTTTTTGTTTGTTTGCTAATGGCTCTAGCCTATATTCACAATTTTGAGATTCTTTGAAAATATAGTCCAACTTTCTGCTCTAAAAGAGAGAAAAATACATTGTTTTATAAATGACTCCTACTTTCAAGGAAGAGAAGCCCTGTTGTTTTAATATATGCACGTATGACATTTGGCCATATGAAAATAAACTAAGATCTAAAGCTTATTCATTCTTACACAAAAAAAGGGTTATGTCAATAAGGAAGTATTTATGAAACTTTAAAAGTTTAATCTCAGGGTGACATTTGTCAACACACATGATCAATTGACAATATTTTTCTCCTCTGCTCAACCTTCAAGTCCTGACCCAATGCTTGCATTTATCCTCACTTATTTGTGCTCTCAGCATGAACCTTCCCAGAGTTCCAATATGTAGCACCTTTGGGTGGCACTGCTCACACAGACCACATTTGCCAGTGCCACACATAAGAAATCTGAAAGGGTCACCGGGCGTGGTGGCTCACGCTTGTAATCCCAGCACTCTGGGAGGCTGAGACAGGAGAATCGCAAGTTCAAAGCCAGCCTTAGCAACAACGGTGAGGCACTAAGCAACTCAGTGAGACCCTGTCTCTACATAAAACACAAAATAGGGTTGAGGATGTGGCTCAGTAGTCGAGGACCCTTGAGTTCAATCATTGGTATCAAAAAAAAAAAAAAAAAACAGAAAGAAATCTGAAAGGGTCACTACTGGACGTCAGCACAGGTGTGTCCATTGATCCAGGTTTCTGGGAAGGATGTAGCCAAAGCTGGTAAAACATTAATACCCAGTGCTCAGAGCAAGACAAGGAAGGCCTAGCCCAGAATGAGAGCAGTGGGAACCCAGTGACCCAATCAGTTGACTCAAGCATTTTCTCTTGCATCTTAAGGCCTCTGACTCACCCATTCAGCAAAGGTCCAGGCACCTGCCAAGCACAGGGATACCTTGGGGATACAAAAAGGAAAACAAGACAATCCTCAGCTTTCAGGGCTTGAGTTTTGCAATTAGACATAAACAATGGCAACCATATACTATGTTGCAACAGTACTGTGTCATATCAGGCACCATCTGAGTACTAAGAAATGAGTGCCCGACTCTGCTGTGCAAAATCAGGATTGGCCTTGCAGGGACTCGCCCTGCAGCTTTCCAGCTTCCATGCTGTTCCTAGAGCACTCTGGCACCTTCCACAGCAGAGCCTAAGCACTTGAAGCTCCCTTGTCTTGGTACACCCTTCCTCTTCCAGAGAGCTAGGGCTCACTCCCTCACTTCATTCAGGACTCAGCTGGAACACTACATCTTCAGAAAAGACTTGTCTGACCAACTACCCTATTTAAACTGTATTTCCATACGCCTACATTGTCTCTTTCTTCCCGCACTCTCTACTTCTCTTTCTCTTTATTACATTACATTGCCTTTTTTTCCTACAGCACTTATCAGAATCTGAACATCTGGTTTAATAATTTATTATCTGTTTTCCACATGTAAATTCTATGAGAACGAGAATTTGTCAGTTTTGTTTATTACTATATCTACAGTGTTGGGCAGAATTTGAATGAATGAATGAGTAGAAATTTGAGTTAAGTTATTAAGAACATGTAGCAATTTGTCAAGAGAGTGGGCAGTGGATGGGGATAAACAAAGAAGGTGACTAGTCACCAGGATAATCAAAAGCAGGCAAGGTACATTGGAGGGAATTTACAGAGAGAAATAAAATGATCTATGCCTGGTCCACAGCTGATTTATATTAAATGTTATTAAGTAGATAAGCAAGTGAGAGAAATGATTGAATTGATGATCAAGGTTGTGCTTAAGAAAGAATATGAAGATAGACTGAGAGAATGGAGGATAGGAGTGGAGACAACTTTGAAGGCTGGTCATCTGTAAAGAGAAAAAGTATCAAAGCATGAACTGGGAACGTGGTAAGAGAAAGCACCTGTAAGAAACAAGTAGCATTGCCAACTGTAAAATGTGCAGCAGTTGATGAAGGAAGAGAGGCTCATCTGGGGACCCTGGGTGGGTGGCAGTGTCATGGACTGCAGCGTCATATCAGGTTTGGTGACTAGAGGCTGCAGTGGGGAGATACTCCATCCATGTGGGACATTGTGGGATGGAAGTTTGTAATGACTGGAAATAATTTATAGGTGGTCGGAAGTATAGACCTAGGAGTACAGTCAAGACAAAATTCAGATCTGCCAGAATCCCACAGATGCCTTCATCTTCAGGATTAGATGTTAAAATAAGAAGACAAAATGTAAGAACTATTTAAGAAACCAAGAGGCAAAGAGAAGAAAAGGAGCCTGCATGGAAACAGAATCAACTGAGAGATTGATAAGAGGAAATTGAAGTGTAGGGACCCATGAGAACATGTCTGTGCTGTCTTGCTTGCTATGGTAACACCAGTGTCCTGCTGGCACAGTAGAGACTCACGTGGTCAATTTTGCGTTTTGCGGGGAGGGAGGGGACAAACAAACAAATCCTAAAGGAAGAAGGAAAGATGAGGAATAGAAGAAAGGTTGGAACTGATGAACAGGAATACTGCAACAGCATCAAGAAAGATAAAAACAGCTAAGAATTCAAAATGTATTTTATTGAGGGATTGTAACCCATCAGACACTGTTAGAAGCCGTTTACATGGCTTAACTTACTGAATTCACAAAACAACCCTGTAAAGTAGGGATTCTCATTACCATTCTCACTTTATAAATAAGAAAATGCGGCACAGAAAGGGATTTTGCCCACAGTTACCCAGGAAGTCAACAAGAGAAGCAAGAGTCAAAACCCAGTTACGGTGCTCCAAAACCATGTGTGCACAGATGGAAGAGCCATTTGCCAGAGACTGTAAGAAGGGTAATGCACAGGAGTGGCAGCTCTGTGGCCTAGGAAGATGAGAGGAAGGTGAGGAAGTCCAGAGGCCCAAGGCAGACTGCAGCTGCAGGAAGTGTGGCTGGAAGAGAAGGATAGAGTAGTAGCTGGAAGGGGGGAAGGAATGACAGAAGCTGTTTTGTGTTTCTAATGAGCAAGTCTGGAGCATGTGGACTCATAGATTCTGTTTACATCACACTCTAGAATTGCTAAGGAGAAATGAGGGAGTTGGATGAAAAGACATGTGGGTTCCTTCCAGCTCTGCTTCTACTATTCCACAACTTTGAATTTCTTTTTCAGTGAAGCCAGATGGAAGATTTTGCCGGATAAAGTGAGTTGGAAAAAATTATTTAGTACACTTTCAAAGAGGCATTTAAATAGAAACCTAAGGGCTTATCGATTTTAATTTCCTATAGTTCATGAACTTTTAATGTTTTACCATTCTGACCTGTGGCTTTTTGGGGGGGGAGGATAATGGGGATTGAACTCAGGGGCACTTGACCACTGAGCCACATCCCCAGCCCTATTTTGTATTTTATTTAGAGACAGGATCTCACTGAGTTGCTTAGTACCTCACTTTTGCTGAGGCTGGCTTTGAACTCGCAATCCTCCTGCCTCAGCCTCCCAAGCCCCTGGGATTACAGGTGTGCACCACCTTGCCCAGCAGCATTTAGATTTGACCTAATGACTTTCCTAGGTTGGGAAAGAAGGAAGAGCATCTGGGTTTATATTCTTTTTCTCCATTATCTTTTCTCATTTGTACTCTGCCCCACCTTTCACAGGGAGGGGCGAGAAGAGCAGTACAGGCATTAAAAAAAAAAAAAAAGCCATAAAGTTTCAACTCTCACAATGTGTCCTACACTAATATAATCACTAGTGTTTTTTGCATTTATCTCTTTACTGTCTCTTGAAATACATTAGCTTTTCTTCCAACCTGGAATCTTTTCTTTATGCCAAACTTCTTTCCTCTTCCTTCTGGAAGCATCTGAAAGGGATGCCCATCAGTCCCAGAGATCACACCACCAAAACTTTGTTTTTACCTCTACACCACAACACAAAGTCTTCTCCCAGCACATTTTCTGCAATTACACCTATTCCTATTTTTTTTTATACTCTTTTGCCCTTTTCTGTTTCCAGCTGTTCCTTCTCCTGTCCGCATAATGTCAGTTTGCCACTATTCTTTAGTAGAACTGCAAAATGGGACAAGATGAGCTACAAAAATGTAGAATTCATTTTTTTTCTGAGTTGAGGATTTATCTTCATACTGGTATATACCCAATTTTGGAAATTCACAACACATAAAGTTATAATCATATCTCAAAAGGAATTAAAAAGCTATCCACTTAGCACATCTTTGCTCCTTGCTCATTTCTATTCTGGGCAGTTCTCCATGCAATGGATGAATAGCATTATCTCTTAGACAAATGCAAATAATCTTCATAGAGAGATCTTTATTTTCCTCTCTAAAGTATGCTGTTTTTCTAGCTCACAATTCCCTGGAGCAGGGTGATAATTAAAGTGTTTCAGGTTCAAAAGCATTCCCTAAAATTCCTGATGAGCTGGTTTTAGAGAATGAGAGTAAACAGAAATGGCAGTGATATCACAAGTGGATCAGGTTATAATGGTAATAAGTTGAAAATTAGTACCAATAACTGACTCTATTCACATTTTCCCTGACACATGGGAATCTAAACCCCAGCATTCATATCAATAGTTATTTTGGCAGGCATGTGTACCAAGCTGAGACAAATAGCACAAATAGAGAATCTGTCAATGTTATAGTCTATACCATGATAGCACTTTTTTTTTTAAATTTTTTTTTTAGTTGTAGATTTACACAATATCTGTATTTATTTTTATGTGGTGCTGAGGATCGAACCCAGTACCTCACGCATGCAAGGCAAGCGCTTTACCACTGAGCCACAATCCCAGCCCCCCACGATAGCACTTTATTATTAAGAGACCTAAAACATCAGGTGCCATCAGGCAACACTTATCTAGAAATAGTAGAAGTCTCAATATCTTTAAACCCAAATAAGGATTTTCACCCTCTATCTTTACAGGTTGTGCTTTTGAAACTATAAACTATGTCTCAGCAGTCGTTTGGAGCAACCTAAGTACTTTTCTATTTAGTTGAGCAACATTTTCAAATATTGACAACATTGATGATTCTAAACCAACATAATCAACATAATTAAGTAAGTGTTCCTCCATTTCACTCTTAGGAAAAATTATTTTTATGTTAATTTTTTTAAATAAAAGTAATTCTCATGTTCTTTTCCCCTCTTATATTTTTTTTCTTGGATTAAAAAATGCTGAAATTCTGTGGCTGGGATTATGGCTCAGTGGTAGAGCACTTGCCTAGCATGTGTGAGGCACTGGGTTCGATTCTCAGCACCACATATAAATAAATAAAATAAAGGTCTTTCATCAACTAAAAACTATATATTTTTAAAATGTTGAAATTCTAATTTCTAAACCAGGAAAATGTTCCATTGGAAAAGTTTTCAATTTCCAGGAAATTTGTTCTATCAAATATGTGATCATTTAGATTATAGATTAAAACAAGCTGGGCATGTTAGCACATGCCTTGTAATCCCAGGGCCTTGGGAGCCTGAGGTGGGAGGATCACAAGTTCAAAGCCATCCCCAGCAATTTAGGAGGCTCTAAGCAACTTTTAGTGAGACCTTGTCTCAAATAATAATAATAATAATAATAATAATAATAATAATAATAAAGAAAGAAAGGAGCTGGGGATGTGGCTCAGTGGTTAAGCACCCCTGGGTTCAATCCCTAGTATCAAAAAAAAAAATTAATTGACAAATGATCAATGTAAGCACTTTTCATCTCTTAAAATTTTATACTTATTTAATCCAGGCACTGTAGTGTGTGTGCCTATAGTCCCAGCTACTGTAGGAGGATCACTGAGGCCAGGAGTTCCAGACCAGCCTGGGAAATACAGCAAGACCATGCCTTAACAAAAGCAACAAAATATCTCTCTGTTTTCACAAAGACAAAAAAACCCTGAAATATGTAATTTTTTCCATCTAAAAGTTAAATTTGCATTCAAGAGTAACCATCTATAAAAGGAAAATTTTCACTAAATGAATTTTGAATGGATCCATTTCCTATAATCCTGGAGCACAATAAATTTTTTTTTTTTGGTACTGGAGATTGAACTCAGGGACACTCGACCACTGAGCCACATCCCCAGCCCAATTTTGTGTTTTATGTGGAGATAGAGTCTCACTGAGTTGCTTAGCGCCTCACCTTTGCTGAGGCAGGCTTTGAACTTGCGATTCTCTTGTCTCAACCTCCCTAAGTGCTGGGATTACAGGCTTGCGCCACCTCGCCCGGGCTCACAATAGTTTTTTGACAAGATTTGTTTCCTAGAGCTTCTGAGCCCCTTTCCAAATCATCAGGAGCAAGAACATTCCATTCACTTTATTCTGAACAAAATAGCTAGAAAGACTCTCTGACTGCTCTACTCTCTCCTGACCTCCTGTTCTTCTCACTCTCAGCTCTCAGGAGTCCTGCCAAAGATTACTGATTAGTTTTAATCCAACTCCAACTTTTTAAGTGAGGGCTTGTAAGGGCAACGTAGACTTTTAAAACTTTTCTCTCTTGCTTTATAAAACACAAGATAAAAAGATTATTATAAAATATCGACTTTTAAACACCTAAATGGCCTCAGCCATGCTTTTACTGGCAGAGTCCCCAAGAGCACTGTGGTCCCAAGGCCAGTTAAGAGGTAGAGTGTTATTTCTAAAAAGGATTCGGACCATATGTAATACATGTTTTCCCGCCACAGTGGAAAACATCTGTTTTGCTAATGGATTTGATTCTACTTGCCAGAATAACTTTCCAGATGTTTTGAAAGCTCTAAACAACCGAATCCTTTCTGATCTACTCTGGCTCAAAAACCGATTTGCTAAGAAAACACCTAAGTCTGTGACATAAATAAAAACAATACTATTTATCTTAACCTGTCCATAATATCTAAATATTTTAGATGTGGCCTTGAATTAATGGCATTCCAAAGGTTCTTTTTCTTTCTAAAACATGCATACAGACATGTATACACAGTTTCTTGGAAGAGATTATAGTGTGTGTAGAAAATTATTCCCAATCTTCTCAGTGTAAATAACTGCTACTGGGAGATACTTTATGCTCCTTTGTCCTTTCCCCAGATTATTCAATAACTTAAATTAAATGATACCCCAAGCTTTGGCATGGTGGTGTACGCCTGTAATCCCAGTGGCTCAGGAGGCTGAGGCAGAAGGATCATGAGTTCAAAACCAGCCTCAACAACTTAGCAAGGCCCTAAGGAACTTAGAGAGACCCTAAATAAAATATTAAAAGGGCTGGATTCAATCTCCCGTATCAAAAGAAAAAAAAAAAGGTAGGATATAAGAACACCCAGCCCATATTAGATCCTCTTTATGCCAAAGATTCCAAAACAGCACAAAAAGTATATTGCACACTTTTTTCCATTCATGTTGGCGTTTTTAGCTTTGATTTCTTCTCAGTTAGCTTTTGCTGCTGTTTTGTTTTTGTTATTGTTTGTTTGTTTAATGTTTATATAATTTAGAGATTCTTTTTATTTGTTTTTTTTACAACTGCCAAACAACATGGTATTTCTTTTTTCTGCCTTACTATAGCTACTGATTTCACTCTGTGAGTCTTATTCTAACCATGTTCAGATCCAAATCTATGTTTTTGTTCCATTTATGTTTCCTTTTTTCTTTTTCTGTTTTACTTTTTGCTGAAGATAGAACCCAGGGCCTTGCACATGCTAGACAAGTGTTCTGCCACTGAGCTACATACCTGACCCCATGTTATCTACTCAACTTTTCCCTCTTTTATTTTTTTTTACAAAGTTGTTTAGCAGATCTTATTCCCACATCCACTCTGATCCAGAAAGGCAAATGTTTGAAAAGGAAATTCTAAACAGAACAAAGAAAACCTATTGTGCATGGAAGTTCAGATGTATTTTTCCCTTGTAAATATTTGCCAAACTTTTATGTATTTTTTTGATTTCACGTAAGTTTCCAAACTCCAAGAATCTGTTAATCTGTTGTTTAAATGTTAAAGTTGGTCTGTTGTTTCTAATAAACATGCTTTTTTCATTCTTCCCCTAGAATGTAGGCTACATCATGTTTACCTTTGTATTATCAGTGTCTAAAGCAGAGAAACTGGTATGCATTCAAATATCTGTTTTTGAATAAATCTAACATTTGTTTGCAGGGAGGTGTTACATCCCAGAGACTATGCTAAACTAATATATCTATATACATAAAATAGGTAGGTATTTATGCTTATTTTATATAATCTCAAGAAATTGTGCAGTATTATCTGCATTTTACATTTGATGAAACAGAAACTCAGAGAGGTAGAGAAGTAATTTCAACAAATGTACACAGGCACAAGTATGTAAATTATTTATCTACAAAGATAAATAAATGAGTAACATGAAAGATAAATATGAGCCATCCAAACTCTTTTCTTTCCCATTTTTTTCTGTTGTGGCTATATCTAAGGGAAACTTCAAAATAGACTTGATATTTGCTAAATTTTTCCTTTTCCCTCAAAACCTAAATTTGGATGCCTCAACCCTTGGACTTATCCATCCTAACTAAGCCCAGAAGCTTCTGCTGTGGTCACCTCCCTCATCCAGCATCCATTGGCAACTATCCTCAGTCATACTATATTCTTATTCTTGGGGTTGGGGCTGTAGCTCAGTGGCAGAGTTCTTGCCTAGCATGTGTGAAACACTGGGTTCAATCCTTAGCACCACATAAAAAAGTGAAAACAAATAAAATAAAGGAATGCTGTTCATCTACAACTAAAAAAAATTTTTTTTGTAAAGTTCTTATTCTTCTTTCATCAATATTATGTCCTGTTGCTTCATAATACTTGAATTTTTGAGTTTGGAAACTTGCTTAATAGCTGATTTTCTTGGCAAACACTGATTACCTAAAAGAGTTGGAAGAATTATCAGGCCATAATTTTATGGGCAAAACATGTCTTCAACTACTGATAATACAAAGGTAAACATGATTTAGCCTACATTCCAGGGGAAGAATGAAAAAAGCATGCTTATTAGAAACAACAAACCAACTTTAACATTTAAACAATAGATTAACAGATTCTTGGAGTTTGGAAACTTATGTGAAATGATACACAAATATCCTTTTTCAATTTTTTTATATAAACTTCTGTGTTGATGTCAGAATTAGAACTATATTTGATGGTAGGACCCAAAAGTGAAATAAGTAAAAAAAACTACCAGCAAATTAATTAATGTATTTTCACACACATAACAAAGGTACAATATTCCTTGGAAATCTTCCTCAAGAAATTTGTGCAATATGATTATCTCCATTTTACAATTGACAAACTAGAACTCAGAGAGGTAGAGAAGTAATTTAGATGAATTTACACAGGTAGAAATTTGTAAATTATGTATTTACAAAGCTAAATGACTGGAAATGGTTATGGCTGCCTTTTGTATAGTCATATAATTTAAATACATTGACTTAATCATTAATTCATTCAATGAATTGTTATTATCTACAAAATAGATGGCTTTTTGTGGTACAAAAAAGAGATTACAATCCTGTAGGCAATATGAATCATATGCACAAATGATTGAAAATTAAAGCATATGATATTATTGTCAAAAAAAGGATAAAAGTGTTAAGATACCCAAGTGAGAAGGAATGTGAATAAGTAAGGAGATTGATAGTGATTTTGACATATAAATTTTTATATTTTACCAAGAATAATATGCTATTTTTCAGGCACCAGGTAGGCAGTTTATGGCATAATTAAATCAGGTGAGACTGCTTTCAAATGTATCCAAATACTCTCTTTCAAGTTATTTAAACATAGTAAGACATGGTTATTTCACTCAAAAAGAAGTTTGGAGGAGCCGGGCACAGTGGCGCAAGCCTGTAATCCCTGCACTTAGGGAGGCTGAGACAGGAGAATTGCGAGTTCAAAGCCAGCCTCAGCAATGGCAAGGTGCTAAGCAACTCAGTGAGACCCTGTCTCTACATAAAACACAAAATAGGGCTGGGGATGTGGCTCAGTGGTCAAGTACCCCTGAGTTCAATCCCCAGTACCAAAAAAAAAAAAAGAAGACGAAGAAGTTTGGAGGCAGGCATTTCAAGAATAAGAGAAGTAGTTTTAAAATGTCATCAGGGAAATACTTGCTTCCAATCATTTCCCTACAACAGTTTTGTGAATGCAAGATGGCTAGAGCACTTTCTCTAGAATCCAATATTTACACAAAAACTTCAAAAGAGCTATTCTCTTTAATGGTCTTCCTCTGATATAGGAAGGAAATAGTTTACAAATGTCCTCATAAATCTGCAATTTGGGCAGAGGTTGGTAGGGATGAAAAGTTGCAGATCTCACTTGGCATCAGTTGAGGTAGCTTGACTGGGGCAGAATCTACTTCCAAGATGGTTCACTTGCATAGCTAGTGTCTTACTCAGTTGGGATTACTATGACAAAAACAGCACAGACTAGGTGGCATTGCCAACACAGTTTCTCATAGTTTTGAAATCTAGAAATCTGATGTCTGTGTGCCAGAATGATCAGATTCTTGATGAAAGTCCTCTTCCTAATTAACAGATTGCTGTTTTCTTCTGTCTTCACAAACTGGAGAGAGAGGGAGAGGAAAGGGAGTAGAAGAGAAAACAAACTCTTTTCTCTTATAAGGGCACTGATCCCATCATTAGGGCTCCATCCTCATGACCTAATGTCCCACAGACTTTATCCCAAATATTATCATATTGGGGGTTAGAGTTTCACAAAGGAATTTGGGGGGAATAAAAACTTTCAATCCATAGCAGCTAGCAAGTTATAGTACCTATGCTGCAAACTCTGTCAGGATATAGGCTGGGTAGTTGGTTCCTTTGCATATGATTTTCTCCCTGTGGACCTATCCATAGGAGTGCTCCTTGGGCTTCCTCACAGCCTGGCAGTCGAGTTTCAGAAGGGAATATTCTAACAGGAGCTTGAAATTGTAAGTATCTTAAGGCTTGGCCCAGACACTGTCAGGACATCAATCCTGCTTTATTTCATTAGTTAAACAGTCATGCAGACCCTGCCTAGACTTAACACAAGTAGAAACACATTCCTACTTTGTAAGAGAGTAGTGTCAAAGATATGGCCATGTTTAATCTCCAAACTGAAAAGAATACTTGAGTCTATTCTCAAGGTTCATCCCCGTGGAAATTCTCTATTCTTCATAATTTAGTACAGTTGAACCCCAAAGATTACCAATTTTGTAAGTAAAAACCATAATGCTAGAGTTTAATAATAGATTTTACTACATTTTGGAGACCATTTTAAAAGACTTAACTGGAGGGGCTGGGATTGTAGCTCAGCGGCAGAGCGCTTGCCTTGCATGCATGAGGCCCTGGGTTCGATCCTCAGCACCACATATAAAGCAATAAAATAAAAACATTGTGTCCATCTACAACTAAAAAAATATTAAAAAAAAAAGACTTAACTGGAAACATCAATATTCTCTAAAATTAAATCACATACTTTATATTTTATAAATTATGCTAGTGTTACATATTATTTTACATATTTGTTCAGTTTGGGTTTGAAGGATTAGGAAGTCAAAACTTGACTGATTTTAAAGTTATTTGGAAAGTATTACTACTTTGGAACCAAGATTAATAGTAACTTCTAATTATAGAACCCCAATTTTTTTCTGAATCTTTTTGTGTAATGTTATTTTACTCTTATAACGTATGCCAGGAGAGAGATTTTTATGATTTTTATAGACAAAAATCCAAGCCTATGTATGTTAAATTTTTTTTTTCAAAACTATTAAAATATTAGCAACAGAATCAGGACTAAAGTTTAGTATCCAACTAATGCTTTTCTACCCAGATGCTGGTCAAAACAAATTCTCACCCAGAAGTAATACTGATGTGCTATTTGATACAGTATCAAAGACTAATTAAGAGGTATTTCTTTTTCTATTTCTTTGTTTTGATTCACCAATTCACATTAGTTATAGTATAGTACCTTTTCCCTTTTAAAAAGCAGTAATTATTAGATGTTCTTAAATTGTACTTTGATAATTCAATTTAAAAGTAAACTAGAATAGAACATTTTTCTTTATGGAGTTAAATGGAACATAGCAGATAACTTCTGATGACAAACAAATGAAAATTTTTATTACATAGTGAGAGACTGTACTAACTCAATGTGAGGTGCACTGAAATAGTTTTCAATTAACTTTTATTTTTATGAGGATGATGTGCTTGGACTTTATAGAAATTGAAAGATTTCATGGTACAGTAAATGACAAATCTTCTAGGGCTTTTTCCCCTCTGTTATCAAGCTGCTGAAAAGGAGGATGCCACTTTATTTCTTTGATTTGTGACAAAACTCTTCGTTCTCTAGTTTTATAGGCATCATTAATATTGTTTGTCAGTTATTGTTCAGTAACAATGTGCAAAGCTAGGCATGAGCAGTGCAGGCAATGGAGTGAGAGAACTAAAAACGATCAGCTGGTGGTCTCTTCTTCCAAGGATAAGCCATTCAGAGTTTCCAGGGCTATCAGTCAGAGGACCACTTCCTCCTTGAATGTTTTGATGACACTGCAGTTTTTTTTCACCTAGGCTTCTGTTTTTTCTACCCAATGGCTTCCTCAGTCTCTAAAACTCTTATATCTTCTCTCTACCCAGGGAATATTGATGTTTTGTAGTGCTGCTCTTGGCCTTTCTTCTATTATAATTTTATATTTATCATTGTCCTCAATATTTGTATCTCTAGTCAAAACTTATCCACTGCCAAGTACATTAGTGCATGCTTGTAATCCCAGCAACTCAGGAGACTGAGGCAGGAGGATCTCGAGTTCAAAGCCAGCCTCAGCAACTTAGTGAGGCTCTAAGCAACTCAGTAAGACCCTGTCGCTAATAAAATATAAAAAAGGGCTGGGATGTGGCTTGGTGGTTAAGCACCCCTGGGTTCAATCATGTACCAAAACAAACAAAAAAAACTTCTCTACTAAGTTCCATACCTATAAGCCAACTGCCTGCATATCCTACAGGACCTGTTTGCATCCCCTACAGGAACCATAAAGTCAATCTCAAATTTGAACCATCATTCTTCCTAAATGGTTGATGGATGCTCCCCTTCACCTATATTCGTTAAGTCATTAGGTCCTAAATTCCATCCTGACCTACACTTGTTTCATCCAAGTCTCCTCTTAATTTCCTCCCAAGGTTGTTACAAAGGTCTCCTTACAGGTCAAATCACCTCCAGTTTCACTCCAAGCCATACCCCAAACTGCTGCCTGCCTCAACAAACCAAAATACAAATAGCATCCTTCACTGCTTACAGCATAGGATCCAGTCTTTATCATCAAATGTAATAAACTGTCTGCCCATGATATGACTCTTGCTTTCCTCTCTATTGTCATCTTCTCCACTGAGTCCCTACAGCTATGAATAGTTCCTAAAAGATTCATCACCTTGCTTCATGACCCTATACCTTCCTGTAGGCACGCACGCGCATGCGCACGGGCGGTGCGCGCACATACACACCCCGCTAAATCAAAGGCTTCCCCTCCTTCATCTTGTAGTTTGCCAAGACCTAGTGTAAACAAACTACTCTGAAGCTTTCTCTCACCCTTCCTCCTCTGCTGCCAGATGGTTTATTACCTCCTGTATTATGCTACAAATTGTGCTTAAATCAAACAAAAACTTTGGTTACTTTACTTATGAGACAGTATTTCTATTATCTTTCGCATGTGTGTCTTCCGTAGAAACACATGAGTCCTTTAAGAGAAAAAGCCATGACCTATCTGCCAGCAGCATATACTTGTTACCCTCCACAAAAAACCTACTGCTTAAGCTGTGTAAAATGAATGAAAGAAAATCTAAAACTCAACCACCTTAAATACAAAATGTAAAGATCACACGACCAGGAGAAGATGAATTAAGCCACTCAGCAAGGCTTTATTGAAATGCGCGCCCTCGGACCAAATCCCCATCCATCAGAGCGTGTAGGGAGAAATGGCGTGGGAGATTCCGTGCATAGAGAATTTTAAGAAAACCCGGTCAGGAAGGGGAGGGCTTGGGAACAGGAAGAGAAGGCCAGAGTCCTTCCTGAATGGGTCAGGAAAACTCGCTGATTGACAGGAGGCATGTCTATTAGTGACGTCACATCTGGCTTGCAGCTCCGCTGACCAGTTTCCTTAATTGGGCATCTTAGACCCTGACCAGACCTGACACAAAATGCTTATTAATTTCTGAAGTTATGTTGAGAGAGTAAGAATTGCATTTTATTTTGACAAAGAAAAGGCTTAAAATTCAAATATCTAGAAGTAACAACTTGAAATCCATTCACAGTAAAAAAAACATCGTTGGCTAGGCGCAGTGGGGCACACCTGTAATTCCAGCACTTTGGGAGGCTGAGACGGGAGAATCGCAAGTTCAAAGCCAGTCTCAGCAATGGCGAGGTGCTAAGCAACTCAGTGAGATCCTGTCTCTAAATAAAACACAAAATAGGGCTGAGGATGTGGCTCAGTGGTTGAGTACCCCTGAGTTCAATCCCGGTATCAAAACAACAACAACAAAAACAAAAACAAAAGCATATTGTATGTCAGGTTTTAATGATTAGTATCAGTTGCTGTCCTATGTAACAATTAAAGCTAGAAATTTGCAGAAGGCATGCATCAGAAAAAAGCAAACTAAAATAATTGGTATTGCAACCAATTATAGAGGCAGAAGAGACTAAAAAAATTTTGCAATGCTATAAAATTTTTGATACTAGGAGAGTAATAATGCAGATCTAAGTGAAGCAAATAAAATAATCCAGTGGAAAAGGAAGAATCAAAATTAGAAATTATAATAATAATAATAATAGTCACTACTATTTATTACTTATTACATGCTAGGCACTGTACTGGACCTCTGTATATCTTATTTCATTCTATTCTCACAATAATCTTGAATATAAGTACTATAGTTATTTTTTCCTTTTTACAGATGATAAATCTATGACTTCAAAGAGCTCTTTAAGTTAAAATGGCAAGGTTATAAGGTCACTTACAAAGTCTAGTAAGTGACAGAACCAGGTCTTAAAATATGACTTGGGATGCCAACCTTTTATCTGTTAGACGAAAACAGACAATTCCTTACTCTTGTATGACAATGTTTCTCCAGTCCCTTAGTGAAGACAAATTAGAAATCACATAGGAAATAAACTCCATAACAATTGTAGCAATTGGATGAAACTAAATATTATATTTACACTCTTGGGATCATAAAACCAACAGTTGTAAATGGTATTTCTCCTGAAGGGACTACATGCTTCTCCAGTCAATCATTAATCCACTAAATAAACCTCAAGTCCATAACTAATAAATTAGTTAATAGGCAATAGGTAGAGATGAGAGGAGAAAAGATTTCCTCTGATTTGGACTACGAAAATGGTTGGGTGGGGTTTTGTTTTGTTTTGTTGTGTCTTGTCGCCGATAAAGGACACACACAAAATAGTTTTAGTGGGAATTGATGAGCTTGTCCCTGGCACCTGTTTAGTCAAGGTGTCTGCCTGATCAAAGAAGGGGGATGAGAATAGGGATTTGTATAGAAGTTGTCATTAATTCTCAGGGTTGTAAACCCCTTCTGTAGTTACCCAAATTTCAGTGAGATCTCAGTAAAAGTTATAGTCTTATCTCATCTGGACTATAAAGTGTTCAATTGGAAATAAACCTGTGGCCTAGTTTAAGACAAAGCAAGAGAGAGCAAAGAAGAGGTGGTAAATGCAGTGAACAGGGAAGACAACTGTGCCTAGCAAGGCAGGTGTCACAGGGGTCAGTGGCAACAGAGCAGCCCTGGAGAAAGAGAATACTGGATTCAGCAAATTAATAAATGATATGTACAACAGCAGCTGCCACATGGATAATGGTTTATAAGTGTGCCAGAGTAAATATGATTTTATTTTTCATTGCAGGTGGTTGAACTTAGACCACTAAATCACTTTAATCATATTAATGTGCTTTAAGATCTTTAGTACCTCCCCATGTCTTCAAAAGGAAGTTCAAAGTTTTTAGCATGTCACCAACAAGGCAATTCACGCGCAGCCCCATGGCTAATGTCCTCTCTCACCTCTGCTGCTATACACAGGTCCTCAAGTTCAAATATACGCAATCATGAGAATTTTTCTAAATATGTTTTTGTCCTTTTTTGCTTCTGGATACATGATGCTCTCTCTGTGTGTAATTAATAATCCCTTTATGTGACTCTGGCTTTGAAACTCATTCTTTGGGGTGTGGTTCAAAAATCGCCTCTTCCAAAAAACATTTCATGACTAAATTTCAGCTTATGTGCCCTTCTTCCTCTCTACATCATGTGCTCCCTGGCAGGATGCAATAGTGTGTTTTGAGTGAAGAATCGGTGGTATTCACTTCTTGGTCATCATGCAAAGAACCTAATCTAATCCTCAGAGATTTGCGTGTGGGTTTTTTGTTGTTTTGTTTTGTTTTGTGAGAAGGTCTGTAGCCCAGAAGTTAGTTCTATGAATTTGCAAATTAATCTGACTAGTGTTGAAATTAGTGAGGCTGGAAAAAAAGGATTTAAGAAGAAAATTTTGACTGTATTTTATTTTCCTTCTTTAGTTACTTTCATCAAAGTTATTACTGAGCATATGCTCAATAACACGTAGACTTTCCCTTTAAACAAGGTACAGTATTTGAAAGAAATGAAAGTACTTAAAAAACAGCTTTTATTAATTCTCCCAATTCATACCAACTGTGACCTTATTTCACAATAATGTAATTTTCTGGCACTGTTATTCCATTCATGGAGTAAAAGAATGTATTGATCTGATCCTTGACCTAATAATAAAATTTCATCAAAATTTTAAAACAGATTTGAATTACAGCAACCTATAATAGAGATCAGGTTTGCATTGTAAACTTAACATTTTTTTAAATATTTATTTTTTAGCTGTAGGTGGACAGAATATCTTTATTTTATTTTTATGTGGTGCTGAGGATCGAACTCAGTGCCTTATGCGTGCTAGGCGAGCACGCTACCACTGTGCCATAACCCCAGCCAACTCAACATTTGTATAGCTGGGCAAGGTGGCTCAAGCCTGTAATCCCTTAGGGAGGCTGAGACAGGAGAATCGCGAGTTCAAAGCCAGCCTCAGCAAGACGAGGCACTAAGCAACTCAGTGAGACCCTGTCTCTACAAAAAACACAAAATAGGGCTGGGGATGTGGCTCAGTGGTCGAGTGCCCCTGAGTTCAATCCCCAGTACCAAAAAAAAAAAAAACCTTAACATTTTTACAAGGTTTGTCCCAGATTTTACAATCTCTCTATTTTAAATTATCAAAGGAGAACATCACTCCTCTCTTTGTCTCATTGTTTCCAATTCTACTGTTCTGCTAGTACTTCAGTGCATAATAATGGTTGTGCGTGACTCATCAATGACATTACAATCTTGTAATACCCCTTCCTTCTAATTGAAAAATGGATGTTTTACATTTTTATGATAACAGTTTTTCTCTTTGCCACTAATTGAATATTCTTTGTATATGTTCTGTGCAGCTTTGTTCCAAATATGTATCTAAAAAATATTTCAAATATTATTCTTTTTTTCAGCATTCATACACATCAATGTTAACAGACTGTGTATGCCAACAGACTCCATACTAATATTTAATTTGCAAAGGTTATTTCAAATTTTTTTCTTTTATTTATTTATTTATTTTTTAAAACTTTTATTTATTTATGTATTTTGTATGTGGTGCTGAGGATCGAACCCAGTGCCTCACGCATGCAAGGCAAGCGCTCTACCGCTGAGCCACAATCCCAGCCCCAAATTTTTTTCTTTTAATTATAAAATATTTCATTCATTCTAAAAGGCACAGAGGCAATTAGCACATGAAAAGATGCACATCGTTACTCATTAGAGAAATGAAAATCAAAACCACAATGAATAATCACTTCCTAATCAATGAGATGGCTATAATCAAAATGACAGAAAATACCACGTGTTGATGAGAATGTGAAGAATTTAGAACCCTCCCATATTACTCATGGGAATTTAAAATGATGTTTCTGCCCTGGAAAACAGTTTGGCAGATCCTCAAAATGTTACATGCAGAGTTACCACATGATCTAGCTATTCCTAGGCAATGTAAACGTGTGTTCACCTAAAAGCTGTACACAATTGTTCATAGTGAGATAGGAGTTTAGGATAAACAGAAATACTGAATCCTAAAGGAAATACCCAAAAGTCATTGAGATGCAGAAAGCACAGTTGTAAATCTTAAGCTACATGCCCTTGCAAAATGGAGGGAAACACGAGTGCAGAGAAAACTGACAGAAATTGTGCAGCTCCACCTTGGCTCCAGTCCAACCCCACCCCCCTACAGCCCTGCCATAAAGATTGGACCTGGAACCCAAGTGGGGGCTTCTTTCTCTTGAGATAGCCTGCACTGTCCCTTAAATGTGTATCTATCTTCCTAAATAAACCTCTTTCTATGCCTTTGTCTTGTTTGTGCTGAAATTCTTTTCCATCACGTATGCCAAGAACCCCGCTGGTCCTGAGTTGAGTTCCCCTTCTCCTTTCGGAACTCCTCGGACCCTTCTCTGGAGATATCTCTTTTCCCTTGATGATAGCAGCATGTTCAAAAAGCAGAACAATCCAAATATCCATCAACTGATAAATGAATAGAAGAAACGTGATATACTCAAATGAGTATAATATTATTGGCCATAACAAAGGAATGAAGTGCAGATGCATGCTACAACATGGATGAACCTGGAAGACACTAAGTGAAAGAAGCCATCACAAAAGATGACAAATTGTACAATCCCATTAATATGAAATGCCCAGTATAGGCAAATTTATAGAGATAGAAAGTAAATTAGTAGTTTCCTAGGGCTGTGGGGTGTTGGGAAAAATTGGGGTGTGACTGTTAATGGGTACATGGTTTCTTTTAGGGAAAATAAAAATGTTCTAAAATCGATGGTGGTGATAGTTGCACAATTCTAAATATATTAAAATCCATTGAATTTTATAATTTAAAATCAGGGAATATATGGTATTTGAACTGTATTTCCATAAACTCTTAAAAAATAATTAAAATGAGAAAAAATTTTTAGAAACATACTGACATATTGTACAAAGAATATGTAGCAGACACCCAGTAAAATATCTCTACGGTTTAAAAGTATGTTATTTTGCCAATTTTGCATGAGTTTTTTTTTTTTTTATGAAACAAGAAATTACAAAATAAATTGAAACCTCTCGTCTTCACAATGCCCACTTTGCCCAAAAATAACCACTGTATGAAATTGGTGCACATCATTCTCATGCATAGTTTTCTTTTTTACTATTTATGTGTATATTTTTAAACAAAACATGAGCCTAAAGTGGGCGTGATGGCACAAGCCTGTAATCCCAGCACTTTGGGAGGCTGAGACAGGAGAATCACGAGTTCAAAGCCAGCCTCAGCAACAGCGAGGTGGTGCTAAGCAACTCAGTGAGACCCTGTCTCTACATAAAACACAAAATAGGGCTGGGGATGTGGCTCAGTGGTCGAGTGCCCCTGAGTTCAATCTCTAGTACCAAAAAAACAAAACAAAACAAAACAAAAACATGAGCCTATTTTGAAAAGATTTTTTTTTGCATTTTACATAAATGGTAAATGAAAAATAGCTTTCACAGCTTGCATTTTACACTTTGCCTTGTGTTTAAAAATTTTAAATGTGTCCATATAAACATGCAGACCTAGTTCATCTACTTATATTATGTGTAGTATTCCACTGTGTTAAAATAACACAATATCTATTAGTTTACTGGTAAAAATTGATGTTGTTTCCAAGCTTTCAATGTTACCAAAAATACTGGGAAAAAAATTCCTTGCACATGTTTTGGTGGACATATCTACAAGTATTTATCTGGAACTACACACCTGAACTTGAAAGTCTCTTGGTTGGAGATTATGATCAACTTAAGTGTAAAATTATTTCCAAAATATTAGTGCCAAGTTAACTTCTTTTTTTTTTTTGTACTGGGGATTGAACTCAGGGGTACTCAACCACTAAGCCACATCCTTAGCCCTATTTTGTGTTTTATGTGGAGACAGAGTCTCACTGAGTTGCTCAGTGCCTCACCATTGCTGAGGCTGGCTTTGAACTCATGATTCTCCTGTCTCAGCCTCCCAAAGTGCTGGGATTACAAGCGTGCACCACCACGCCCAGCTCCAAGTTATGTTCTTGAGGCAGTGTTTGAAAACACTACTTCCTCTGACCATCACCATCATTTCAAATTGTCAGTCTGAGGGTGGTGAAATAGTATCTCATTACATTTTAATGTTATTTTCTTGAATTCAAGTGAGATTGAGCATTTCATCATGTTTATTGCCTTTGGGTATTCCTTCTATAGATTTTCTCACCTATCCTTTGCAGAAACTTTTCATATATTCCAGATGACAATCTAGTTATGCATATTTTAAAGGTCTTTCCTAATTTACTTGGTATTTTAAGTTTTAAAATAACATCTTTGAGCCAGGTGCAGTGGTGCATGCCTGTAATCCCAGCACTTTGGGAGGCTGAGACAGGAGAATCGGGAGTTCAAAGCCAGCCTCAGCAACAGTGAGGTGCTAAGCAACTCAGTGAGACCCTGTCTCTACATAAAACACAAAATAGGGCTGGGGATGTAGTTCAGTGGTCGAGTACCCCTGAGTTCAATCCCTGGTACCAATAATAATAATAATAGTAATAACAATAATAATAACAACAATAACAACAACAACAATATGTTTGTCAAATGCAGACTTTAAATTTTTATACCATTAAATTCGATGGTCATTGTTTTTTTGTGATATGAACATATTGTTACATTTTTTTCTAAACATTTTAAGGTTTTAATTATCACGTCTGGCTCTTAATTCTCCTGAAATTTATTTTTGTTTTGTGTGAAATAGAGAAATTCTTTTCTCCTTTTCTTCAGATAGTCACTTCCCCCTGAAAACTTTCCCTACTGATTCATAACTATTATATATAAAGTTTCTTGTATAGATTTTTGTCTGTTTCTGGAATCATTGTCCTTTACCTTTAGTCTATTTGTCCTTTTTTTGCATTAATATGGTATTGTTTTAATTGCTAAATCGTATAAGTCTTGCTATGTTGTGATTTTCTTGTACCTTATCAGCATTGCATCAACCAATCATTGAATAACCTATGAAGCAGAGTGCTTGAAAATAGTTGCTCAAAATGATAAGATGTTCGCATTGGCTTTGGAACATTGTTTTGAATAATTTTCAGTGGTACCTGTTAGTGAAATGTGCAACTATCCAAAAGGGTTTGAATAATGGTTAACTGCAAAGATTTTAGTTTACAAAGAAAATTATTTTGAACTTAACTGTATGTACTAGGTAGGAGGATTGTTTATCAGAAGTTGCCTAGAACTCCTTCAAAATACTGATACTATGAGAAACACATATAGGTCGTCCCTCCCTGCACTCCTCTCCCCATTTTTTATATTATAATATGAACTGGTGTGTCAATGGGAAATTTTATTTTTATTTTTATTGTATAGCTTAATGTGATTTATTGTGATACTTCTATATGTGCAAACAGAACAAATTGAGCAGGTTCATTCACTCTTTCTCTACCTTTACCCACCCACCTCTGTATCCTTCCTGGACCCTACTAATCTCTCTGCTATTTTCATGTGTACTTTTTTACTTATTTATTTTTCTTTTTTACTTTCAACAAATGAGAAAGAACATGCCATATTTGTCTTCTGCTTCTGGCTTATTTGATGTCCTCCAGTTCCATCATTTTGGGGCAAATGACAGGATTTCATTCTTTTTTCTGGTTGAGTAATGCTCCAGTACATATGATATATGCCATATTTTCTTTATCCATTCATCTGTTGATGGCCACCTAGACTGATTTAATATCTTAGCTTTCATGAAAAGTGCTGCAATAAAAATGGGCATGCAGGTATCTTTTTTGTGTGCTGGCTTAATTTCCTTTGGATATATACCCAAGAGTGGTCCTGCTGGATCATATGGTAATTCTAATTTTAATTTTTTCCCCACCAATATTATATTTGGGTATGTTTTTCTCTCACATCTTTTTCAGCATTTTTAAAAATAATAATAGCCATTCTAACTGGGGTGAGATGTTATCTTGTAATTTGATTTGCATTTCCCTGAGGGCTAATGATAGTGAACTTTTTAAAAAATATTTATCAGTCATTTGCATTTCTTCATTTTTTAAAAAATTAGAGCTTAATAGTTGTATATAGTAGTTGGGTGCATTTCTTCTTTTGAGAACAGTCTATTCATATCATTTGCCCATCTTTTAAATGGACTGCTTATTTTTGTTGTTGTTTTTTTAAAAAGATATATTCTAGATATCATCCCTCTGCCTAATGAATAGCTGGAAAATATTTTTTCCCATTCCGTAGGTTGCCTCTTCTCTCTTAAACGTTTCCTTTGCTGTGAAGGTTTTTAGTTTGATGTAGTCTCATTTGTTAATTTTTGCTTTTGTTTCATGTTTTTATAAAATCATTGCCTGTACCATTATCTTCAAGTCTTTCCCCTGTATTTTCTTCTAGTAGTTTCAGAGTTTTTGATCTTATGTTGAGGTCTTTGACCCATTTTGAGTTGAATTTTGTACATAGTAAGAGATAGGAGTCAAGTTTTGATCTTCAGTGTATGATGACCCAGTTTTCCCAACACCATTTGTTAAAGAGCTGTCTTTTCTGCAATGTATGTTTGGGTACCTTTGATACATGGATTTATCTCTGAATTCTCCTTTCTGTTCTGTTAATCTGTGTCTATTTTGGTGTCAATACCATGATGTGTTGGTTACTATTTCTCCATCATGTCTGAAAACAAGAATTATGATGCTTCCATCTTTGCAGTCTTTCACTCAAGATTGTTTTGGCTATTCGAGATCTTTTGTGCTCCCATATGAATTTTAGAATTGTTTGTGAATAATGTAATTGGTCTATTAATTGGGTTTGCGTGAATCTGTAGATCACTTTGTATAGCATGGGCCTTTTAACAATATTTATTCTTCTGATCCATGAACATAGGAAATCTTTCCATCTTTTAGTGTCTCTTTTCTTCAGTATATTATAATTTCATTATGCTGGTCTTTCACTTACCTGATTTATTCCTAGGTATTTTGTTTACTTATTATTTTGTGGCTATTGAGAAGGGGATTGCTTTCATGATTTCTTTCTCTTTATTATTGGTATATTGAAAAACTGCTGATTATTGTATGTCAGTTTCATATTCTGCTGCCACAGCTTGCTTCTCACTGCCTTGGGATGTCTGCCAGGCCAGGGTATGGGGGTAACAAAATGAGAGTTGTTCTTTTTTTTTTTTTCTAAATTTTTTTTTGTTGTAGATGGACACAATATCTTTATTTTATTTATTTATTTTTATGTGGTGCTGAGGATTGAACCTAATTGACTGATGCATGGGAAGCAAGCACTCTACCACTGAGCTCCAGCCCCAGCCCGGAACCACAGAGTTCTGCACAGGGTGAGAGGCAGCAGGAATTGTGTGGGCCACTGCCTTCCATCCTTGGTGCTCTCATTTCCTCATCTCAGAGAGTGGCTTCCCATAGTTGAGTTCTAGAAAGTGGAACTTTCCACTCCCCTCTGCATCATAGCTCTTGGTCCCCACTCAGCAGCACTCTCAGAGGGTTTGCATCCAAGGCATGCACCAAGCCAAGTCTGTCTCATGAAGCTGTTACCTGCTGAGTTAGTGCAGTGGAAAGACTAGGAAGTCCCAAAGATGGGGATATGCAGAGGGTTTGGCTCCCCCAGGGCAGTCCTAACTCAGACAATAGGCCTCTTCTCAAGATGAATCCCAGCTATAGCACCCTGGAAATTCACTGGGAGATGTAGTAAATTCCTTCTCCAAAGGCCGCCCACTGTGCAGCCCCCAGGGCCTCTCCAGTACTCAGGTTGTAAACTAAACATTAGTTTACAACCTTATGTCAGCTTCAGGCTGACAGAGCTTGCTGGGACTCTCTTTCACCTTTATCCCCTTCCCCTCCAAGAAGGGAGACTCCCTATCCCCCAGTAGTGGAGCCTGGCAGCTGGCGCTAGGATACTTTCTTTCTCTTCCTATGCTGCTCTCCCAGATGTCTGGGCTTCCCCAGGTTTCTGCATTTCCACTGTTGAGTTCCAGAGTTCTCTTATGGTCAATCACCTCAATATGCAGCTACACACCTGCTGCTTTGGTTCCACCCCATGGAGAAGCTGATGAGTGCTGGATTCTTCTATTACACTATCTTTCAGGATTGTAACCATGGAAACAAATATTTTAAAGGTAAAATGAAAATCCTATCATAGTAAGACATATTAATCATAATATGAATATCTATGGTGTATAGCAAACATCCAAAGCTGGGGTACTGGGGATTGAATTCAGGGGCACTTGACCACTGAGCCACATCCCCAGCCCTATTTTGTGTTTATGTAGAGACAGGGTCTCACTGAGTTGCTTAGCGCCTCGCTGTTGCTGAGGCTGGCTTTAAACTCCTGTCTCAGCCTCCCTAAGTGCTGGAATTACAGGCGTGTGCCACCGCACCCGGCTCCAAAGCTACTCTTAAGGATTACTCCAAAAACTTATTGAATATACTAAAATATATAAATAGAAAAATTAAGAACATTGAAAAGATCTTATCATAGTAGTAATTAGCATGTGCTAAATCACAATGCTTTTACCCTTGAGTACTTGAAAATTATCTATGGGGATATTTAATGTGAATATTATATTGATAATTAAGCTCAGCGTTTGTCAAGATAATTTGCCCCATATCAGCTTCCCCTCTCAGCTTTCTTATTTCTGTTATTTATACCATTGTCTTTATAGTTGCCCAGATTCAAAGCTTGGCACAATCCTTGAATTGTTTTACCTCTGTACACTCTATCCGTAGTATAACAACTCTCTACCCTAAAGACATCTGTGTCTTAATCCCTAGAACCTATAAAAATGCTATGTTACATGGCAAGGGGGAATTATGGTTGCTAATCAACTGATCTTAAAATAAGGAAATTATTCTAGATCGTATGGGTGAGCTCATCATAATCACAAGGATCCTTCATGTATGGAAGACAGAGAAGAGTGAGTCATTCCTGGGAGTGATGGTGCACGCCTGTAATGCCAGCAAGACAGGAGGCTGAAGCAGGAGGGTCACAAGTTCAAGGCCAGCCTGGGAAACATAAGGAGGCCCTATCTCAAAATAAAAATAAAAAGGTATGTGAATATAGCTCAGTTGTAGAATGCCTCTGGCACTGGAGTAGTGGGGTAGTGAGGAGTGAGTCTGTGAAAGTGATTCAGCTCAGAAAAACTCAACCAGATAGTTCTGGCTGTGAAGGTGGAAGAGATGCATGAACCCAGGAATGGTGCAACTTGTAGAAGCTCGGAAAGGCAAGGAAGACGATCCTTCCCCAGAGCTTCCAAAGGAAAGCATCTACTGGCAATACTTTGATTTTTGTCCAGTGGAACTCATTTCAGACTTCTGACCTTCCAAAATGGAAAGATAATACATTTGTATTGTTCTAAGCCATCAAGTTTGTGATAATTTGTCAGAGTAGCAACAGGAAGCTGACATGCAATTCAATCATTAATCATATCTTCATTGATTCATATTTTATACTACCTTTCAAATGCTTTTTTCATCTCAATTTCAAATGGTAATAATCTAATTCAGGTCTTCCTTTGTTAGCTCCGAGATGTTGTAATAGATTCCTAAAGTGATACAGTGAATACAGTTTGGAGACCTGGGTTCTAGTCTCCCCCTGCTATTAAATAACCTGTGACCTCAAGAAATCTCTATGTCAACCTTTGCCATTCCTCACCCGGTGTGTGCGCGTGTACGCACATGCGCACACACACACACACAATCAGAAATGGAGTAAATTGAACAAGATGATTATTAAATTTCTGTTTTGTGAGGAACATTGGGTAGTCTGCTTCTTCCTTATGACATCAATTCATCCTATACATCAACCCAGAATCATTCTTAAAATTAGTTAGGTAGAAATTTGACTCTTAATTAGAAACTTATATTGATTTTAATTGCTTAGGAATTTAGAAGTTCCTAGTAAAGAACTTCTACAACCTGCCATGCCTTATATCTCTGCAACACTTTTCCTTTCCCAGCATTTCCTCCTCACTTCAGCAAAACAAGTCTGCTTACTCATTCCTCAAACATGGACTGTTCCAGCTACAGTTATCAGATCCCTATATTTTCTGTAAGAGGCTCAGCACCTACCACTCCCCTGTGATGGCTTCTTGCCTATAATGTCTGTCTGCACTTTGTTTCTCAGACTAAATTATAATGAGAACTTACACATTATCTAAATTTTCCAACACTTAAGATTAAGGATGGTAAAGGGATGATAGGAGAGGGATAAAGTCAAAGCAAAACTAGTCCAAAGGGGTAAAGCTTTGCCTGTCAAGACTCTGGAGGACTTGGGGACACAATTGTGCTCAGAAATGATCTGGTACAACTTGCATTATTATTTCTCCATTTATGAACTTTAACAACAGGGTCATTTCTGACAGTTCTTTTTATCCCCATCATTTGGAAAAATTTTTATGTCTTACCAACATTAAGTTATTTGTCTGCTCAGCATTGTAATACATAAATAATAATGACATTAACATACCAAATTCAGTTTTAACCTTCACTATTCATGAGTATATGAAATACTTAATGAGGATTTCATCTATGAGATCATAAATCACGTATTTGTTAAAAGCCTCCTTGAGCTCAGTGTGTTAGTCAAAGTATTCCCCAGTGTTGGACCATGTAGACTTTTACCTAATCTCCCTGATTTCTTGGCCTCCAAAGCCTACCTTCCTTCCAGCACTTCCTTCCAACATGATTCATAGTTCTCTAGTCCCTCTTGAATTTCTCTGGTTTCTGGAAGTTCCTCTTGCCAATGATCCAAAGCCTACTTTGTTGCAAGTTGTATAATCACAGCCCTTTGGCCAGGGCAGTAAGCTTCAGTTAGTGGGGCAAGGCAAAGACCTTGAATACATTCAAGGTCTCATTGTATTTAAGGTCTCATTTTCTTAAAAAAAGGGCAATTTCTTAAGAAACTGGACATCTATAGGAGGTAATATGAAAGTTAACTCCTTCCTCAAACCTCCCAAGAAATTTTTAGATTCTTTAGGTTAACTCACAATAGTACCTTGTTGAGTTCTGTGCTTCAAACTCTCTGTCCAAACCATCTATTTAGCCAATACTTACAATTCTTACTAGAGGATCATCTCTATGTGGGCTTCATAAGTTTGCTACTGTATTCTGAAACCAGAAGGATTTCTGTATGATCAGTCTATGCTCTATACATTCATGATGTTAACAGCTGAGCTGTCATGATGGACATGTGCTCTTGGCTCAAGTGGGGGTAACGATTTTAATCCAAAGTGAACCTTTGTACTTGGTGTGAAGTCCCAGACACTATGTCAGTACATACCTATTCTTGAGAATCTAACACAATAATTTTTAAGAATTGTTATATATAGCTAAATGTTTAATTTTTTCTATTTGTAAATTGTTATATATAGCTAAATATTTAATATTTTCTATGTAGTTTTCTCTCTTCCAGTTTTCTCTTTTTTACCCCCACACGTAGATTTATTTCCACATACATATTGTACCAACTGTCACACAAATGCCTCCTTTTTTTAGCTTGTCAGTGATATAAATGTTCTCTAATGTAAACTGACAAGAGCATTGTATTAGCAATGTCATTCATTTCTCTCATTGAGTCATACATTTTAAGTCTCTTTCAAACAGTCTGTATCTTTCTCATACAAATTCTTTTAAATATTCAACATTTTTCTTTCCCACACAGATCATATATTTCTATGTGACATTATTAAACAGGTAAGTAAATGACTTTCAGTTTTTGAAAACCATGATAGTATATTAGACCTAGAGTATTGTGAGCTAGTTATTCCCATCAAATATATGTAATTATCCATACCTTCCTATACAATAACATAACCACCTCTAAACCATGTTACGTACAGACTCTCACATACATGGTCATATCTATGAGCTAATGGAGGCTGTATAACCACAATCTCTTACACTTCTATTTTCTCCCAAACTTCCTTCCTATCTTCTATTTCTTAATTATGTTAAAACTATCAGGATGATGGCATACTGGTTAACTGGTTAGTGTGCCCAACACTATATGGAACAGCATGCAGATACATTTGTTTACCATAGAATCCAGAGAATAGTGCAAAGTATTTCTTTATTTTTATATCATGTTTTTTGCCTGAGGATATAGGATAAGCCTTATATGGTCACTGTCACATTCTTTCTTCTAAGCATCCTCACTTTTCTGTCTCTCAGCACTGTTGCCTCCACCCTGTAACACTCTGGCTCTATCTTGAGAAAGCAAAGGTGAATTGATGGTCCTTCCTTTATGTAAGTAGATGTGGGTGTCTTAGTCTGCAAAGCAAAGCAATTATAGGACAAGCAAATCTTTCTTTTCCTAATTCTGGTCATCACTCAAAGCAAAATTTCAATGTAAAATCATGCTACAAAGAACTAGAACTGGGGATAGGAATAAAGATTTGAGGAAGATGATTTCTTACCACAAATATGTAACAGCTAGCTGGATACAGCAAATGCAGATGTCCAGAGTCTTAAAAGCCAGCCCAAGGTGACTCAGGCTTAATAGCAGCCTGGGTAAAACTGCCTGGCCTAAGTATTCAGGCCTCAGTGAGGCCAGAGAGATCCCTGAAAGGTATTGGTGCTTTGAGGAAATTGCCTGGGAGTGTTCTGAGATCTCAGTGCACTCTTTAAGCCAGCAGTTATGACTGGTGCCTGAGACTTCTCAAAGAAGGTTTAAACAGTGATGGAAACTGCGAGCAGCAGAGAGCATAAAAACTAAAAATGAGGAACAGGTCAATGTAGTCTTCAAGGTAATGTTGATAGCAGTTCAGAAGGAGTAAAACAACACAAAATTCCTCAATCAGGTAGAATTCTCCTAATTTCAGAATGTAAGCTCTGTAAGGTAAGGACCTATGGTTCTTACTGGGAGAGGCAATCTGCTAGTAGGCCCTAAGAATCCTATACTAAGAAAGCAAGGCTGTCTCTGGTCTTTACCTGGGCCATTTTTCAGGGTTATATTTGTAAGCAATCAACCTTGGAGCAATGAGGTAACATCCTCCCCTGAACAAAAAAACAGTGTTGTCACTCTCTGTTCAGTCTGAAAGTGACAAAAAAGCAGCACAGCATTCCTCTCTCCAGTGAATGTGTAGGCATCCACATAGGCTGCCTGTGTCATCCCCATAGAATTTAGTGATAGCAGGAAATGGACGCAAGCAAACAAGCTCACGCTGCCTGCTGCGTCATAAGTGATAAAGCCCTTGGTCTCTGACTCAAGAGTCTCCTATCTTTTGCCAGCATCATGACACAGTAAAAGAGTAACCATCAGCTTTAAAGTAGAGTAAAATCCCAGGCCCTTCACAGTTTCTGAGAGCTCTATCACCAGAATGCAGAATGGTGCTCAGAAGAGCGATGTGGATTTGTTAAATGAGTCCCTTACTTTAAAAAAAAGAAGAAAAAAATTGAACTCGGTTTACCTTACCACTACCTTCATTTCTGAGCATCAAATTAGTCAATATACGCTTGTGAAAAAACATGGTATATAGGTTAGTACTATTAAAAGCTTGTGCTAGGTGTTCACTGTTCAAATTCAAATAAAATAGAGTTAATTGGACTTCCACCAAGAAATGCCTCTAATAATTTCTGAATATTCATTCAAATTGTATGTTAATCAGTTAGCATAAAATATTTAAGAAAAAGCATCAAAATTTTAATTGCCTTACATAGAATGTTGTTAATTCATGTATATGATATTAAAACTAGACATTTTATGAAGATAGCGAATAGTGACTAATAAAGGATTGGAAAAAGACCTCCCACCATTAATTTTTCAGCATATCCGGACCAGGACAGGAAACCTTGGAAAAATAAGCAATTAATTTTTCCTCTTCATCCAAAGACATTGATCCCAGGTCCTCTGAGTTCCAGTGAAACTTCAGTTGGTCTGTCCATAATTGATTTATCAATAAACAAATAACCTCTGATGAGTGATACCTTTCAAAAGAATCTTTATCCATTTATATACTAAAGAATAAAGCATTTTAAACATGAAACTCACATTTGCAAATCCTGTTTTGTGCACCAGGCTTTGTGCTATGTCTTTTCACACAGATAGTTATGCATAATCTCTTAGTAACAAGGGTGAGTATTAAGTCTTGGTAACTGGTTTGTTGTATTTTCCTCAATATGTTGTGATCCTTTTTGCATGTGGGTTCCACACCTTTCTAAATACTGAGTACTTTATGGAAAAGACAGCCTTTTTTTCCTGGTGAGAGGTTGTAGAATTTGTTTTAACTGAATTAAAGAACTTCCTCTTTATTTCAAACAATGTTAGACTGTAAACTGCCAGCAATGGCGCGAGTAACGCAGGAACAAAACTTCAGTGAGCACAATGGATCCTCCATGTTTAATCCGAATCTTTAAAAATGGTGATTGCCTGGAGATGATCTTAGTGAATAATCTTCTATAGATGTCAAACTACATTAAAGATGAAAAGTACTTTATCATAAAGAGAGCAAAATGGGACCCTGTAGATAACCTCATTACACTTTTTACCACCACTTTCTCCAAACAATTCACTCATACAGGATTCTAGAGCCTTGGGATTTTGACTAGTATGGCCATTAAAATCTCATCTTTACAAATGAATGTCAAAGAAACCATTTAAATTATTCAAGTCATTGCATTAGACTGAAAAAATAATTCCCTTGAAATAAAAAGAAACTCAGAGATGTGTGAGTTTTCCTAGCACCTAATAACAATGCAAGACTTACTGAAATGTATCTGTACAGCCTATGCCACAACACAACCAGGAGGAGAAATGTTATGCAGATTTGCCTTACTTATGCTCTGAAACCGAATTTTCAAAGATAATCAATGATCTTATGATAGGCAAATCAAATTTCCTTTCTTTTGTCTTCATTTTTTAAAGCAATTTATACCATTGCTAGTCACACCTCCTACCTTGAATATTCTTTCTGCATGTACTATATATTATGATCATCTCTTTTCTAGTCTATCATTAGTGCCACTGGTGACCAGGAGCAGATCCTTGATGGCAGAGACTATTTCTTATTCTTTAATTATACAGACCACCACTGACCTCTAATAATTTGACTTAATTTTTTTTTATTTTGTGATGGTGCAAAAAGCAATATGCGTACAGTAAAAACTATTTTGATTTTTGATTTTGTTTTAATCAGAGATTGAATCCAGGGGTGCTTAACCACTGAGCCACATCCCCATCCCCTTTTTTTTTTTTTTTTTTGGTACTGGGGATTGAACTCAGGGGTACTCAACCCCTGAGCCACATCCCTAACCCTACTTTGTGTTTTATGCAGACAGGGTCTCACTGAGTTGCTTAGTGCCTCGCTGTTGCTGAGGTTGGCTTTGAACTCTCGATTCTCCTGTCTCAGCCTCCCAGAGACCCCATCCCTTTTCTTTTATTTATTTAATTTTTTTTAATATTTTTATTTTAGTTATAGGTGTACATAATACCTTTATTTTTATGTGGTGCTGAGGATCGAACCCAGTGCCTCGCACATGCTAGGCAAGCACTCTACCGCTGAGCCATGACTCCAGCCCTATAATTTTTTTTTTTTTGAGATAAGTTCTCACTAAGTTGCTTAGGACCTTGCTAAGTTGCTGAGGCTGGCTTTGAACTTGCCATCTTCCTGCCTCAGCCAACTGAGCCACTGAGACTACAAGCATGTGCCACTGAGCCAGGCTGAATTTTGAATTTTGATCTTTTTCCAGATGAACAATATGTATCACAGTGCTCTTCTGGGATGCCAGGCTGAAGCAGCAAGCTATAGCTCCTCGTCAGCCATGAGACCTCAAGGATAAACCACTCATGCTCTACAGGGTACTATTGCTAAGTTATAATGTTGGGTAGGTGCTGTGGTTTGAGTACATATCCAACAGTTCATATGTTGGGATCTTAATTCCTAAAGTGGCAGTGTTGGCAGGTGGAGCCTAGTGGAAAGTGATCCAGTCATGGGCATGGAGCCCTCATGAATAGATTAATGTCTTTCTCACCAGAGTGATTTGGGCTTTCATTGTCTGGATTAGTTATGAGGGTAGGTTGTAATAAAGTGAGGCTACCTCTCATGTTTTTCTCTTCTGCACAAGCCCACTTGTTCTTCCATTTTCCACCATGAGTTGAAGCAGCATGAAATCCTCATCAAATTCAGCTGCCTGATATTGGACTTCCCAACCTCCAGAATCTTGAGCCAAAATAATTCTCTTTACTTTATAAATTACTCAATCTCAGTATTCAGTTATAGCAACAAAAATTGAACTAAGATAGTAGATTAGGTATATTCAATACATTTTAATTTATAATATTTTCAACTCACAATGGCTTTATAGGGTATAACTTCATCATAAGTCAAGAAGCATCTGTATTTGTATAATTGTGCCTAAGTTCTTAGAACATTGTAAATTAATAATAAATGTTAGTTGAATAAGTAAATTTATATACTGCCCATAATCAATCCTTAGTTTAGTGCTCTTTTGTCTATATAAACATTTCCTTGGCTTTCACATGCATGTGAAAGTCACCGAAATATATTTACCATCTACTCACTCTCTCCAGATATTGAGTCTTTCAACTCCAACTGATTGCTGGATGCTCTGCAAGTTTGTAATCTCCTCAAATTCAGCATGTCTAGCCTGTAATCCCAACACTTTGAGAGGCTGAGACAGGAGAATTGGGAGTTCAAAGCCAGCCTCAGCAATGGCGTGGTGCTAAGCAACTCAGTGAGACCCTGTCTCTAAATAAAATACAAAATAGAGCTGGGGATGTGGCTCAGTGGTCGAGTACTCCTGAGTTCAACCCCGGTACAAAAAAAAAAATTCAACATGTCTTTGAAACTACCATTCAAACCACATAAACATGCATGGTGGAACATGCCTATAATCCCAAGAGGCAGAGGCAAGAGGATCTTAAATTTGAGGTCAGTCTCAATCTCTCAGCTTGGTGATACTCTTTCTCAAAATACATACATACATAAACAAACAAACAAATAAGGCTGGTGATATAGCTTAGTGGTAGAACACCTTTGGGTTCAAACCTAGTATCCCCTCTCCCCACACACATTTGTTGATCATCTCTAAGTACAATGGACCATACCAGGTGATGCAGGTGATATGAACAAGGGTAAATTATGGTCTCTGTCCTCAAGAAGTTTACAAACAGTAAGGAAAATGAGGATGTACAAAGTACAGCAGGAAGGGTATTATAAGAGAAGTACAAACTAAGGATTAAATATTGGGAAACTCTCACACAAGCACTAACTCTTTGAGAAACATGAAAGTTTCATCTTGAACTGGACATAAACTTCAGAAAATCTCCAAAATGTTTTGCTCCACATTTACCCCAGAATTATCCTTTGATTTTTCACCATTGGCCTCAATGCCCTAGTGATATTCAAAATTGTGGCCATGACAATTAACATGAAGCATCTGTCATTTGTATGATTGACAGGCCATACTGACCTGCCTTCTCTGCTGCTCCACATTATATATATATATAAATTTATATATAAGTCTTATATATAAATATATATTATAAATATATAAGTATATTAATATATAAAAATAAATATTTTATCATATATAAATATATATATAGTTGCATATGGACACAATATCTTTATTTATTTATTTTATGTAGTGCTGAGGATCAAGCCCAGTACCCCACATGTGCAAGGCAAGCTCTCTACTACTGAGCCACAACCCCAGGCCTCCTGCTCCATATTCCTGGCTTTAGCATGTGGAAGTAGCGTAAGCATTTCTCCAGCCTCAGCCCTTATTTACTACTCCAGGTCTGTGGCATCTTGGCTGCCTTCTCTGCTTCCATCCTACTTTAGGTTGTTTCTAAATTTGTAAGATATATGTTAAAGGGAAGAAAACAATCATATTTCAGTAAATGTTTTAAGAAATGGTTAGCATTTAAGTATTAAAAGATAGGTTTTATTTTAATAGATCAAGAGTGGGAAAAGTCAGGTAAAGGGGCAAATAAGAACAAAGACATTAGAGAAAACCTAAGGGCATGTTCCAGACAGATTGGATAGAACAGTTTGGTATGCTTGGACCTGTTTGGTTCCCACTTTCTTACTCTATTCACAAGAAGAATCATTTTACCCATATTATCTTCATATTTAAGGACTAATTCTGACATTAGGGAAAAGGAAGAATATTGTGCCAGAAAAGGGGAGTTAGGAAGTGAGGAAGAAAATAAATGTATATTAGAATAAAGAAAGAAGTCGGCGTAGTGGCGCGAGTCTGTAATCCCAGCACTTAGGAAGGCCGAGACAGGAGTATCGCGAGTTCTAAGCCAGCCTCAGCAACGCCGAGGCGCTAAGCAACTCAGTGAGATGCTGTCTCTACATAAAACACAAAATAGGGCTGGGGATGTGGCTCAGTGGTCAAGTGCCCCTGAGTTCAATCTCCAGTACCAAAAAATAAAAAATAAAAAGTAAATAAAGAAACAAATACCTTGAGGGGATAGCATAGTTGCACAGAGGCAAAGGGAGCAAGTTGGTGGAGCTGGTAGGTAACATAATTTCATGGCTCGGTTCATCACCCACAGGCAGGACAATCGAAGGGTTATGTATAGCAGAATATCATGACAGTAGACTCTCCAAAGTGTTTCCCACTACTTACTGGGTTAAATCTGCTCTCATAGCTGCCCTGAGTTCCTCTCCTTTTCCAGGCAATATTAGAGGGATTCAAAAACTCTCTACATTGGTCCATCTAAATATTTTTTTAGATTTAATGAAAGGGAGAATTAGCATAAATAATAACATTTAATGAAACTAGAATATACTCTCCTTTCTTCTCTATTGAAGGGAGTTGACTGAGAGTGATCTTTAACACAAATTGAGATTTTTTTTCTTATTTATGTGATGTTCACACAAAGAAAGGAAAGCACACTTTTTTAATTAGAGGAGGTGAAGACATTTTTCGCAGAAGTTTAAACTTCTCCAGGCACAGCTAATACACTGGTTCTGGGAGCCAGCAGGGTGGTCCTAGTGGAGACAGAGTCAGTTCATACACAGCCTTTGTGTGAAGGAAAAAGATATTTGCTATCGCTTGGTCTGAATTGTTCCCCAAAAGCTCATGTGTTAAAAAGCTTAGTCCCTATTTTGGTGCTATTGGGAGGTGGTAGAAATTTTAAGAAGTGAGGCCTTTTGAAGGTTTTCTAGTCACTAGGAGCTCTCCCTTAAAGGGCCCTGTGAGACCTCAACCCCTTCCTCTTCCTCTTTTTCACTTCCTGGCCATGACGTGAGTGGTTTTCCTCAGCCATGTACTCCCACCAGGATGTGCCCCTACAGGCTTGAAATGACAGGGCAAACTGATCATGGATTGAAATCTCAGACTGTGAGTAAAAATAAAATAAAACTTTTCTCTGTAGTTGATTATCTTGGGCATTTGTTACGGTAACAGAAAGCTGATTATAACCATACTCCTTCATTCCTATATAGGCTCAGGCAGGCACATAGATTGACAAGCCCGGAGAAATGAATTTAAATCCACCTGCCCCTTAGTCATATACTTTTGAATCTGTATAGTCTTCACCAAAAAGCCAAGAAGCCCTCAGGTCGAGGAGGTCTAGCTAGACTTGAAGTGAATATGACAATACCTCCATTCCTCTCCCCTGTCTGACATGAAAAGAGATAGAGGTTTCAAATGACAATGAGTCTGTTTTCTGGTGCAATTAGATATAAGCCTGGATTCACTATCCCTCTGCCTATTTTTCCTGTTTCCTTGAGATTGCATTACTTGTAGCCTTGAATGTTTAAAAAAGAAGAGCAAACCCATTTATTTAATGTCATAATCAATATTGAACCCAGGACTATCCACAAAATAGATTCTCTGTAGGCCGTGCTCACTAGGGCTTTCAGGAGTTCAGAGAGAATTTATGAGCACAATTCTTTTTTCCGTTACAAAGGAAACATTCAAGATGTACTAAAATAGCTGAAAAGAAATTCCCTACTTTATGCACACAAGATGAGCTTGTATTTACTAAACAAAGAATTTATAGCTGAGAGAAGTAGATTTTAGCTTTTAAGAATTTCTAACTATTTTTCAACTCACTCCAAGATCTGGCTATAGAAAATTGGCATTGAGAGACTGAAAAATAATGAGGTTATAAATGATTGAATTATAACATTCAATTACTAGCTTTCTCAACTAATAACATTGCCTTCTATTATTTAATGCAATTTATAAGTAGCCACTTAAAATATAAGCTCCCATTACATATAGTGAAATATGACTCTGTAGACAGGTTATTAAATAGAATGTAGCAATGGATAAACCATGCTTTCTATTCATATATCTGTTGTAGAAATCAAAAGAATGTTGACCCAAAAGTACTTTTCTTTTTTTTTTTTTTGGTACCGGGGATTGAACTCAGGGGCACTCGACCCCTGAGCCACATCCCCAGCCCTGACCCAAAAGTACTTTTCAACACATATAATCATGAGACAAGGTGAAATACTTTATACTTTGTGACATTGTTTAATTAGATGGGAAATTAATATTCTGTATTGCTGTCTCTGAAACTCTTTTGCAATTTTATGTAGATTAACAATTTTTTTAAATTTTTTTTTAGTTGTTGATTGACATTTATTTTTATTTATTTATATGTGGTACTGAGAATCGAACCCAGTGCCTCATGCATGCTAGGCAAGTGCTCTACCACTGAGCCACAACCCCAGCCCCACAATAATTTTTTAAGGTTGTAAAATACTGGGAAAAAATCATGGTAAGATTTCCTATTAAAACAAATGAACAGCCAGGCACAGTGGGGCATGCCTGTAATCCCAGCAACTCAGGAGGCTGAGGCAGGAGGATTGCAAGTTCAAGGCTAGCCTCAGCAAATTAGTGAGGCCCTAAGCAACTGAGCATGACCTTGTCTCAAAATAAAATAAATCAAAAGGGCTGGGGATGTAGCTCAATAGTAAAGGGTTTCTGGGTTCAATTCCCAGAACCAAAACCAAACAAACCAACCCAAGAAATTGGATCAAACATTAACATTGCTATTGATCATACCTCAAATGTTTGCAACCTGTTTCAAATGGACAGTTTAATCTCCATTACACTAAGATCTACTGCCAAAATGAGAGCAATGATCATGTCATAATGATTAGATAGAGTAAATACTGTACTAGTCTTTCCATAACACAAATCCTCCATTTTGTCCTACTGGCTGTCTTGTGAACAGGTTAGGATCAGTCCTGAAAGCAAGCTTGTGTTCAAAATATTTCCTCTCCTGGAATGTCTCCTCCAGTACTCTCTACCTCTTCAAATCCTACCTCAAATCTAAACCTATCTCAAGCCTCTCCAGCAAGCTCTTCCAACCTGTTCTCCCTCCTTTGAATTCCCATATCTCTCATATACTTCTATTTATTTAACTAATTTTGCTGCAATACTACACCATCTTATACTATGTCTGTTTTATATGTATGAGCCTTGTTTCTCTAGCAACTCTGTAAGCCTCAGAATAGGAAATAAGGATTATCTCATTTTTGTTCCTGTACAGAGCTTAGGGTAGAGCTGCACACAGAATTGGTACTACTCAATTTCATTCAGTAAATTTGAGAGACCTTCCCTCCAACATAGAGGATGGGGAAATTCGCAGGATGTTGCTCTTCTTCCTCTTCTATAGACCATATATATACTATATTGCCTCTCCTCATATCTTATTACGCATAGCTGTAGTCTACCACTCAACCTTAGCTAGGGAATGAGACACATAATTAAATTGTCAGAGGAAATTTAACTAAGACTCATTCCCTCAAGAGAATTATTAGTAGCCTGGAAACTAACAGTGCTTGAGAAAGTATAATCAACATCAGGATATGTGAACATGGAATCATTGTGAACTACCTCACCAAGTCCATGAAAAGGAAGAGCTATTAAGGTTGAAAAGACCGAAGTCCTTACATGAAGAAAACTTTTAAACTGAGGATATTGTGCTGGAACATTGTGAAGTAAGCCAGTCACAGAAGGAAAAGTACTATATGATTCCACTTATAAAAACTGTTGAAGATAGTCAAACTCAGAGCAGCAAAGAATGGAAAGACGGCTGCCGGGGGTTGGGGGAAGGAGGAATGGGGAGCTGTTGTTTGCTGGGTATGAAGTTTCAGTTATGCAGCATGAGTATGTTCTAGAAACATAAAATGGTATTCTGCACTTAAATAATTGTTAAGAGGGTATATCCTCTGTTTACCTTTGCCACACCAACACTCACAATCCTTTTTTTTTTTTTGGTACTGGAGATTGAACTCAGGGGCACTCGACCACTTAGTCACATCCCCAGCCCTATTTTGTGTTTTATGTAGAGACAGGGTCTCACTGAGTTGCTTAGCGCCTCAGCGTTGCTAAGGCTGGCTTTGAACTCGCGATTCTCCTGTCTCAGCCTCCCTCACAATCTTTTTTTAAAAATTTTTTTAGTTGCTGATTGACCTTTATTTATTCATTTGTTTATATGCGATGCTGAGAATCGAACTCAGTACCTCCTCCATGCAAGGCAAACGCTCTACCACTGAGCCACAATCCCAGCCCCACTCACAATCTTTTGGAGGCAATGAATTTATTTTTCACTTCGATTGTGGTGTTAGTATCACAGGTATAGGCATATTTCCAAATTATATATGCTTAACATGTACAGATTTTCAAACTATAAATTATACCTCAATACAATCATCGAAGGTAATAGAATCGTCTTCATTTTATAGAGGAGGAAAGTGAAGCACAGGGAAGTAAAGTTGCATGTTCATCCATGACAAAGCTGGAACTCAAACCTCCGGCATCATGATATCAAATCTGGAGTTTGAATGCTTTTTAAAACATTTGGTGGACATCTCAGTGGCAGATCCTGCACACTGAGCATCTCTAACACTGCCCCAGACAAGGGTCCTATCCACTGAACTCCAAAAAGCTAAAAACCACTTTGATCTAAATTCTTCTACATTTGTTCTGAGAATAGACTTTTTGGTGGCAGACACCTCATAAGGTGATCCTTCGTGAGTGGGTACCCTTTTATAATCCCTTCCCCTTGAGTATTGGATGGAAACTATAACTTCCCCTTAACCAATAGGATATGACACAGGCAAGAGGATGCCACTCCACGATTAGATTGTATCTCACAGAATCAGTCTTAGCAGACTGGGGAAGGAGGACTCGTGCTGGCTTTCAGAGCAAACAACCATGTCGTGAATTTCATGTGGGTGTGGGTAACCTCTAGGACAGGTGAGTGGCTTTCAGTCAAGAGTCATCCAAAAGCCAAGACCATAGCAACAAAGAGATGAATTCTAGTAATGACTTGAATTATTTTGGAGGAAAATACTTCCCCAATAAGCCTCCATATGAGAGAACACAACCTCCCTGACACTTTGAAGATTTGTGAGACTACCGGGAGAATTCTCAGACTGCCCCAAGATTCCCCACCCACTAGCATACACCCATCTTCTCTCAGTTGTTCCATCAAATATCAATCTAGGTGCTACTGTGAAGGGATTTTAAAGATGCAATTAAGTTTGCAAATGAGTGCCCTTAAAATAGAGAGATAATCCTAGGTTGGCCTAACCTAACCAGGTGAGCCTGTTAAAGAGACTAGAGCCTTCCCTGAGAACTGTGAAGTATGGGGAATATTTGACACAAGGGAGATTTTGCATTGCTGGCTTGAAATGAGGGAGTGACAAAGAATGCAGGAAGTCTGTGAGCTGAGGGCAGCTCTCTGCTCATAGCAAGGAAATGCAGACCTCATTACTATAACCACAGAGACTAAATTCTGCTTGGAAAAGGAGCTCAAGATCTAGATGAAACAACCTGGTTTGTTTAAAAGCCACATGACCAAAAGGAGGCGAATTAAAACCGCTGGGCAAGGCTTTATTGGAAATACATGCTCTCGGGCTGAACTCTCCCGTCCATCAGAGTGTGTACGGGAGAATGGTGCCAGTGTTCCGGCATACAGACAATTTTAAAAGGCCCAGTCAGGAAAGGGAGGGCTTAGGGCAGGAAGAGAAGGCCAGAGTCTTTCCTGGATAAGTCAGGAAAAACCTGCTGATTGACAGGACTGGTGCCTCAGCATCTGGCTGGCCACTCCGTTCCGCAGCTGCCCTGACCGGCCCCCCTAATTGGACACCCTGGACCCTGAACCAACCTAACAGTTTTCACCTTCATTTTAGCTACATAAGACCCTGAACAAAGAATCCACACATTGTGCCCAGACATTTTTTTCCAGTGTTAGCAGTTACACACGCTAAGCAAGTGCTATACCACTAAGCAACACTCTAGCCCTTGCCCAGACTTTTGACCTACACAAAAATGAGCTAATAAGTAGATGGTGTTTTAAGTTTATCAGTTTGTGGTAATTTGCTTAATTTTTTGTACAGCAATAGAAAATTAATATACATCTCATATTTGTAATTGACATAAGATGAGTCATTTCAATTAAATAAAGGTGAAACTGCCCAGTTTAGAGTCTGGAATATAGAAGATGCTAAATATTTGTGGGACTTTTTCGTTACTGAGCTTCTGAAATATAGCATTTCTTCCATCATTGTTAAACTAATCAGGTAACATTTCCAAGTATACATGCTAACTATCCAGAACAAGTGAAAAATATTATATAATAATCTATTAAATATAGTACAAAATGGTCTCTTTGACATCTATGATAATCCAGGAATCAAAGAAAATAAAAGCAAACTTCATTAGCATGTTTTAAACTAGGAATAAAAAGAATTGAAATTACTAACTTGTTCTTAAATGATAAAATGTAATATTTCATGTTTTATTATACAATATTATTATTTCTCCAACTTCCAAACAGACTTCCACTTACCAAAATTCAAGGATACTGAGATCATGGGAAAGGTTTCAACAAATTGCCTCATAACTGACTCATAAAACTTGGCAGCTGTGAATTTGTTAGTCGTGTATATAAGATGATCTCTGAGTGGAGAATTCAAATACTTAAATTCTGGCCTCTGCATCATAGATAATTTGAACAGCAGCTCTAAGGTTTGGGGATACATTCCAATGTAAGTGTGTGTTGACAGAAATACAGAAATTCTCCTGTAGTTTAAAGTGTCTTACTTTCTGCTCTAAGAGAATTCATGTATCAAATTGATTCTATTTGAGATTTCTTTGTAGGACCCTGGAGATGGTTTCACATCACTGGTGAAAATAAATGATTTTCACATGCTTGTTTGATGTCCATTTTGGTCTGTTGGTTCTTAACGTTTATAAGTCATCTTGACCATTTTAGGATCCTAAGTATTACGATTAAAATGAGTAAATTTAAACTTACTCTTTGAGAGCAAAGAAAGATCTAACATGCTAGTGGTTGGTTTCAACAGAGTTACAATAGATATATGGACATTAAAGAAAAGTATCTCATATAGGAAAAAGTTCCTTTTCACTAGAAATAAGTTTTAACAATGAACAGAGGGATATTTTCAAGTTTGCACTGGTGAGAAGCAGGGTAAAGTGGGATGCCTCAGAATTTTTACTCATGCAAAAATTTTGTTTATACCCTTTATGAAGATAAACTTATCCTTCATAAGATAAAGCACATTTTTGTGGCAGTGAGCTGTTTTATGTTAGTTGTGAGATTGCAGTAATTCAGATTGGATTTTTTTAAAGTGGAGGTTGGATACTGGGGATTTAATCCAGGGGCATTTAATCATTAAGCCACATCCCCAGCCCTTTTTATTGTTTATTTTGAGATAGGGTCTTGCTTGGTTGCTTAGGGCCTTGCTAAACTGCTGAGGATGGCCTTGAATTTGCAATCCTCCTACCTCAGTCTTCTGAGTCACTAGGATTACAGGCCTGCACCTCTGCTCCAGGCTGGTTTCTTTTTTTAAGCAGGCACATTTGCTTTTGACTTAGAGTAACAGTTAATATTTGGCTAAAGTCCAACGTTCTCTACTTTTTTATTCTTTTAAACATCAACTACATTTGCCATTCAAACTACTAGTTCTGCCCCTAGAAGTCACTCTGTTCTGAAAGATAATCTACAGCTTTAGCAAAGAGGAGATTGATCATTTTTAAAGGGCAGAGCAACTTTGGCTTATAAAAATATTATTTTCAGGTCTGACTAGTACTTAGGAATTTGTAAACTGAATTTTGTAAAGTCACATACTAAAGCCTGCATAGTTCATAACATGATACAGAGAATATAGGGAAATGTTGTCTCTTGAGGGTTTTAGGATGTCCAATATATTATTGAACATTGGAAAATCATTTCCTGTTGGGATGACCCACTGACTCACAAAATTATTCTCCAAATACCTGGGGTAGAGGATAGGGATGGGCTCTGTAGAATTAGTAAAACATATGGAACATACTCCAGATTACAGGGCTGTTTAAACTGAAAAAAAATAGTGAATTCTGAAAAGGCTTCCCCACATTTAGTATGACTATTAAGAAATTCTAAAAGCTTGAAAAAAAATGATTGGAAGACAAGAATGATAGCTCAGGCCATGGAAAGATAAAGGACAAAGTATAGTATCATAAACAACTCTCTCTTGGTTCTCCAGTTATCTCTTTTTTTTTTTAAACATTTATTTTTTAGTTGTAGGTGGACAGAATATCTTTATTTTATTTTTATGTGGTGCTGAGGATCGAACCCAGTGCCTCACGCATGCCAGGAGAGCACGCTACCACTGCACCATAACCCCAGCCCCTCCAGTTATCTCTTAAATCAAACTTCTTCTATTTATTTTGTGAGCCTCATTATTTTCCTACCACTCAGGTCCCCAAACAGAATTTATTATCTTCCCTAAAGCACCACTGTCAGATACTTTAGAGTGAGCCTAGGCTCCCTCTCTTTCCCTGGCTGAGTGGAGTCAATCACCAAGCCCCGTTGCTGAAAGCTTCCAGATATTTATCAGATCCCTCCCCATTTTTCATTCCATTGCTTTGGCTTTAGGACAAACTCTAATCATGTCTTGTCTGATACACTAAACAGCCTCCTCCTAATTGGTCTCCCTGCATCCACCATCAAAATGTCAATCCCTCCCCATACTCCCAGCTAATCTCTATTCTGCCAGATGACCTAAAATACAAGTCTTATCCTTTCATTTTCTTAAGTGCTTTCCCATTACCTAAAAATAAAATCTGAACTTATTAGTATGAAATATAAAAGTCTTCCCTTCCAGGGCTGGGATTGTAGCTCAGTGGTAGAGCGCTCGCCTCGCATGCGTGGGGCACTGGGTTCGATCCTCAGCACCACATAAAATAAAGGAAAATGAAGATATTGTGTCCATCTACAACTAAAAAATATTAAAAAAAAAAAAAAAAAAAGTCTTCCCTTCCTACCCTCCAGCTCTGGGGATTGAACCCAGGTGCTCTTTACCACTGAGCTACAGCCTCAGCTCCTTTTTCAGTTTTCAAACAGGATCTTCCTAAATTGCTCAGGCTGGCCTTGAATTTGGTATCTGACTGCCTCAGCCTCTTGAGTCCCTGATATTACAGGTATGTGCCACTGCGCCAGGCTAAAGTTTCCTTGATTTGGCTTCTGCAAGCTTTACTAGCTTCTTGTCCCATAGTTCCTCCACACACACAACATACTTCTCACATTCTGATGGCTTTCCTACATGCTCTTCTCCCAGCCTGCCTTTCCTTTACAGCCTTCTCAATTTACCTTCTACTTTTTTTTCTTGATTTCTGATTGTGTTGATCTCATTTTTTTTATTTATCAATCTGCAAATAACTGTGTAGATATAAAGCTGCATCAATGTATAGCCTACCCTCAAGAATTCTGTAGCGCAGTGGAGTTCAGTGGTGATACAATAGCACATTGAAACAGCAGATTGTACATCCAGCAAGCAAGAGGTATATGGGACTGTACTGTGGGAATACAAAGGAAGGAAATAAAATTATAGTTTTTGCATTTGCATCCTATCACAGACCACTAAAGCTAATCCAACATAGTGTTTAAGTTATTCCTGCAGCATTTCATATTTTAGTACTAACATAAACATAGCTAAATGTAAAAGCTGCATTGCTATAACTGCACATATAAGCTAAATGTATTAGTACATATAATCTAATGTGTTTATTTACTTCTTTACTGTTTTTTTCTAGGTACTAATATTTGGCAAATACTTGCTTAATGTATAAACATGATGTTAAAATTTATTCACCTTTATTATTGTGCTATATATTTCATTGAGTCTTACTGAAATATTTTTTCCTACATGTACTTCAACTATCTGTACAATACTTAGCCACACTTATTTTATATTGTGACTTGGTATTAAGTTAAAGTACTCACTAAAGTACTATAGTGACATTTGCTTTAATGTCTTTTATGATCTCTAATTGCCAGTGAATTTTCTTCATAGCTGCCTGCTATCTATCAGTTTTCAGTAACAATAGAACATTTATTTTGAAATTTATGATTTTCATTTTTCATTATTAAAGATTAAAAGTTTTGCATATTCAAAATGTATGTTCTCCTACTGCATTACAAGCATTCAGTATTTACATGAATGAACACATTTTTCCTCATAAACCAATTTTAATACATGTTTAGTAATGTACATTCACCTCTACTTCCATAACACAAATTTTATTTAAAAAGGGAGGCATAGTTTATATGCCAGCAAATGTCAATTAATAGAGTACTTCCAGTTAAGGGGCTTAGGGAAAGATTCCAAAGAAACATTTGAGCTGGGATGTAATGATAATTTGGAAGCAACACAAAGGACTGACTGACTAAATAAAAACAGATCTATGAGGAAATTTGATGAAGGTAGAAAAGTTCAGAACATCATTGTATACCTGCTGTAACTCAGAAAAGCTTCAATCAGCATATAAAAAGGAATTTTAGGACGTACAATTGAAAAGCTAGATTGGAGCCAGGTCACAGAGGTCCTTGAATGCCAGGCTGTGGATATAGAAGTTTATTTTGTAAAGTATTGGGAGCCCCTGGAGATTTTATTTTTTTTAAGAATAGAAATAATATAGTCAAAGCTGCCCTTCAAAAAAGATTAACCTGGCAACAGCATTTTAAGTGAATTAAAGAGAAGAGCTGGAGGTTAAGGACTACTGTAGAGAGGCCAACAGTGCAGATAATGTACCACAATGTAATGAGAATCTAAACTAGAGCAGTAACATTGAAAGCCCACAGAAGAAGCAGAAGGAAAAGGTGGGGGAAGGACTGAATCAACAGAATTCATTATTATTTGGATCTGGAAGGTGAAGGAGAGAAGAGGTAACCTTGCTCTTGTGTTTGAGAGAATGGTGGTATGCATTAGGACAGAACTAATGCACTCATTCTGATGCACCTAATCGTTGCACTTGAGGAGTCCGCAGATGTTCAGATTGAGCACTTAGGGGCAGAAATCATGAAGGAGGCCAAGTTTGGAGATGCTGCTTTGGTAGTTGGGGAAGCCATATGAATGTGTCCAACAAGCTTCCTATTCCTCAGAAAGTAATTGGCTAAGGGCACCAAGCATTGGACTTTAAACTTACCTTAGCATATGAGCTGAGGATGTGCATCTCACAGGAAATTTTTTGCCAAAGATTAGTTGCAGTGGAAATACTAAGGCTGATGAATTCCTGAGAAAAGACATCCTTTGTCAGTCAACTTTGACTCGAGAACTCACCAATATTTTTGCTGAACTTTCTATTCACTGTTTTACTGGAAGACTCTATCCAACTCTCCTTCTATCCAGTTGTCTCTTCCTCTCTCCTCTATTTAGGATTAAACTTGCATAGTCTGACCTGTCTCCAGCTCTCACTTCACTTTTTTTTTTTTTTTTTTTTCAGTAAAGCCTTTCTATGCCAACCATAAAATCCTTTCCCATTTAATTCTGTCTTGGGATATGACTCTCAGAACACCTGAATTAACACAATAGTTATTTGGAGTTTTGTGTGTGTGCGCGTGTATGTGTGTGTGTGGGTGGTGCTAAGATAAAACCCAAAGCCTGGAACAGGTTAGGTAAGTGCTCTACAGCTGAGCTACACCCACAGGCCATGATAGTTATTTGAAAAGAGGTGATCAATTTTACATATGCCATTTTGAACAATTAGAATTCGTGTTCAAAATAAATCTTGAATCATTAAAGCACAGTTAAATTATTGAATTTAATCATAAATTATAAAATTACATTTATTAGGTAATATCTTTGAACGAAAATGTTATGCATTTATAATTTAAAAGATTATTTATCATGGAAAAGTTGGGAAAATTATAAATAAATTCCAGTGGGTGCATATATTTAACCTCTAATAAGTATCCCAGAGTTGAGAACACATTAAGTTGGAGTCATACATAAAAGTGACCCATGAGGCAGTGCAAAACCCTAGGTTTCAAAAGAAATGTTGTGCTCTCTAAAAAGGAACAGCTTAGAATCAATCAGAATAAAAGGTCTTAATCCATATAATAAGGCTATTGTCTGAATCATTCAACCAATTATGGTTTTCAATTTTATTGATGTGTGTTTTCTAAAAACCAATGTAACATGAGAATTATTGCTTTGTTTGTTAGAGTAGGGAAAGATGTCTCTTTAGAGGTTAGAACTTTAAAGAAGATATTGTATGGAAAAGATTTTATTCAAAAGATTTGTGTTTCTTTACATTCTTAGGAATTGTTTACTTTCTCTTTTGCATTAGGCTGCAGTTTAGAAATTTAATATGTTGCTAACTCTGGCTCCATTGGATGCCTTTTGACTCAGGAGACTAACAAACAATGTAGCAGGAACATCTGCTGATCTTTTGAAAAGAAGCCAATGATGTGGAGTTTCCTTGGCCAGACAAGTCATGGGATGGGAGCCCAGTACAGAGCTAAAGTTAAGAACAATGAGATTAGTTCTGACATCTAGAAAAAAGAATTGAACACATGGGAAATATAGACTCACAAAAATTTTTATTCTCCAGTTTTTTTAATAGTTAAAGTGAACGAAAGTGAGTATTAGGAATAGCTTAGAAAAGTTCTAAAATAGTATGTATGCATAATTGAAATAAAAAAGATGAATTATTTTGTGGTAAGTTTGGATCATATAAAATTGGCTATGAAAGAAAACCAAATATTTGATCTGGTACTACACAAACTTTATGTTTAACTGGGTATAGAATTATTAATAAACGTATTGATATTAAAATTATTAAACTATTTGTAGAAATAATGCATCTGTCACTAATTTAGTATACGTTGGATATTGTGAATTATCTCTTTGTAACATTGCAAGTTTCATTTCTTTCCAGGTATTTCTTTATCTTGTAGCTACTTAACCAGAAGTCTACCATGCCTTCAAAGATCTTCCAGTAGGTGATCTCCCACAGGATCAATTCTCTGCAAATCTTTATTTCTTTATTATATTGCCCCTGGTGATAATAGCCTCCATGGCTTCCATTACTATTAGTATGCATTGCATTTATGCAACAACCATTCTTCTGTCCCTGTCCTGCTCTCTGCCCTCTAACTCCTACATCCTAAGACAAATTTAATCACCTTACTTAAATAATTCTTTTTTATTGTTTACACATTTTCTCATTTAACCCTTGCAGCATCCCTGAGGTAGGTATTATTATCCCCACTTTACAGATGAGTAAACTGATGTCCCTAGGTTAGATTACATGTCAAAGATTATATGCTTATTAGTGGCAAAACCACTGATAACTTCAAACCCAAGGGGACTTGAGTAGTTCACAGACTGCTGCCAAGGAGAGCTTACTTAAATAATTCTTAATTGTCTTTAAACTATCAAATATTCCCAAATCTAATTATAGTCTCCTCTGTATTACTGCTATGCTATTGTGAATAAAATTTATTTCTCAAGTATATTTATAAACTTTTAAAAGGCAGGTATGTGTACTAATTTTTATATCCTTCACACATAAAATCAATTTGATTTTATTTCATCCTAGTAATATCTAACATGACTTATACAACTCTATTTTAAATTCTAACTTCTAAAAAAAATAAAATTTTATCAACTTGGACAGATGTTCATCTTTAACATACTCTCTCCTTTGCATTCTTTTTTTTTTTTTAAATTTTTTTTTTTTATTTGTAGGTGACAGAATATCTTTATTTTATTTTTTATGTGGTGCTGAGGATCGAACCCAGTGCCTTATGCGTGCTAGGCGAACGCGCTACCACTGCGCCATAATCCCAGCCCTCCTTTGCATTCTTAGAATGACAAACTGTTCATTTTGCTATTTCACAGTTTCTTTAATGCCAGCTTTACTGTTGTGGCCCTCAGATACCAGGGTTCCTCATGGGTTTTTCTAGGGTTATTGTCTCATAAACCTCCTCACTGTAGGTTATTTCTCTTCTTCTGTAACTTTCATTATCTTTTACACAATTAGGAAAATTTTAAAATATGGCTGAAAATTCTTTAACACTGTCAAATTCCAATAACATTATGTACATAGGAAATACTTAATTTCTTAATTTATATTCTCTGGCTACCATTTTCAGGGACTAAAAAGAGAACATTCTTATGGTTTGGATGTGAATTGTCCCGCAAAAGCTCCTATTAATGCAGGAATACCCAAAGGTAAAGGATTAGATTATGAGTGCCATAGCCTAGTCAGTTCATCCTAGTGAGAATGGAATGACTGGGTGGTAACTGTAGGCAGGTGGGGCATGGCTCTAGAGGAGGTGGGTCACCGGGAGTGTGCCTTGGAAAGCTTTTTCTTCCTGTGGCCTTTTCACCAACCCAATCCTGCCCCTCCTTCCTTCCTGACACTGCCAAGTGCTGAGCAGTTTTCCTCTGTTAACCTCCTCCCCCATAATGTGCTGCCTCATCTTGGGCCCAGGGCAATGGAGTGAGACCTCTGAAACCATAATCCCCAAATAAACTGTCTGTCCTCTAGGTTGTTCTTACTAGGTATTTTGACCACAGCAATGCAAAAGCTGACTAAAACACTCTTTTCCAAAGTCATGTTCTGATGTAACTTTTGCAGGACATGTGTCACATATCTTATTGCCTTATAAAAACCATGCCATGACACAGAGGTTTCAAAACTAGCAATCATTTATTTTGTCCATGAATTTGCAGCCTAGGCAGGGCTTGGCTAGATAGCTCATCCCTGATCCATGCAGTCTCAGCTGGGCTGGTTTGTCTGGAGCCTGGAGGGTTCACTTTCAATATGGTTCACTTGTATGCCGGTCAACTGGGAACTCAGTTATGACTGTGGCCAGGGAACTCTGTTCCTCTTTACATAGGTTCCTCCATGGACTTTTGGGGGTTTTTCACATCAAAATCACTGCTCCAATGGTGACTGTTCCAAGAAAACAAACAGATAAGCATGCTTTTTTTTTTTTTAAATGAACTTTATCTTATTTGAAGCAGTTATAATGCCTTACTGAGGTTCAAGGGGAAGGGACATAGACTTCACCTCTTGAGTAGGGGCAAGGTTACAGAAAGCATGGGGATAAAAGATCCCACTGCAATTTTCTTTTAAAAATCACAATCTGCTACTGTGAATAAAATACCAAGTCACTATCTGTAGGTTAATTCTGGATCATCCACATAATCCAAAAGACAACCAATATGCCTTTCCTATACTAACTGGTGCAACTTCTTGTCTATCTTTCCCCAGATTTTTAAGGATAGTAGAAAAAAATGCTTTCTTTTTGTACTGTATCTATGTGTATGCATGCACACACGTGCGCGCACACACACACACCCTTAAATATATATGAATTCCCATAGCAGTATCTATGGTAGATCCTCAATGATAGTCAAATTTATACCCCTGTTAGTCAGATAAGCATCTTCCCCCAGCTTTTGAAGGAAGTAAAGCAAGCAAAAATTCCCCAACATGATTTCAAAGAATAAATAGTACATAAGTGAGAGTGTCAAATAGATAATCTTATTAAGTTTATGTTCTTTTTCCTGAGATGACCAATTTTTAGAAGTGGACATCAATTTCCTAGAGTATGAATTGTGTCCCTCAATTGATTTCTGTTAAAACATACATTTTTAAACATTGAGAAAAATTACAGTCAGTGCCTTAGGAAACTTAAACCAGTGACCCTTAAAATTAATACTCAATGTCTCATTTTCAAAATTTGATCTAGTTTTATCTTAAACTCAGCATGACTACCTAAAATAAAAACAGAATGTAGCATTTAGGGTCATCTATCACAGGCAGAGCATAACAAACAAATCAGCGTGTGACATTCTTACATTTTTAGGGTCACAAATTTTTGCTGTTTCACAAAAGACAAGAGAAAGAAAATGTTATTTTGTTATTTCTCCCAAATACAAGATATCAAAAATATCAAATATACAAAAAATATCATCTTGTTTCCTAAGAAAACATTTTCTTGTAATTAAAACTCACACATTAGACTTCCTCTGAGAGTCCCAACTGCCCAGATTGTGGAACTTTTGTTTATTCTATGATTTTAGAGACTTGCTGTTCTCAGCTTCATGGTCTAGGATCAGACCTAGGTCCTACACAGGCCAGGCAAGTGCTCTACCACTGAGCTACATCCCCAGCCCTAGTGAAATACATATTTTTTTTAACATACCGGGGATTGAACTCAAGGGCGCTTAACCACTAAGCCACATACCCAGCCCTTTGTTTTATATTTTATTTTGAGACAGGTCTTGCTAAGTTGCTTAGGGCCTCACTAAGGTGCTGAGGCTGGCTTTGAATTTGCAATCCTCCTGCTTCAGCCTCCAGAGCCTCTGGGATTACAAGCATGCACCGAGCCTAACCTAGAGAAATAACTTAGAAGTGATGCGCTTTCCTTTTTTGTTTACACAATTTCATAATATCAATTTAAGATAAAATAAAATCCTCTAAACAGTAAACCAAAATACATATGATAGATCCTTAAAACTTATGCATTCTAAGTTTGATGAGCTATAAGAATTCCCTCATAGTTTTAAACATTTTTTTAAAATGCATATATTTGGGGAATAATACTATGAACAAGAATTATGTGATAAGAGTTCTTTATTTTATACGCAACCCAAAAGAGTGAGTTGAACAGAGAAAAAACACAGCCAACAAACTGATTATCTCATTTAGGTGCATAATAACTTCCTAAGAATGAGTTCCGTACTTAGATGAATGAGTTCAAGTCCTAGCTTATCTATTTATCACGGAACAGGAATGATTAATAGTATTTACTTTTAGTGTTGGCAGAATTAAATGAAAGAATTCTTTTAAATCCTGTTTGCATATTTGCGTGGTGGCTGGCACTAAAGAGGACTTGATGACTACGACCCATTGTTATTGCTAAGCCCAGCTGTTATCTCCTCCATAAAGTCCATCTTCCAAATCTTCCCAAGGACTTTGATGAAAATTAATTGTCCTACTCTTTCAATCAACTTCAACACTTTGTTTCTCTTCTTTTATAATACTTCTACTGTGAATTTCAGCATGTATATTCACAGTACATGAATATATGTATATATGTATACATATATATATATACATATATATATATATATATGTATACATGTGTGTATGTTCCTCATTGGAGACTAGATTCCAGCAGGCTTGGATCATGTTTTCTGCATTTTATATTTTTCTCCCAGCACACTCTTTCTAATATTTAACACCAGGTATTCATGCTGAACCTGAAATGAGTGCTCAATAAGATGGCAGTCTCCTCATCTTTCTAAGTCTGATGTCAACTGTCACTCCATAAGCTGAGGTTGTGGCTCAGTAATAGAGTGCTTGCCTAGCATGTGTGAGGCACTGGGTTCGATTCTTAGCACTGCATATAAATAAATAAAATAGGGGCTGGGGTTGTGGCTCAGTGGTAGAGCGCTTGCCTTGCATGCGTGAGTCACTGGGTTCGATCCTCAGCACCACATAAAAAATAAATAAATAAAATAAAGATATTTTAAAAAATAAATAAATAAATAAATAAATAAAAATCCATCAACAACTAAAAAATATTTTTAAAAAAATCACTCCTCTGCTAATTCAATTTCAAAAGCGTTTCCATCCCTCCCACAAAGTAACTCTACCACATCATCTTGTTATTTCTTTTATAGTCCTTACTACTTTTGGAAATTATTTAATTAATGCATGTACTAGTTGTTCTTTATCTCTCCTGACAGGATGGGAGGATTGTGATAGCAGAGCCCTTGTCCATCACCAAATCCTTAGCCCCAAGAAGGAAAGTATCAATTTAATTACTCAAGAAATATTTCTTTCTTTTTCTTTTTTCTTTATTTGGTATTGGGAATTGAACCCAGGGGCACTTAACCACTTAGCCACATCCCCAGCCCTCACTAAGGGCCTCACTATGTTGCTGAGGCTGGATTTGAACTTGTGATTCTCCTGTCTAGTTTCCTTAGCTGCAGGAATTACAGGTGTGCGCATTGCACTTGGCCAAGAAATAGTTCTTAAATGAAACATACCTCCTAGGGTCAAGGTATGAGAAATAATATATCCTAGGGCACCTTGTTTAAAGAACAAGTAAAGTAGGTGATGATTTCTGAGCATTTAGAAAGGTGACATTCAGGAAGTACTGTGAAAAAGCGTCTGTCCTGGCCTGGCTTCCTTTGCCTTCCTGGCCATACTTAACCACAGAGAGCCTGGCCTGCAGACTTAAGACCAAATGAATTCACAAACAAATCATGGCATGAGGAAGGAAAGCTTCAAGTAACTGCTGAAGGCAAGATTAAAAGAGAGCTAGTGAATCTCAGTTTACCTGGATGGTTTAGACAAGGTCTAGCTCACAGGGAGGAGTCTGTCAAGTCATGTGCCCCAGGCAAGCATTGCCTCTTAATACACACAATGAAAGATTCTGGCTCACTAAAAAACAGCAAGTTTGTTGTACCATTTCAATGACACAAACAAATATTTGACTTACCTTTATGGAGATGGCCTTCCTCTTGGCTCATTCTCCAATATGTATGAGTCTGGTGAACAACCTGGTGTCCAGAACAAATCCAACAGATCTGGCAGGGTCTGTAGTAGAGACATCCTTATAATCATTACAGAACAAAAGCTTCTTACTCTTTTCCGGTTTGAAGATTACAGGAGTTCCCACCCATGATATGGATTATGGCATATATCAGGGCTTGGACAGAAAGTAAATCTCTCTTTATTAGTAAATCTGTAACCTCAGTGTTAAAGAAATTACATGAGTTATGTCATATTATAAAAACACCAACTCAGCCAGGTGCGGTGGCACATGCCTGTAATCCCAGCACTTTGGGAGACTGAGACAGGAGAAGCATGAGTTCAAAGTCAGCCCCAGCAACGCCAAGGTGCTAAGCAACTCAGTGAAACCCTGTCTCTACATAAAACACAAAATAGGGCTGGGGATATGGCTCAGTGGTCAAGTGCCCCTAAATTCAATCCCTGGTACTGCCCCCCTCCCCCCAAAAACCACCAATTCAGGGGCTGGAGATACAGCTCAATTGGTAGAATGCTTGCCTTGCATGCACATGGCCCTGGGTTCCATCCCCAACACCACAAAAAAAGACCAACTCTAAAAATATTGTTACTTGGATGAAAATGTCTTGACTCTCTCACAGCCTATATTTAATTCCTCAGCATATTCTGTCAGCTTTTCCTTCAAAATCTGACCACTTCTTACCACCTTCCCTGATACTACTCTGATCCAAATTTCCATCCTCCTCCTACAGATTATTAATATCCTCCAATGTCCTTGTGTTAACCCAGATCATTTCATCTTTTGTTCAAAACTCTCCAGTTGGTCTTCTCACTTAGCTCTAAGTAAAAGTCAATATATTCACAAAAACCTACTGAGCTGGCTCCCATTACTGCTCTCATTTCATCTCCTACCAGTCTTCACCTTGATCACACAATTAAGTAAGCCTTGGTGGCCTTCTTACTCTTCTCTTTCCCTGAAATGTTCTTCACACAAATATCCACCTGGCTTGCTCCTTTACTTCCTTCAAGACTTTGCTAAAATGTGATTTTATCAGTGATGCTCACTGTACCTTTTCTCCACAGCTCTCATCACCATATACCACAATGTATTTATTATTATTTGATTATTCATTGCTGTCTGCCCCCATTAGGATCTAAGTCTCCTAAAAGGAGAAATTTTTGTATGTTTTGTTCACAGCTGTGTCCTCAGTTTCCAAAACACTGCCTGGAACACAGTAATACTCAAATAATTTTTCCAAGAGCATAATTATATATTTCTTTGACTCCTTCACCAGACTCTAAGTAAAGGTTTTATCTTACCATCTATCTCAGTACTCTAGTAATATTCTCTGAATGAATTAATTGAAATGTTTTAAAAAGAAATCTACAGTTCTATTTGTTATTTTTAAATTCATGCTGTACTCATGTCAAGTTGTAATTATTGGCACAGATGGTGTTATTTTTAAGTTTGCTTGAATAGATGAAGAAAATAATTATAGTTATAAACCAAACAGTATTCACATTGAATATTGACTTCTAATTTTATTTTAAAATAAGATATATTAATGGATGAAGCAGACACTTAATTCTCTAGATATTGAACACATATTTCTTAGCCTGATGCAAAACTTACTCTTCTCATTTTCTTTACTTTCATTTTATGTTTTCAATTTCTACATACAGAGGATAAAGAGAAACATTCATCCTCACAGAATGGCGTGGCATGCAGAAGTGATGAGGGCTGCACTCTAAGAGGATTAAGCACACAAAGAAGATAATTAACTTGCTAAGGCCCCATAGAAAATTGTGGAAGAGGAAGAATAGCATTCAGTTTCTGTTATCCTGAGAAAGACCGATTTAGCCAAATAGCTACATATTCATGCTTCAGAGTTCATTTATAGCCCTACATGTTAACATAAATTTAAGAAATGTTAAACTCTAAATATTAACACACAAAAAGTTAACCGTTAATAATTTACAAACCTGGTCTGTTCTTAAATATAGGTTGACATCTAGTTGAAGATCAAAACACATTGGAATTTTTATACTATCTTTACAATTATTTCCAATTGCAACAAGACTCTAACAAAAATTCACTAGGGATGAAGATGAGAATGGAGAGACACCAGACGTACTTATTTAACATAAACTTTTAAAATTGGGAGTGGGGGTGTAGTTCAGGGGTATAGTACCTATTTAGGCATGACGCCCTGGATTCAATCCCCAGAACACAAAACAAATAAGGAAACAGCTTCAAACTGATTTTATAGCCATTTATAAGAACACTTTTCCTGGGTGGGAAAGTTATGAGTGATGTTAGCTTTTCTTCTTTGAGTTTTTAGAGCACTCCAAATATTTTATAAAGAATTTGCATTTTGTGGGCTAGGGTTGTGGCTCAGTGGTTGAGTGCTTGCCTCGCATGTGTGAGGCACTGGGTTCGATCCTCAGCACCACATAAAATAAATAAAGGTATTGTGTTCATCTACAACTAAAAAAAAAAAAAAGAATTTGCATTTTGTAATCAGAAGAAATTATGAAAAATTAGTATTGCTTATATATTCTTCATTTGTGGTAATTACCCTTGAATATAATATTCAGCTGTAAAATTTAGACATTAGAAATGTACCTCATGTGTTCAAACCCCAAAAGGCCCAGTTGATCTGACAGAAAAACAGCTCTGAGTCTACCAGATTTGACTCATTCCCTGAGTACCGTTTATTGTAAATCAGAAATTTAATGCCAGGTGGATATGTCATCATCCAACTAAAGTGAAACATAAAGAGGAATCATTTTTGACAAGCTATCAGACTTTGGAAAGAAAGGAATATAAAAAGAGAAAACAACTCTGAAAGGAATTTGAGATTTCTTTGATGTCTATAATACTCTTTAAATGAAAAGAGTGATGCAAATGGCAATGGTAATTTTTTTTTTTTGTACCAAGGATGAACTCAGGGGCACTCAACCACTGAGTCACATCCCCAGCCCTATTTTGTGTTTTATGTAGAGACAGGGTCTCACTGAGTTGCTTAGCATCTCGCCATTGCTGAGGCTGGCTTTGAACTCGCGATTCTCCTGTCTCAGCCTCCCAAAGCACTGGGATTACAGGCGTGCGCCACTTCGCCTGGCTGCAATAGTAATTTTTAAAAATCTTGCCAAAGGATCTATTATCCTCTAATATTTTAGGAATATTCACTAATACCCCTGAATATATTGTTTCAGACAAGATTTTGAATCATTCTGATCTGTGTCATCAGGACATCTCCTATAGGACTGTCTCTTCTGTCACCCTCTGACTTCAAAGAGTTCAGTTTAACTTGACCCCCATGAGTGCCAATTCTGAGGTCTCTTCCAACATGGAGTTGGTATACATAGGGGCCTGGTAGTCCCCTAAGCCTTGGATAACACCAGTTAGACTAAGTAATATTTCCTGTGGATATCATCAGAAAATCTCAAGGTCTACATTAAGAATAAAATCAAAGGGAAATTTAAAGACTTTTTAAGAGGTGTTTGGGGCTAACTGGAATGGAACTGGTTAAGATACCAATAAATAAGAAATATTTATAAGAAACGTGATTTGAATTCTAGACAAATCTACACTTTTTAAATGTGTGTTGAAATAGCTTATAAATATAAAATTATATTTTAATTTGTTATTTGAAAAATAAAATAATATGTAAATGATGCATGATCCCTAAGAAGGTGCTTCATCAAATTGCACACGGTGTAATACATGTGAAGAGATTGCCATCTAGTGGCTCAAGGCAAAATACATTTTTATGTAAGCCGGGGGTAAAAATATGTCGACAAATATGAGTATTCCTCACTAAGTTATTAATCAATCATTTCTATAATAATTTAGCAATCAAGTAAATTCAGATAGAAATATACATAGTGGTTTTAAATGTGTAAATAATATTTCAAATAAGTATAATTGGTTTTCTTTAGAAGTGTAATATATGCCATTGTAGAAAATTTCTAAACTATAGAACAATATAGAGAAGAAAATAAAATATATAATACCACCTAGAGACAATCACAGTTAACATTTTAGTGAATTTTCTTCAGTCCATATGGAAATATGTTCATGTGTTTTCACATAATTGACATCATAAAAAGGATTCAATTTTGTTTTGTTTTGTTTTTTGTTTTTCTTAGATATACATGACAGTAGAGTATATTTTGACATATTAGGCATACATGGAAGAATTCAATTTTAAGTAGTGTTTTGAAAATGTTAATGTTACATTATGTGTTTTTAATAGGTGGTTAAAGTTCTCTATAATTTGAGGCTTTTAAAAAAACTGGGAGGGATTAAATATGCATATTGGGCTGAGGTTGTGGCTCGGTGGTAGAACACTTGCCTAGCATGTGTGAGGCACTGAGTTCGATTCTCAGCACCACATATACATAAATAAAATAAAGGTCCATTGACAACTAAAACATATTTTAAAAATAAATAAATACATAAATATACATATGAATGAATAGGTGATAGTATCCTTTGTTCAGGAGATTGATAGTAGCTTAATGAATCTGAGAAATGATGAAATTTATGGCTCAGTGCTAGTGGTTGAGAGAAGAATTAAACAGACTAGAAGAAGTCTGTGGGAACCAGATCAAGAAGAACCATGGGCATGCCAGCTAGTTAGTTCTCTGTCCATATGGATAACCATTGAGGAATTTGGGATAATGAACTGACATTATTACATTTATACACCACAACACAATAACAAAATAATTTGATATGAATGTAGAAGACAGAATGAAATAATAGCTGTCAAAGCTGGTTGCCTTTTAGAACCACTTAGGGAGCTTAAAAATGCTGGTACCTAGATCCCAGTCTGAACCAATTAAATCAGGATTCTTGCGAATGAGATATTTTAAAGAGCTTCTCAGATTCTATTACTATGTTGTTTGGTGTGGAATCCCTAGACTAAAGGGAGATGAAGCTAAAGATGTAAATATCACTTAGATGGATGTTGCATTACATCATGTGAAAAAATAATGTGTACCTAAACTGAGTTAGTTGGTATATTTGGATAAGTTATTTAGGTGGTACAATTGACATGGGTTGATAATTAATTGAACACAAGATATGAAGAAGAACAGAAGCAAGGATTATTCTCTAATAATATGTGGTGTCGGTAGGAAAGTCTATTGATTAAGAGAAATACAGGGATGTATGCTAATTAAGAAACTACCAGAGAGGCGTGGTGGCGCATGCCTGTAATTCTAGCACTTTGGGAGGCTAAGACAGGAGAATCGCGAGTTCAAAGCCAGCCTCAGCAACAACGAGGTGCTAAGCAACTTAGTGAGACCCTGTCTCTACATAAAACACAAAATAGGGCTGGGGATGTGGCTCAGTGATCGAGTACCCCTGAGTTCAATCCCCAGTATCAAAAAAAGAAAAGAAAAGAAAAGAAACAAAACTACCATTTTCTTTTTGATCCATCATCATTGGCACAAACACATTTACATATGCACTGCTCTACTGTAGGTCCTTGTACCAGATAATATGTCTCAGCTCCACTCCACCCTCTGTTCTTTCCTCAATGATAGTGTGTCCATGACTCTGCAAACTACATTTTTGCCTCCCCAGGGATTCCATGTTAGGGTTTTCCAGCAGGGGGTGTGAGAGGAAGATGCTGGCGGGGAAGAAGGGATTTGCTCCTCTGGTTTGCTTCTTGATGGTTTCCTGTTTGCTAGTGGTTCTATTAAAAACCACTGTAGCCATACTTTTTCACTCCTGTACCAGTCTTGTCTTTCTATAGCAGCAGCTGAATACAGATTCCAGTTTTTTCAGCACTTGCAGAAACAGTCTCATCACCATCAGGGCAGACAGCATCCTCAGAAGTCTGAGTTTCAGCACCACAGATCTCTTCTCCACATTTCTAAGTCTTTCTTCTTTGTTCTCTCAGTTGTCTCATGCCTGAGTGGTATCTGCTTCCTCAAGTTGCTATTTCCATGTTTCCTTTGAGTTCCTTTTCCACATGTAGTAGTATCAACATGTACATTACTATTATATGTCTGGAATTCTCTCTACTCAAATGACTGGTGTGATTTCTGTCTCCTGATGAGACCCAATAGGGCCACAGGGGTGGAAATGTGCCCTTTTGGCACTAATTTGGCCTGACCATTTCCTAAGGACCACTACTGTATGTCTCCAGATTAAATAATCATTGAGCTACAATGGTAATCAAAGGGGCTATTTTTATAGAAGAGTTAAATAAACATTCCCAATCAGTGCAAAATACAAGAACCTATGAGTTGTGATTTTATCTGGTCCTTTCTCTTGGATGACACAAGGGAGAGAGGAGCAGGAAAAGCCCTCAGCACCTAGGCCTTTAGATGATCATCCCTTCTGAATTCTATCTTCTCAAACCCTTACCTTCTTTTGAAGAAACTGCTCAAGCCTCCACTATCTAGGGTCCCTACCTATCTTCTTAGTCAAATTCCCTTTCTTGCCGTATGAGAAAAGGGCTACATCATTGCGTGTGGCTTAATTACATAGACTTTGCATAGATGGTAATAGAGTTTTCCGTGGCCTGGGATTTCCAGAGGAACCCAGAAGTATGCCAAGGGGCCTCTGTGAGTTTTGGTTTCATAGATGGAGTATGTGAGCACTCTGCTTCCAGACTGGCCTCTTCATTCAGTGAGGACTGCTGCTATTTTACATCTGATTTATCTAAGGACAAGAGCAGCTTACCACTATGAGTATTAACTTTCTTCCCAAAACAACATGATCTAGCATCTTATCTGAGAGGTGTAATTTGCATATTAATGTGACTTCCTACTCCCTAGAAAATAATAATTCTAAAATTCTTGAGTAAGGATATTCTAACTTTTTCCTGAATATGTCCACATTACTAGAACCATTATTTTAGTTTGAAATTGCTCTACGTGAATTATTCAGGGAATTTGGTGCAGGTTTCAAATAAATTCTTTTTGATAATGTAATATTTCGTTTCAGAAAAGCATGGTTAAGGGTGGTAGCAGAGAATCTCATTTTATCTAATCAAACCATCTTGATTTCTCTCTCTTTTAATGTACATCTAATGTACATGAAAGCTGATCATTTCATCAAAAACACTCAGAAACAATACGGAAAGTATTCATATTAGGTCTCTTCCTCCTCTTCCATTGACATATAATTGGATTTTGCGTGATGAAGGCAGTTTATTTTATCCCAATATAATAAACTAATATTTATTCTTTTAGCTAAAATTGTAAGGATATAACCAAAATAATTTCCAATAAAAGCAGTAGGAGAAACACAAAGAATACATTTATACTATTCTTTTTTTTAAATATTTTTTTAGTTGTAGATGGACACAATGTCTTTATTTTATTGCTTTGTATGTGGTGCTGAAGATCGAACCCAGGGCTTCATGAATGCGAGGCAAGCGCTCTACCGCTGAGCTACAATCCCGGCCCCATTTATACTATTCTGAAAAGGACTGGGGATGTAACTCAGTGGTCAAATACCCATGGCTTAAATCCACAGTGCCAAAATAAATAAATAAAAATTAAAAATAAAAGAAATTGAAGCTTTTGTTTAGAATTTTGTCGAACCTATAAAACATGTTGGGGATGTATTGGTTTTCTAGAACTGCAGAAAACAAAATACCACAAACTGGGTAGCTTAAACAAAAAAAAATTATTTTCTTACAGTTCCAGAAGTTAGAACTCCAAGATCAAGGTGTCAGCAGATTTTGTTTCTTTCTTTCTTTTTTTTTTTTCTGTTTGGTACCGGGGATTGAACTCAGGGGTACTCGACCACTGAGCCACATCCCCAGCCCTATTTTGTGTTTTATGTAGAGACAGGGTCTCACTGAGTTGCTCAGAGCCTCACTTTTGCTGAGGCTGGCTTTGAACTCGTGATTCTCCTGTCTCAGCTTCCCAATTGGTTTCTTCTGAGGCTTCTCTCTTTTGCTTGCAGGTGTCAGCCTTCTCACTGTGTCCTCACCTTGCTCTGTTTGTCCTAACCTCCTCTTTTCATCAGAACAACTGTCATGTTGGATCAAGGCCTACCCATACATCTTCATTTTACCTTGATAATCTCCTTAAAGCTGCTATCTCCAAATATAGTCACATCACAAGATAGTGGAAATGAGGGCTTCAACATATGAATTGGGGTGGAGGGCACACAATTCAGCTCATAACAGGAAAGCATTGACATTTTTCTGGTACTGAATATTCCAATCTTTATTTCTATTTATTTATATATTGTCAATGCCTTTCAACAAAGTTTGTAATTCTCCAGGGAAGTCTCGAACATTACATTGAATATTCTCCAAGTATACTTCACCAAGTCCCCTTGAAGGAGGGCCCAGTCACTGACCTAACCAATTCCATTTTGTCCCTCTGACTCCATGTCTCTTTTAACTTTTTTTTTTCTTTTCATTCTTCACAACCACTTTCTTCTGCAGTTACTTTGGTATCCAGCAATTACTGGTCTAATTGATAAGCATCTTTATCACAAAGGACCAAAACTCTTTCCAGACAACAGAGAGCCTCAAAGAATGAATCACCACGACGAGACTGTCCCCTTAAGTGGGAGCAATTACCTCATGACAGAACTGAGGCTGCTGCCTAAGCAGGAGCCAACCATCTCATGATGGGAACAAATCACTCCCTTAAGCAATAATGACCTTTTTACCTCAAGCAATGATGAGCTTCTCAGAGCTTCACAGCACCAATCATGATATAATGATCAACCAAATCACCACCTGCCAGTGATACAGATCCCTCATATTGGGCAGGTGGTCTAGCCTGGTCTGTTGGCACCACTGGGGTGGGACTTAGCCAAAGGGCTCTGCTAACACCCTGTCCTCCCTTCTGCACTGTGGTACATGTCCTGGAAGGTTGACATATATGGACTCCATCAAAACGCTCCTTTGTCATTCAATCTCTGAATAGGTTTAACAACAGGAAGCATGGACAGATTTACAGATATTCATTTCCCCGCTTCTACCTCACTGTTGGGCTGATGATGGTTAACAGCTATTGTGTTCATCACTGATTGTTGTGTCTCTTATTCATCAGCAGCCTGCTTCTGCAACTATGGCTCTTTTCTGTGGATTCAAATTTAGATAACTTTGTCCCTTTCAGTTGCCAATTTGCATATATGGTTAGTAGCCCATTTTCTCCCTGGAGTTCTTCACTATTTCTTCATGATTGGTTTTCATTTCTGCACTTCACTGTGTCAGTCTTTTTCTGCTGGGAAACATACTTCGTAAGACTTACTTTCATGCACTTTATAATTCTTGATGCTATCTTATATGGCTTCTTTTCTTTTCTTTTCTTTTGTTATGCGGTACAGGAGATTGAACTCAAGGGCTTATGCATGGTAGGCAAATGCTCTACCACTACACTGAATCCCCAGCGCACGAGCTCTCTCTCTTCCTCTCTCTCTCTTTTTGGAGAAAAGGTCTTACCAAGTTTCCCAGGCTAGTCTCAAATTTGTGATCCTCCTGACTCAGCCTCCTGAGTAGCTGGGTTTACAGGCATGCATCATCACACTTGACTTACATGGCACATTTTAAGATTCCATTTTTTTATAGCCCAAGAGGTAGAGCATGTCCTAGGCCTTGAGTTCAAGCCCCAGTACTGTCCCAAATTCATTTTCTGTTTGTTATTAAGGTATAGAGATATTTTCATTATTATTATTTTTTTAAATCCAGTAACCTTGCTAAACTCTTTCGTGAATTCTAGTAGTTTCTACTAAACTTTCCCTCATTTTATTTATTTCTATATCTATTGTTTCACCCATTTTCTAATCTCTGTAATCTCAGACTTATAAATTTCTTTCCAACATTTATGCCTTTCTGGGTTACCTAGATATCCAATACTGTGTTGTATTGAAGTGGTAGCAGTAATCATTCATCTTATAACAAACCTAGAAGAGAATACTTTCAGTGTTTCACTATAGGGTGTGGTGTTTCTTTCAAATATTCTTTTAGGATAAGGAAACTCCCTGCTATTTCTAGTTCCTAAGGGTTCTTATCATGAATGAATGCTAATTTTTACTAAAACCTTTTTACACATCTATTGATGTGATTACTTTTGCTTTATTCATTTAAAAAATTTTATAGACAGACACAATATCTTTATTTTATTTATTTTTATGTGGTGCTGAGGATCCAACTCAGTGCCTCCCTTTTTCAAGGCAAGCACTCTAGCACTGAGCTACAACCCCAGTCCTGCTTCAGTCTTTTAACATGGTTAATTATATTAATTGCATGTAACATCTCCTAATATTAAACTGACCTTGAAGGCCACACAATTGGTCATGATACCTAACACTCTTAGAACTCAAAATCCCAATGGGGAAGAAGCAATGCATTCTTTAGAGCCAAAGTAGAAACCATAGTTATAGATTATATTCTTATCTATACACAATGAGTACTAACTGAACTCATTGGTTCTGTCGGTTTAACTTGAATGTGCCTTTTATGAATTTACCTCCCTCATAGCAATTCTGTTTAATCAGTAAACAGTCATTTGTTGAATACTTAAGTAAATGTCATTCGTTTTCCCCACACCAGTGTATAAATGAAGAAAATATAACCATTGTCATTGTGGAGTTCATTACTTAAATGTGTAAGTGGTGTATGTGTGTGTGTGTGTGTGTGGAGGGAGGAAGAGAATGGAGTGACATTGGCTCAAAGAACAAGAGATAATGAAAAACATGTGCTGTACTGTAAGTGAATGAAGTGTTAAGGAAATAAGAGACAAATTCCAAATTCTCATTCGTTATTTGACTTCAATCTTTTTTAAAAAATATTTTGCTTTAGCTGTAGATGGACACAATGACTTTATTTTAATGTGGTGCTGAGGACTGAACCCAGTGCCTCACAGGTGCTAGGCCAGCACTCTACCACTGAGCCACAACCTCAGCCCTTGACTTGAATCTTGAAGGACAGATGTTCATCTCCAACAGTACATGTTCATCTCAAAAAGATAAAAGAAATATTCGGATATTTGTGTTAAATATTGGTGCATATACACAAAATATTATGGCCTTGGGAATAAAGCAGTGAACAAAACACAAAAATCTCCGCTTTGTGCTTACATTTTAACATTAAGGCAAGAAACAACTTGCCCAGAAATAGTACCTTTCCTGCCTATAAAAACAATTGAGCCATCAATGCAAAGCTCTGGTTATACAGAAGAGTGATCTTCTCAGTGGGCTGTCTGCAGGAAGACAATACCAGAGTTCCTACTTATATTTACTTTAGAGTACTTCAGTATTTCTATTTCTGGTTTATGTATTATCATGTACATGTAACTTGCAAATTATCATACAAATATTGGGAGTGCGGGTTCAAAATTTATTGATGCATTTCATCAAAAAAAAACTGAGGATCTACTACTACAGTCCTCTGAAGGGGGGCGGAGAATTTAACCGTATTTAAAACAATATAGCATTCACATCTGAAACACTAACAAAATAGGAAAGTTTCAGAAGGGACGGCTAGGGAAATTACTTTCCTTAAGGATCGTAACTTGTAGACAATTCCAGAGGAGCTGGCCCTATATCTTTTAATAAGAAAAATCAAATAAGTTAAGACAATGTGGGCTGGTTTGGGCCGTCTCTAGGTACTGCTCCGATTTCTGTATAGCAGTTAGAAAGGCGGTCACAGTTGGACCGCTCTGCTCATAGTCCACAGCTGCAGCCAAGTCCAGGAGCTGACGTGCGTGGGAAGAGTTCTGGACCTGCGAACTCGGCCCCAGGACAGCACGAACGTTCTCACTCGCTAGAGTCTGCAGAACCGACAGAGGTCCACTGCCCGGAACCCCTCCAGGTGCCCTACGCGGTTAGCGTGAGGCCAGCGTCACGTGCCACGCCACGCTGCACTCGCGCCTGCGCATTCCCTCTTCGCTCCCTTAAGCCTCTTTCTAGGCGAACCCGCCGTCTCGCCAGACCGTCACTTCCGGTGGACGCTCTGCGTCATTGAATCGTCACTTCCTGCCGATACCGGTGTGGACGGTGAAGATCGTGGCTGGACCGGCGTTCCGGTTCTCTCCCTCCCCTACTTTCCTCCCTCCCTCCCTTTCCCTCCCTCGGCGGCTGTCGCTAGCCGGTGTTTTACTCCCTGACCCCTCCCTAACCCTTTCCTGACCTCAGTGCCACCGGATTGGCCTCCCTTTCTTGTTCCCTGGCCCAGCCCCAGTGTCAGGGCGGAGGGCCTTGTGGAGCCAGAGGCGCTGCAGCTGAAGAGAAGAGGACTACGACCCTCCACTCACCAGCTGGATAGCTGGGTGCGCCGCCGCCATGGCAATGAGGCAGACGCCGCTGACCTGCTCGGGTCACACGCGGCCGGTGGTTGATTTGGCGTTCAGTGGCATCACGCCTTATGGGTATTTTTTAATCAGTGCTTGCAAAGGTGAGCAAGGCCGCTGGTTCGGGTCCCTGACGGCTAGAGCTGGACCGAAAGGGAGAGGGGATGACATTCCCTAGGGTCTAATGGGTGGTGGGGATGTTAACGTTTGAGGCAGGAGTCAATGCTGGCGTGATAGGGAAATAGAGTTGCGTTAGGGAATCCGCGATTGTAGCCCAGGGGCCTTCTTTCTGAAGCCTCTGAGGAGGCCAACTTATTACCCGTCAGCTAAGCCCTCTCCTCGCTTTTATTGCTGTTTCTAGGGAAGCTGGACTGCACCTTTCTAGGCTCTCTAGACAACACTGTAAATGCTTTTCAAGGATTTAGGGAAAGGGAGAAATTAGGGTAAATCGAGCGATGCTTTACAAAGATGTTCGATCTTTTTCTGGATATTTTTTCGCGGTATTAGCCTCATTTTTTCAAATGGGAGGTGAAATTTAGGTTAAGTTCGTTTGTTCGAAATAAAGACTCAAATCTAGATTGTTTTTACTCAGACCCGTATTCCCACTCAATCACATGTTTCTCAGAGAGAATGACGGGTTCAACTCTTTATTTTTAGATATTCCTTAGTGACTCCAGTGAGTGAGAATAAACAAATAAAAACACACCAAAAAAAAAAAAAAGGTTTTCCACTTGCTATTCAACATAATAATTTTATGTTCGAATCTTAGATTTCAAATAGTCTGAACTTCTAAATCACATATCTTTTTAAACATTTTCTAGATGGTAAACCTATGTTACGCCAGGGAGACACAGGAGACTGGATTGGAACATTTTTGGGTCATAAAGGTGCTGTTTGGGGTGCAACGTTGAATAAGGATGCCACCAAAGCTGCCACAGCAGCTGCAGATTTCACAGCGTAAGTGTAACCAAAATGACTAAATTTGTTCCCTGTAGATTGTGTCCTGAAAAAAATCAAAATCTTCCACCTCACTTATTCATGTAATTCTGACTCACTACCTACCACATAGGATACATGGTGTTTAATTTTACCAAGATTCCATCCTGTTTCTATTTCTTTGTCTTCACTGGTTCTCAAAAGCTTCAGAGGTTTAGATGACTTACTCTTTATGTCTTTGCAACCCAGGATTCTGCATAATTACTAAGCACCCCAGATGAAGAATGTTGCTGATCTCCTTTACAAATATTTCTGTACATGGGCTCCTTAGTAATATATATTATTGGTCCCAGATTTTCATTTCACTTGCTTTGTTAGCTGGATTTAGACATTATGTCCCAAATTTAACTACTCTTTTTTTCTAAGGTTTTTTAAGATTAAAATCTTAAATCTTGATTTTCCTTTTTTCAGATTACCTATTTTTTTTATTTTACCAGTTGAATATTTGCTGACTACAGTGTTTCTCTATGTCTTTCACTACTTTAGTTCTAGTTTTTATTCATCTTCCATATTTCCGGCAGTTGACTTCCTAAGAGCAAATTTTATCACATCATTTGTCTACCAGATGATCTTGTTTTCTCTTTGCCATTGTAACAGTTTGTGACTTAGGGTGTACATTATTTGGGTGTACACAACTTGGAGAGTTTTTTAAATATCAGATGCATGTATCCCTGAAATTCTGATTTAGTTGGTCTGAGGATGGAGTCACCATTTGGTTTTTTTCCTTCCATAGTTTCCTCTAGGTTATATGCACACAGCCTAAGAACATCAGTGTAAGGGACAAATTTTAGTTGTTAGCACTTTATGTTTTGGTCTTATCGTAGTACATAAGCATTATTTCCTAGCACTGCAACTATACATTCTGCAGTCTAGCTATACTAAGTGTACTATTGCTATAATGCACTGTACTTGTTCTGACTTTTCATTTTGCACATATTATTAAACTGACTGACTTACCCCTTTGGACCCATTTGGTACCTCTAGTTCCTACATGTGTGCATGGACACTTCAGTGTTTGCTAATGAAGGCAATGTCAAAAGCTAATGACATACATAAACTTCAAGGCATGAAAACCTGGAGAGTAAAAGTGATCTTGTTGATCTCTTTTTTTCCCTCTCTAAACAGAATTTCGTACTAAGGAGTAATTGTGAATGAGTTTCCTCCTTTGTTTTAAGCAAATTAAACACAACAAGCTTAGCATGAAAAACAAAGGCAGATTGTGGTAGATAATGACTGTGTACTTGGTTGAAACTCAAGATATACAATTTTATCATATGTATATTTAAAATTTTTAAAGTGGAGAGCGGGTGAGAAAGGTAGTTGTGCTACTTAGGATTTAAATTGAAGATGGTAAAGAAAGATCAGTAAGAAAATTTAAAAATGAAATTCTGAACTTTTTTTCCAGTCTCCAATGAATAAATTGCTATTAAGTCATTACATATAACCATTGTAATGTCTTATGCTCTGCTCTCTATTACATAATCCTGGTTAAAGTACTTGGTTTTTATATAAGTCCTTCCATGTCAATATTTTCATGCCAAAAGTTACTTTTAATGTCAACGTGCATGCTAACTTATGACAAAATGCTTCTTTGTTGATTATGGGAGGTGAAAATGGGAAAGTAAGTGATTCTCACACAAGGAAAATGACTTACAGAATATTAAAAGGCTAAAGTGTCGTTTTGAGGTCAGGGACCATGTTCAGTATTCCTGGTTTGTTCGCTACTTTATATTTGCCAAATAAGTAACTTGAAAAATTTTTCTTAAGTAATCAAATGGGTGGGAGAATTATAGATCTTGATTTCACTTTTAAAAGATTTGTGTCTATGATTGCTACAAGTTTAGTTTTCTTCTTCAAAGTTTGTTTTCAACTCGGTTCAATAAGAACATCATTGGAATGAATTTTATTGATTTTATAATGAATGTAGAAAGTTGGATTAATATACACAACTCTAAATTTCAAGTATCTGGTAAACAGATTTAAAATTTTTCATAATGGTGATTAGGTCCCAGCCTGATGGTGATAAATAGTGAATAAAGTGATATATAAAATATAATTAGGTTATAGGAGTGGATGCTGCATGCAGAAATTAGCATTAAAAGAGGTGAGCTTTTGGGTTGTAGTTCTGCCAAGATAGATTTTTGTTGACCTCAATTCTACTATTTGACCCTAATTACATTAGCAGAATGTTTTGTCACCTGCTTGATAGTCTTGTCCTGATTTTTTATGCAAAGCTTGTTAGGAAAGATGCCTGTCTCTTCATAAGATTCATGAAGACTGTTGTTATACATTTGACCAAATTGTATTGGTTATCTCTCAGGAAAAGAAGGACAATAGATAGGAATTACTGCTCATGGGATAACTTGAAATGGGGAGAGAAAAGGTGTGAAAAAAAATGTGGCACTTTAAATACTTCACAGAATCTTGAAAAGCATCCAGATTTTATCTTGCCAGAGGAATAGTTATATTCTTACAGAGCATTGTTAACTAAAGAATTACACATTTGAGAGCGTGCCTGTGAATAATGTTGTTTTTGTACTTAACATTTCAGGTCTCAGTGTTCGTGTTTATAAGTGATAATTAAGAGCATGAACACTGGAGGTAGATGGCCTTTATTTGAATTCTGATTCTATCATTTACTGTTTCTGTGACCTCAGGCCCTTTATTTAGCCTTTTTTTCTGAGTTTTAATCTTTCGTAAAAATTAAAATAATATGGTACTTATTTCTTAGATTGGTTGTGAATATTGAGTTAATATGTTTCAAGTATTTAGAACATTGCTTGAATTTCTATGTAAGTGTTACATATGTAAGGTAACAGTGATAGTTACATGGTAACAATGATATCACCCCTACAGACCAAAATCATACATGTTATTTTGAAACTTTATGACTAAAGCCATAAAACCATTTGGTTTCATGAAAGTAACTTAGGGTAGATTTAAATATCAAGAAGGAAATTTTTTTGTTGTTTGTTTTTAAGTCTTTTTCTTCATTAAGACTTTGCACGCTGTTATAGAGTGGGAAAAAAAAATCTAACATTGGCATAAGAAAGTATATGCTCATGCGCTAGCTATGCTGTGTATTTCCAGTTTGATCATGGAATTCTTTTTTTAAATCTAGTTTTTATTTTGGTAAAATGAGACTAAGACCAATGAGGTTAGTGGAGAGACAGGGACATCTTATAAACAGTAAATTCAGACTTATTCCCTCATTCCCTCATTTCTTTTTGTCTGTGCAGTGTGAAAGTATGTGTGTTCACGTGTTTAGTCTGCCCATTTAATGACTTGGTGTGAGGTTTGTGTTGATCTAGCTGAAGAGTAGCTCCCCTGATAAGTTTGCCCAATTAGTCCTAATTGATCTAAATCATTTGTAGGAAAATCCTTTTGCCTCATTCTTACTTTAGAACTATTTTTAGTTATAGATGGACACAATGCCTTTATTTAATTTATTATTATTATTATTTGTGTGTGTGGTGCTGAGGATTGAACTTGGTGCCTCGTGTATGCGAGGCAAGTGCTCTACCACTGAGCTACATCCCCAGTCCCCATTCTCATATATTTTGTTCCATTTCTTATGGATAATTATATTCAGGGTAGGTCTGTGGATCAGTTTCTGAAACACCATCCTCTTTTTTTATCTTTTCATTTATAAAGGTACTTTTAGCCTTCCTTCATATGATAGTCTTCTATGTATTTCTACTTTTCCTCCTATCCAAATTGTCTTTGGAGACTGCCAAAAAGGAAACATCTATGCTCTACTCCAGAGAGTGCTTAAAATAGATCTGGAGTTCTATAAGAGATATAATAGATCCAGGAATCTACACATAATTATTATAATTTATTCCCACCAAAATTTAGGTTGAGGCTATGATGTTGAGAGGTGATTGGGACATATAATGGTTAATTAGAAATGAGGGCACTACTTTGACAAATGAGTTGATGTCTTTCTCAAGAGACTTGATTAGTGTTCTGCAAGAATGGGCTGTTATAAAGCAAGCCTGGCACCTTCCTGCGGTCTCTTTTGCACATGCGCTCCTTCAGTATGCCTCCATTTACCATTTCTGCTCTCTGCTGTGGTATGTAGCAGCATGAGGCTCTCATCAGAAACCAAACATATGCTGGCATCTTGCTTTTAGACTTCAGAACTATGAACCTTTTTCTTTATAAATTACCCAGTGAGTTAATTAGCTTCCCATCACTGTAACAAATACCTGAAATAATCAACTTACACACAGAAAAGGTTGATTTTGACTCACAGTTTTAGAGGTTTCCTCTTGCTTTGGGCCCATGATACCACAACATGGCTAGGAAGTGAAAGAGAGGAAGAGTCTAGGATCTCAGGGTCTACTTCCAGGGCATGCCCCAGTAATCTAAAGATTGCCCACTGTGCTCCACCTCTTCAACATTTCTACCACTTCCCAGTAGCACCAAGGTGGGAACCAAGCCTTTAACACATGGGCCTTTGAGACTATTCCAGATCCAAACTATAGCACTCAGTCTACATTTGTTATATATATTATACAACAGAAAATTAACTATGATAATGTGTATATGATCTTTTTTCTTTTTTTTCCCCTACCTTGTGCTAGGGATTGGACTCAGACCCTTCTAAGCATATGCTGTATCACTGAGCTATACCCTGCAGTCATTTTTCCTGTAAAAACTGGTGAAATGACTTGATTAACATGTTGCGGTAATTAGGCAATATTTTCCCTCTAAAGTATTTTAATTGTTTCTATAAAGCTTTAAGTGAGTTAAGCACCCCTTCTTTTGAGACATGTATGGTAGATACGTTCAGAATATGAAAAATACCAGACAGTATTATGTGCAAGAAATGAGATATAAGAGCTATTAATAACGTAGAGAGATAACAAAGTTTTCCTGAGTTGTGTAGAAAATAAATGCTGCATGATTAACTGTTGAAAAGATACTGCTGTCTTGATTTGAGTCGAGCAGCTTACTTGATTGATGTTAGTTTCTTTCCTGACCTGATTAAATAATACATTGAAAAATATTTAAATTAGTCCACACTCCTTTTAGAATTTTTATTGTAATGGAAATATGTCAAGAGTTAGTAAAAGGGATTAGAATGTGATCTGTCAGAATGGCATGCCTCTATCAGGATTTCTAAATAAAAGGGAAAAGACTATTGATATATTAGCTCTCTTGTTTGGTCACTCCAGTTCTCTCTGCTCACCAGTAAATCCACATGGTCTGTGCAGAATCTTAAGATCAAAATCTAAGAATTTAAGTAGTTTTTGGAAGATAATTTAATGTACGTGAAATTAGCATTTCAAAGGACATTGCTTAGAATTTTGCTGAGAACTCTATTTCTATCCTGAATAACTAGGATAGAAATATCACGTTTGACCTTTTCTTCACTTTTGATGCTTCTGTCATCCTAATCTGTGTGCAATGTTGTCATAAATGTTTAATCAGTTTCCTGGTAATTAAGAATAAATATGTAAACAAATTTTTAAAAAGCCAAATTAAGCCCAGTGATCAGTGGAAGCTGAGTTCTATGGAAGAACAAAAGGAAATGGTTAATTCTTGGAGGTGAGGAAATACCGACTTAAGAGAATAATGTGAGCAAGGACATAGAAGCCTGAAAGAAAACGCTTGGCCTGTGTGAGGAATGGTTTATAATCCATTGTGGTAGATTCACAGAAATAATGCAAAATGAAGTTGGGAAAGTATATTGGGGTCAAGGAGCTGAATTGGAATGGGATACTTCCCTGTGTAGAGAAATGAATACCTGGGTGTTTAGTAGTAGTCCTACTCAGAGTTGACATTATTTCTGTCAGAATGTATTTTTCAGCCATTCATATTATTCGTGTGTACAGTACACAAGGTTTGATGTTATATCATCAGTTATATGGTCTTCCATATTTCTTAGCTAATATATATATTTTGGATATTGGTTTAGAATAGTTTTTCCCTTCTTTTTTCTCTGGTGCCTTTCTGTATGCTCTTTAAGAGCATGAGCTCTGTTTTGATTTTTCTGGCATAATTAGAAGTGTGTGTTTTCAGTGTTTTTGTAGGTGTATGTACTTGTTTTGTAATTGTATTTATTTAATGTGTTATTTAATACATAGTTTTCTCCTTAGCTAAAGCTGTACTAAAGCAGGAACTTTGTGAGATTTTTTTCCCCCTTTCATTTGTGCCCTAACACTGAGCCTAGAAAGACACAATATGTTTAGTGTATTTATAGTGTGTTTGTTAGGTAAACAAAAGTAAAGATACCCTTGCTTTTCATTGCCCACTTTCTTCCTAAAAATTAATGTCAATATTAAAATGAAAATCCCTGAAGCATTCTTAACAGTTCTTTTCCCTGTATACATAGTTTCCTGGTTTATTTTTCACTGACTTCTTCTAATCTAAAATTAATTCTTGCTAGCTGGGTGAGGTGGTGTACACCTGTAATCCTAACAGCTTGGGAGGCTGAAGCAATAGGATCATAGTTCAAAACTCACCTTAGCAACTTAGTGATGCACTAAGCAACTCAGTGAGACCCTGTTTCAAAGTGTAAAAAAGGGCTGGGGATGTAGCTAAGTGATTAAGCACTTTGGATTCAATCCCAGGTACCCCAAAAAATAAATAAATAAAATTTTCCTCTTCCTTTTTTTCCATTAGTCTTTTTTGAGGAAATTCCTTAGAGTACTTTTATCAAGTATTGTACAACTATGACACCCCCCCCTTGACATATACACACATATGTAGTGTATATCCTATATAGTATAATAGTATATCTCCTATATTTAGGGTGAAGTAAGTCAGGAAAAACATATAATTTAGAGATTTCAATCCTCAGTTTAGCATTGTACAATAAAAAGGTGTTACTTTGGGAGCAGTTAATTGGATTGATATTTTTTTTTTTTTTTTTTTTTTTTTTTAAAGTGCTTTCTTCTTGTTTCTCCAGTCTTTTTTTTTTTTTTTTTTTTTTTTTTTTTTTTTTTTTTTTTTTAATATATTTTTTTTAGTTATAGATGGACACAATGTCTTTATTTCATTGCTTTGTATGTGGTGCCGAGGATCGAACCCAGGGTCTCACGCATGCGAGGCAAGCGCTCTACCGCTGAGCTACAATCCCAGCCCAATTGGATTGATATTTGAAGATTTAAGTCACCTTTGAGGAAGAGATGGGGAGAATATTTTCTCCACTGTCTTGATTTTACATTTTATGTAACCTGTATCAAGGTTTTTCATTCTCATAAAATTGGAAAGAATCTCTTGTTTTGCACACACATGTGAGTAGAGAGATAACCTATGAACAACAAATTTACATGGTGAAACTAAAAATTGGTTGAAATGTTTTGCAGTCTTACTAAAAGGCTAGTATAGGTTAAAATAAAAGTAAGTAGGATGGGTTAATTAATAAACCTTATTTACTTTTCAAATCTTATTGTCAATGAAAATTTAGGATTATAAGCCTTTAATGGAGAAATTTCCTTGAGACTTAAGTAGATACTTTCTCAAATGAAGTCTAACAATGAGAGATATTACAAAGGAGACTTATAAGACATTTACATAATTTTTTTATTTGGTAATAATCAAAATTACCATTATTTATCCTTTCAGTATATTAATGGTGCATAATGTCTTTTCCCCCCAACTTTTAGCAAAGTGTGGGATGCTGTCTCAGGAGATGAATTGATGACCCTGGCTCATAAACACATTGTCAAGACTGTGGATTTCACACAGGTATTGGAAAATGGAAATTTGGGTTGGGGACATATGTCAGTGGTACAGTGCTTACCTAGCATGTATAAGATCCTAGGTTCAATACTGAGCAGTGCAAAAAGAAAAAAGGAAGGAAGATAACATTTATTTTAGGTAGTTAAATTGTTATTACACAGTATGATAATTTTAAGTTTGATTGGTTTGTACATTTGACTTATATTTTTGTGGAATATTTGGTATGTCTTAATTTGTATTTGATTTGGTTGTATATTAAGCTGCATAACCTTGTTTTTTCTTAAGTTACTCCTATGAAGGTTTTAGATACCTGGGAACTCTTGTCTCAGTCTTCCAACAAAAGCAGTAAATATTTTAAAAACTCAAGTAATGTTTCTTAGTTATTCAGTAGGGAGAAGATAAATATAAGATCCTCAAAGAAATGCCACTCAGGAGAGAGGAGAGCAGGATAAAAATTTGTGTGGTATAGTGTAACATATTTGAACCGGGAAGCTTAAAGGGCTTGACATTTATGAGAAGGGCATTGTTCCACAGCATCTTTTCAAGTAATTGGTTGTATATTGCATTTCTTTGTGAAGTCTATAGCTATATTTGGATATAATTTGGTGTTGAAGAAGTTTCCAAGAGAAATAACTATTAAAGTGGTTAATCTATTAACATTTTACTTTTTTTGTTTGTCTTTAGGATAGTAATTACTTGTTAACTGGGGGACAGGATAAACTGTTACGCATATATGACTTGAACAAACCTGAGGCAGGTAAGCATAATTTATGTGGCTTTTTTTCTTTTCATTTAAATAGCATAATTGATTAAAAGAGTATTCCAATTTGGAAGAAATAGTCACAAGAAAATTAAATCATAATGTTATCCAGTATTAATCACTGTTAATATCTTTAATTTCTTTATATAATATCCCAACTCCTTCTAGATTACTCTTGTGTAGCCTTGCAATTTGAAAATTTTATTACAGAAAGTTTTTTCTTGATGTTAAGTTTTTATCACGGTGCAGAATGTTACTATCTTTTGGTAATCTGTAGAAAGTGAAGGTGGTGTAAATTCTTAGTCACTAAGTGTTCTCTGAGCTGTTTTTAATGACTGTGGTTTTCTTTCCTGTAGATATACATAAGTGAAGTAGCCAGTTTCTTTTTATTTGGGCTATTCATATATTTTAAATATCAAAAACAATATTATGCTTATATCCTTATATTTGCCAATATTTTCGCAGTATTTTCCTTAGATAACTGAGCAAAAATACAATTGTTGGAACAAAGAAGAGCAGAATTATTGGAAACCATTGATAGATTTCAGCAAAATATGTGTAGTTAATTTCTTTTAGCGAGCACTGACACCTACATTTATCTGTCAATTTAGTAGAAAGAAATGTTTCTGTTGTATCAGAATGGACTTGCTTTTATTTTTGTTTTGGTACTTAGTATTAAGCTCAGGAGCACTTTACCCATAGTTCTTTTTATTTTTTATTCTGCAACAGGGTCTTGCTAAGTTGCTGAGAATCTCTAAATTGCTAAGGCTGGCCTTTATTTTTGCAGTCCTCCTGCCTCAGCCTCTCAAGTGCTATGATTATAAACATGTGCCACCATGCCCCGTTTGATACAGACTTTAAAACATTCTGTCATTACCTTGATGAATTCTCTCATTGCACAGAAATTGTGGATATCTTTTCTAGTCCACATATTTACCTCTATTTTGTAGTATTTTAATGATTTCCTACACACAAAAAGCTATCAGAACAGGATAAACAAGACTTTTAAAAATTGATTGCTTATTAGTTGGTATCGTGTGTGTGTGTGTGTGTGTGTGTGTGTGTGTGTGTGTGTGTAAGAGAGAGAGAGAGAGATGCTGGCTTTTGTTTGGGGGGGGGGGTTTTACCGGGAATTGAATTTAGGGGCATTTAATCACTGAGCCACATCCTCAGCCCTATTTTGTATTTTATTTAGAGACAGGGCCTCTCACCAAGTTGCTTAGTGCCTTGCTTTTGCTGAGGCTGGCTTTGAACTCAGGATCCTCCTGTCTCAGCATCCTGAGCCACTGAGATTACAGGTTTGCGCCACCTCGTCCAGCCCCATAATGCTGGTATTGAACCCATAGCCTGTGTCTTTCAAACTTAATCATGAGCTTTTTATTTTTAATTTTTTTTAATGAGATGAGCATCTTATGTTGCCCAGACTGGCCTCCAACTTAGCAATCCTCCCTCCTCAAGTCTCCCAAGTAGGTGGAATAACAGGCATGTACCACCATGCTCAGCTTTATCATGGACGATTCTTATCCATAAGTCTACAAAATTTAGAAAGAGTAGTAAAAGTACATTGGAAATTAAGCATTTATTTTCTTACAATACCTTCTCTTTGAAGAAGCATTTCTAAAGTAAGGAAACAAACTATTTATAGATTTATTCTCCCTTTGCACCTAGGAGTCTATTTTATCATTGCATTAGAATTGTATATTAATAGAGGGATTTATTGTTAAATATTCATACATTCTGCATTTTTTTAATATTTATTTTTTAGTTGTAGGTGGACACAATAGCTTTATTTTATTTTTTATGTGGTGCTGAGGATCGAACCCAGTGCCTCCCGCGTGCTAGGCGAGCACGCTAACACTGAGCCATAACCCTAGCCCCACATTCTGCATTCTTTTTGATAGACTTACACTAAAACACAGCAAAGTACATTGACCTTAGTCAATGAATTTGTCCAGTGAAACAAATTCCTGGCTTGGGTGGAAATTTTTCATCCTCTTTTACCTTTCCCAAAGTTGCTTTTTGGAAGTTGCTCCTCTACTGTACCAGCAGTAGAAATGATAGCAATTAGTAGAGTTTCTTTCATATGCCAGACGCCATATCAAGCACTTTAGATGTATATTCTTATCTGATTCTTACAAACTGAGATGTAATACCTATTTTTATCTTATTTTACTGATAAAGAAATGTAGTTTTCAAAAAAGTTATGTGTTCAAAGTCCAAGTAGTGTTGAATGGCATTGTTTCCATTTGTTTTTGCCAAGAGATGATAATTAAGGTTTTTGTTTGTTTTAATCTGTCAAAGGGAAAAAGTCTCCTACTGAGTCTGGTTCCCTTTTGGATGCTTTCCTCAAGTGCTTGTCCTGTTTTTCAGTTTTATTCTAATTCCTACTTCCTAACAGTGGTTTGGATAAAGGTCCCAAAGTTAATGATAGCACTAATCTTAGACTGTTTCCTGGGTTCATGTTGTTATTAAATATACCTTATTCGTAATTCTTACTAGTTATTTTTGCATTGTGGTATAATAATGCTTTTGAATGTTATTAGTTGTATAGAAAATGAGCTTGTGGAAATGAGTGGTGCGTACACTCAGCTATGTATAGCAAAGATTATCATTTTGCGGTTCCTCGTCTTACAGATGAATAAGGTTTTGTTCCAGTACAGAAAAGCCAATGTATTCTAGTAAACATCAAGTTTTAATTTTGCTGGGCTTTAAAAAGTTGCAGTGCAATTTCAAATGTTCTGTTTTTCTCATTACACTTTTTAATTGTTCTTATAGTGTTCAGTTTTAAAAGTCAGATATTAAACATATTTTAAATTGTTTCATCTTAAGAACCTAAGGAAATCAGTGGTCACACTTCTGGTATTAAAAAGGCTCTTTGGTGCAGTGAAGATAAACAGATTCTTTCAGCTGATGATAAAACTGTTCGGTAGGTAATTTTCTTTAATAATTTAAAGTTTGAAAAATTATTTTACCTTAAAGCTTATATTTCAAATATTTTTTGTAACTTGCATGTAGGAAAAATTGTCCAAACATTAAATTTAAATTGCACATAGGTCACCTTTATTTGGAGCTATCCATTTACTACTAGATACATAGGGTTCAGAAGAAACTTGATTAAAATTACTGACACCTATATAAGGAAGTGTTCTTAACATAGGCCTGTGGAAAGACTACCTAAGGGGAGTTCATGAAGCCCCTAAAATTCTATTCAAAGTTTTAAGTTAACACTTGATGTATTCTTCTGTGAAAAGATACATAGCTGTCATCAGATTGATAAAAAACAGTATTAATGAACGATTTAAAACAGTGCTGAAATTGATTAGATTAGGACATGTGTGTCTTAATGGTGTAGCTTTGCTGAGTTATTTGGAAAGTGTATTTAGGTATTTGAGTTATTTCACCAACAAACTACTAAAGATTTTGGCATTTTATAGGAACTCAAAATTTCTCTATATATGAAATTTATTGTCTGGAATGAAAATTGTTTTTACTATAACTGTGATTATCCTTAGTTTATTTGCAGATGTAATTAGAATTCAAGCTTTTTTTTCCTTATGTGAATAAATATTGCCATATTTGTCTTTTTCTTTTTTTTGTAGCCTTTGGGATCATGCTACAATGACAGAAGTGAAATCTCTAAATTTTAATATGTCTGTTAGCAGTATGGAATATATTCCTGAGGGAGAGATCCTGGTTATTACTTACGGACGTTCTATTGCTTTTCATAGTGCAGTAAGGTATGTCCAGGGAATCACTTCATCTTCTTTTTTGAGTAACAAAGAACAGTTAGCTTACTTAAAAATTGGAAAGCACATGTGAAAGATATTTAATTCTTTTAAAGGTGAATATGAGGCAGGCACTTGTATGCCCAAGCCTGGGGCCAGGAGTAGGACAAAGCGGAGGCCTTTCTGAGCAGCTTAGTGAGACTCTGTCTCAAAATTAAATCAGAGGACTGGGGATGTAGCTTAGAGATAGAAAGCTCCTGGATTATATTCCCAGTACCACACAGACACAGAAAAGGGTAGATTGTGACCTCTGTTATATGAGATGAAAAGAAATATTTCTTCCATTAATAATGTATTTTATAAGAATTTGGCATACCTTAATCAAAGGAATTAAGCAAATTCCAGGTATTTAGGACATTTATTGTTATATTCAGCACCTTTTATATTTTTCTTAAAAGAACTACTGTTTGTTGCTATACTTAATGTTCTAAGACCATTGGAATCTCAGGCCTATTTTTATTTGTCATTTTAAATTTTTGTGGACAGCCAAGTGTGGTGATGCACACCTGTAATCCCTGCAGTTTGGGAGGCTGAAGTAAGAGGACCACAAGTTCAAAACCAGCCTAAGCAACTTAGCGGGGCTGGGAATGTAGCTCAGTTGATAGAGTGCTTGCCTAGCATGCAGAAGGCCCTGGGTTCAATCCCCAGCACCACCAAGAAACCCTCCAAAACAGAAAAGCCACTTAGCAAGGCCCTAAGCAACTTAGCGAGACCCTGTCTCACAATACAAAGGGCTGAGGATGTAGCTCAGTGGTTAAGTACCCCTGGGTTCAATTCCCAGTACCAAAAAAAACATTTTTTGTTTTAAAGAAATAGTGATTTTTTCCTAGTTCTGAATATGTGCATACCTAATGATTCTTTTAAACACATAAATTTTGTGACTAGAACATATTAAATGCTCTTATAGAAAATTTGGAAAGTATAACAATTGAAAACATGTACCATAAGTTCCATAATAGTTGTTTTTTCTGCCAGTCTTTTTTTTCTTTTAATTTCCTGTTAAACCATGTGCATATATTTGTGTGCTTTTTCTTTAATTACTAGGGCCATAGTGAATATTATTATAATGTTTTATTAAAATATTGTAAGTCATCAGAATGTCCTTGAAAACATTTTTATTAGCTGTATTGCATTATAAGTTGTACTAAATTGTTTATCAGTTCTGTTTTAGTGCTTCAGTGAGTGTTATGGTATATCTCTGTTTCCTTATGATAGAATCCTGTAAGTAGAATTATTAATTCAAAAGATAGAAATGAGTTTAAAGTTGTTATTTATACATGGTTTTTGATTGGTTTTCATGAACATGCCACATTGCACTATGACTGCTTTGCTACCTTTTTGTCTAAAAGGCTACTTTCAGAACTGATTTTTACTTAATGAGAGAAAGAAGACAGTAAAATTGGAGATTTTAATAATGTGAAAGAGTTAGTATATACATAGAGTAAAACTGTAATCACAGGATACTTCTGTCTACAATCATCAAATTGTAAGCTATATTACTGCTCCTTTCTGGAGTTGGCAACATACAACACTGCTGTAGACTGTTAACCTCAAATCCCATTTTGGTGGCAGTGATTTGCTGGCCAGTAGAATATTTGAACATTTTAGCCAGCAAGTTGCTATTCAGTGATACTGTATAAATCATGACTAACTTTCTATGTTCTTGGGAATAGGAGTGACGTTTAGGAGGTGAAATGTTATATTCTGTATTTAAGTCATTTCTTGATTTTCAGGGTTAAACTGAAAAGGAGCCAATGTCTAAACTGCAATTAATTTTCAGTGATGCTATTGTTATACATTGTTTTTTTAAAAAAACTATAACTATAGTCTCAAATTTAGTTATTTTACTTTCTGATAGTGAAAACAGCTGTTTATAGCTGTTCCATATTTTATAGCATTTCTTGTTGCAGAAGCTTAAACCCTCAACAATTGAGAATAATCTACAGACAATCCTTTATATTAAAGTAATTAAATGCTAACTATCAATCTTTTTTTTCTGTTTACTAAGATAATACCTGCTTTTGTAGAGAAATCTGAAAGTACTGAAAGAAAAATATTTTAAGGAGAAATTCTGGGGACTAGAAGTAGAGCTCAGGGGTAGAGTGCTTGCCTTCCTTGTGCAAGGCCATGGGTTCCATCCCTTAGAACCACAAGAAAAGTATTTTTTTTTTTAAATTTTAAATTCTCAGGATATTATCCATACTATTTTAATTAGTCAGGACAGTGATTTCCAGAAACTTTACTGCTCAAAATGTGGATATCTCTTGAATTAAATATCTTCATATTCCTGAGATGAACTCTACTTGGACATAGCATCCATCTGAACTTTTCTTTGTTTATGTAATATGGAGTTTTGTGGGGGTTTTTTTTGGTACTGGGTATTGAACTCAGTGATACTTGATCACTGAGCCACATCTTCAGCCCTATTTTTGTGTTTTATGTAGAGGCAGGGTCTCACTGAGTTGTTTAGTGCCTCGCTTTTGCTGAGGCTGGCTTTGAACTCGCGATTCTCCTGTCTTACCCTCCCAAAGTATTGGGATTACAGGCATGCACCACCGCGCGTGGCTTATTTTTTGATATCACAATTCATGTTTGGCTAAATGAATATTTGTCCTGTGGGTTTGAGAATTTAGGAATAGTTTAAATGCAACTTATTTCCTTATATTATTTATATAGTGTTAAAACTTTGTAAACTTATATATTTTTTTTCAGTTTGGATCCAATTAAATCCTTTGAAGCTCCTGCAACTATCAATTCTGCATCTCTTCATCCTGAGAAAGAATTTCTTGTTGCAGGAGGTGAAGATTTTAAACTTTATAAGTATGATTATAATAGTGGAGAAGAATTAGGTAAGTTGTCCTTTTTTTCCTCCCTTAGAATGATGATGTTACCTTTACCAGATGTTGAGTTCCACTAATTAACTTGTATTTATGTGTGTAACATGTTGAAAGTAAATTTTTAAGCTAAGTAAAGCTTGGTGCTTATAAGTTGAAAATTTATTTTATCCATTTTGGATAGAAATTGTAGACCTGTGAACAAAATATGCTGAACTCAATTTTATCTTTTCCTTTTTTTAAAAATATTTTTTAGTTGTAGGTGGACAGAATATCTTTATATTATTTTTATGTGGTGCTGAGGATCGAACCCAGTGCCTCCCGTGTGCTAGGTGAGCACGCTACCACTGCGCCATAACCCCAGCCCCTATCTTTTCCTTTTATCTGATATTCATCCTTAGTGCTGTTTGGTACTATTGTGCAGTAGTTTTCAGGCTTTATTAGGGGTGACAACCTTATGTCAGAGTCATATTAAGGAGATTTATTCTTCTGAGATGTAGTGCATGTATGTGGTTCCATTTATCTGACCTCCCTTTCTTTCTGCCAACTTAGGAATTGTAAAGATTCTGTAGAGAGTAATGTGGGCAAAATCACTGTGGCTTATTATAAAGATACCTTCAGGAATCTGACTTGGAGAGTTATCTGTTTGTTTTTATTTTTTGAGTCTTGAGTTTTGCTGCCTTTTCATGCTGATAGTTTTTAACAAGCGAAACAAGTAGGGTTAATTTGAAGTTACGTACAGTATAACTTTATGCTCTCCTGATGAACCAGATAGTTTAAAAAAGGTACATGTGACATATATTTTGAGCATTCCCCCCAAATTTTTGCTTTTAGTTCAAAAAAATCTTTCTACCGACACACACATGTAATCTGTAAGTTGTCTCTCTTTGTTCCTGTTTGTGTCTGTTCTGCTTAACCACCTAAAGACCTAAGTTTGCTAGAATTACACCTAAAGAACAAAAGACAACTTCACATTTTGTTTCTTGAGAAAACTGATTGATTTAGGTTGTATATATTTTTAAATGTTTTGATCACATGTTATATTCTTTCTAGATGAGAGAACTCAGGCTGGGGTTGAAGCTCAGTGGTTGAATATGTGCTTAGTATTAGGAGACCTTGGATTTGATCCCTAGTGTGTGCATGTGCGTGCATACATACATATGTACAGAGCAAGAGAGAGAAAACTGAACTGAAATATCTTCTGAGATCTGAAGCCAGCCATTCTCATTCCACAATTTCATGTTCTTTCTACTCCCATAATTCTTTTCTTTTTTTCAGTGCTAGGGTTTGAAACAGTACCTTGCACATGCTAAGCAAGTGCTCTACCACTAAGCTATACCCCCAGCTTCTCTACTCTTCAAACTTTTTTATTCTCTTGTTGGACAGAGATGGGAGGAAAAACAGGAATAGTGGTCAAGTATATCAGAGCTTTGAAGACTAGCAAGGTTGTAAAGCACTAGAATATAAATGAGGTTTCATAAATATGACTTAAACAGAAAACACTCTTAATCTGTAGACTTTTTATTACATTTTATTGATTAAAATATTTAAGGATCCGTATTGGTCGTGTATCTCAATGTTTCCTGTGGTTGGATCATGAGTGGATTCTACATAGCCTGGAAATTAAGAGGCAAAGTATGTAAAAGAGCTCCATCTGGTGGCTCTCCATAATCATAAGAATTAGTTCCCTAAAGTAAATAGGCAGAGTTTAGGTTATGGAAATTGGGATTACACTGGTAGACTTTAGATCTACTTTCTGTAGAATTTATGTGTGGTTTTTTTTTTTTTTTTTGAAATGATCCTTTTGCCATCCTTAATAGGACACAAAGATTCATTTTCTTCTTTGAAAGACCAACTAAAACTGGTGTATGTTAGGTTTCTCTTAGGGAGAGATGGTATGATGTAGCACTTTATGATGAGAATTACTTTTTTCAATTATGTATAGTTCTTTGTATTTGCCCTTACAAATTTTTGCATCTCTCCAGTATAGAAAGTCATCTTTAGTATATCAGTACTTAACCTAATAATTATGAAATTGTATAATAATCATCATCTTCTTTTTCAGAATCCTACAAAGGACACTTTGGTCCCATTCACTGTGTGAGATTTAGTCCTGATGGAGAACTCTATGCCAGTGGTTCTGAAGATGGAACATTGAGACTATGGCAAACTGTGGTAGGAAAAACCTATGGCCTTTGGAAATGTGTGCTTCCTGGTAAGAATTTTTATTCAGAGTTTTCAAATTAAAATGTATGGTTTTGTGTCATTTATTAATTCTATTTCAGTGTTTCTGTCTCAGTAGATTTTAAATTATCCAATATAGTTTAAACAAAGAGAAGCCGTGATTGTAATTGGCCACCATGTTCTTTTGTTAGCATTTTTTGTTGTAAAATGTATTTTACTCCTAAATTTTTAGCTCATTTGGTGAGTGGAGTGAACTTAATTCAAAATTTGTTAGAAAGCAATATAAAGAATTTACAGGGCTGGGATTGTAGCTCAGTGGTAGAGCGCTTGCCTCGCATGTGTGAAGCACTGGGTTCGATCCTCAGCACCACATACAAATAAATAAAATAAAGATATTGTGTCCATCTACAACCAAAAAAAAAAAAATTAAAAAAAAAAAAAAGAATTTACAAGTAGGGCTGGGGTTGTGGCTCAGTGGTAGAGTGCTCGCCTTGCATGTGTGAAGCACTGGGTTCAATCCTCAGCACCGCATAAAAATAAAGATATAGTGTCCATCTACAACTAAAAAAAAAAGAAGAAGAATTTACAAATAAATGTATCTAATCTCTAGATAATATTACTTAACCCTTACCCATAAGGTAGACAGGCATGTTTTTAATTTTTTTTTAAAAAACCTACTTATTGATCTCATTGTAGTGATAGTATGTACCTAAATGTAATTTTTGAAGAAAGACATTATTTTAAAATCAGTTACTAAAATAAGAATTGTTCCTATTAAACATTGCTTAAAATAGTCATGTCTTGCTCTTCTTGAATATTAAGTTGTAGAGATTACTTGTGTTCTCCTAATTTTCAAAAACAATTGCTCTTTTAGAAGAAGATAGTGGTGAACTGGCAAAGCCAAAGATCAATTTTCCAGAGGCAACTGAAGAAGAATTAGGTAAATACAAATTAATTGACTTTATTTTTATGAGAGTCCTGGCAGATTTGAAACTAAAGTACTATAGATGAGTTTTGTTCACTGACAAAAGAAATTTTCAAATGAACATATTGAATGTGAATATATTTAATAATGAAAAGCTTAAATTTTTATACATACATATTTATAAACTAAATATTAAAATACCTACTGCATAATGGTGGACACTGAGATATAGTGTGGACATGACTAGTGTGGTTACTCTTATAGAATGTAAGAGTCTAACTTAGATTTTTTAGCAGATTAGTTAAATTGTTAAAATTATAAGGAGAGTCAGGGAAAGTTTAACACTCAAAAACAAAAAGGAACACAGCATATGAGGAGCTAGAACAACATTGGTATGTGTCCCAGTTAAAAACCAAAGCAAAAAGAGACTGGAGAGGTTAGACCATTCAGGACCTTATTTGCTTTATTAGAACTTGGAGAGTTTAGAAACCTTTGAATTTTAAGCAGAGGAATAATAAATTTAGATTTAAATTTCTAAAGATTGCCTTGGCTATAGTATGGAAAGAAAATTTAACTAGGGAAAAGAGTGAACCAATTAAGTGGACATATTATGGCCTGGGTGAGCGGTAGTGTAGTTTTGAATGAGAGAATGTCAGTAAGAATAGAAAAAGTTACATGGAATTGTCTTTCAACTAAGTCAAATTTCAGATTGTTGGCATGAGAAGCTTGGTATTATGATTTGGAGACCATTAGGAAGGGATTTGGCATTTACTCAATTAGTTTTCTTTAAATTTTATTTTTTCTTGTTAAGCACCTTTTTGCCGAAAACTTGATGTTTCATAGTTAATGTTCTGATGTGAATAGCATTAAGTATTAGGATTTGAATCATTAAAGGAGAGGGCCAATTTTTTGAAATATATAACTTTAGTTTAGTGTTTATTGGCTAGCTGGAGTTAATGGAAATTAAGCTTGGAAAGAGAAAACTTTTGATGTATGGTGTAAAAGAGTTAATGGATAATACACGAACTCTTTCTTGGTTGCTTTTTCAGTGGCCAGAGTCCAGTTATTAATGGCATATGCAGTTTCCCTATTCTCCCAGCACACATACACACATAGTATATTTAACATTTTTTTTTCCATTCATTACACAGAAATGTGGATTTGCTTCTTTCCTTTATTAAATTAACTAATGTGATAATGTTTTTATTTGTAGAGGAAATTGCTTCAGAGAATTCAGATTCCATCTATTCTTCAACTCCTGAAGTTAAGGCCTGAGCATCAAGTATATGCCACAGATAGTATATAATATATGGACTAAATGACCAAGCAGAGAAAAGCATCAGCCTTCCAGTGTTACTCTCTGCTTACAGCAAACACAGCAGTAAATAATGGGGAATACGAATTAGCTCCAGTGCTGGAACAACTTACTTGGTGTTACCTGTGAGTGAAAACTCGGAGTATCGGATGAAGGCAGGTGGTGTTATGCTCTTGTAGCATGACACCCTGTTGTCTTTTTAATGAATATGTGCAAGCCAACATCTAATTTCTCTTATTATAATTAAATTTCTTGTAGCTGTTTATGTTATTATGGAAAAGAAAAAATATATTGGCCTATTTTTCTGACTTTTTCCTTAAAGCAGAATGCCTTTTTTTTTTTTTTTGCTTTAGTTGTAAAGAAGAGGGGAAACATGATAAAGTAACTGGTTTGATTTCTCTTTCATTGTACACTGCTTCTGAACATCTAATTTTTAGTTGTCTAAATAAAATGCCTCTAAAACAAAACAGTGTTTTCTTTCTTTGGAAAAAAATGGTGAATTTGAATTTTGTAAATTAAAATGAGAAGTTTTTCTACATCATGACTATAGTAAAAGACAATTTGATTAGAGAATCTGTAGTATTAGTTTCTGAAATACATTTGCCTATACAAAATTTTAGAAATTTTCATGCCTTTGAGTTGAATTTACCTTTCCCATCTTCCTTGAGTGGATAGAAATGTTTGATCTGCCATTATTAATGATAATTTATTTAAATGATGCATGCTAATTATAAGAAAAACAATAAAGCAATTACAGATTAAAAAATCACTTAAAATCCCACCACTCCTCCCAAAAATGATTAAAAGAGTGACCATCATTGCACAGTAGTGCATTGCTATGTGTATGTATAAATAGATAAAAATGATTTTATGAAAGCAGAGTAACTGTATAACTATTACATTTAAAATGTACCATTTTATTTTACTTTATGAAATTTGGGTAACATTCAAGAAATGTTTTTACTAACTTTCTAATTGAATCATTTGAGTTTAGACTTTATAAAATATGGAGGAGGATGTTATACTAGTAATTTAGAAATATTTCAGACTAATAACATTTGCCAGTTTGCTTTTTCTTTCCTAATTCAAAGATCTTTTGAATGACCTTTGATAACTTTTCTTAGAGGAAATAAAAGCCAAAGAATAGGTTAGTTTTTGAGGATTTGTGATAACCAGAAGAAAGCAAGCACTGTAGGCTATGATAGCCTTTGAGAGCCGAGAGAACTGTGTCGTGGACTGAACTAACTGATGATCCACATAGGATCTCACAGGGTGGTAGTGTTTTTGTGCCAGCTCATTACATGCCTGATTCTCTGCTTTGTAGCAGTATTGTCAATGTATCATAGTTACTCAGACTAATCAAAGTCTGACTTACCCTAAATAAAGTTGAGATTTATGTGTATCAAATTGAAATCAGAGTTGCTTGGTATTTATGAAATTGATGAACCAGTAAAATTTCTTCTACTTAGTTTTCATAAAAGTAAAAACCCTGTACAGATGCAATCCTTTGTGTATTGGTTTCCTATTGCTGCTCTAACAAATTACTACAAATTTGTGACTTAAATTTTTTTCTAGTTCACTTAATAATTCTGAAATAAATCTGCTAAAATCAAGGAAGTGGACCCTGGTGCAGTGGCTCATACCTGTAATCCCAGTGACTTGGAAGGCTTTGGCAGAAGTATCTCAAGTTTGAGGTCTGAGTTCAATCCCTGGTAACAAAAATAAGATGATAAAATCAAGGTGTTGGCAGCTGTATTCTGAAGCTCCAACAGAGAATCTGTTTCCCTGCCTTTTCTAGCTTCTAGAAACCAGGTGCATTGCTTGATTCATCTTTCCTTTGTCTTCAAAGTCTGTCTTACTGCTCTTCTTCACTATATGGACATTTTTGATTACATGGGATCCATCTAGATGATCCTGTATAATCTTCAGTTCAGGATCCTTAGTCATATTTGCAATATTCCTTTTGCTAATAAGGTAACACATTTACAGAATTTACTATAATAAAAAGTTTGAGTATCAAACTTGCATTTCATGTTTGTTTTAATTTTTTTTTCTGTCCTCATTAAACTTTCAGCATTCAACAGTTGTCCTTTTCTCTTGTTCTTGAAGTATTTTATTTTCTTCTATGAAACAACATTCTTGGTTTTCCTTACACCTTGCTGAATACTGTTGCATTTGCCAATTCCTTCTTTGCTTCCAAACCTCAGGGCTGAGCTGTATTTTCTAGTTCTGTCTCCAAAGGGGAAGTGGGGGAATGGGGGGGGTCGTCATCTAGTATTATAACATTATCTTTTGATATCTTCCAAGTTGTATATCCAGTCTGCCTCTCTGGTGAGCAGTGTTTGTGCAGTAGTTGATTGTTCTAACTTAATAAGCATCTCAAACTTAACCTGTATATCAAAAATCTTGATATTTCAAACCATCATGTTTTTCCCTTAGTTTTTTCTCTAATTTGGTGTATTACTTAAAACCCATTTGTTCAAACTAAATGATGTGGAAGTCTTTGACTCCATTCTTTGTCATTCCTTTATCTAATTAATATGCAGATCCTATGGGTTCTTGTGAATATATGCTTTGTCTCATCTCCATTGCTGCCACTAGAAGCCAAGCTACCTTTCCCACTTGACCAAACCATACTGCTCCTTTACCTGGCTCTTATCCTATTCATCTACACAATAGGGTCATTCCTTTAGGACTTGAAGAGACTGCCTTATTTAAATCTACAGCAGCTTCCCATTACACCAAGTTTATATTATTATCTGGCTTCTGCCTTCTGTGTCCTTTTCATTTTTTTTTTTTGCTTGCACTGCTCTAGCCATGTTGGACTCATTTCTGTTTTAATTCATTTTCACTTGCTATTTCTGCCAGTTGGTCCACTCTTAACTAAATATTTATGGCTAACCCTTTCTTATGATTCAGTTTTAAAATCCTGGCTTCTCATCACTTACTATTTTAGTCACAGTTTTAGATTTTATGAAATAATGGTATATTTTTCATCTTTAATACTATTTCCTTTGCCTAGAAAGGTGGCTGATAATGTAGGTGCACAATAGTTAAAACAAGTCACTCACTACATTAACACTAAATTGTATTAGACCAGGAAGACTATTTTCCAGTTATCCCATCTGCAGCAGACAAGCATCTCTGCTGGAGTCAAACACTGCCTCTCCAGTGAACAGGTGTATAGCTCTGGCTGGTGTGAGGCTATTACACAGGAGAAACCTGCCTTGTATGATGCAATCTCTTCATTCCTACCCACTCTGCCTCTAATTCCGTTCTTTCTCTGTAGCCAACTCTAGGTCATAATGTTCAGTAAGTCATGATATGTATTCCAACTTCCTCCCTAATTTAGTAACGTACATATTCAGTTTTAATGACATCCACAGATTTCTTCTGGAAAACGGGTTGAATGTGGTTATCTTGAGCATAGTTTGCATGTCAATAAACAAAGTTCAACACTTTTTGGTGGTTACCAATGGGGCCTTGCACACGACAGGCAATCACTCCCATTACTGAGCTATACCTCCAGCCCTATTTTTTTTTTTTTTTATTTGTTTTGCTTGTGATTAAACCCAGGTCCTTGTACTTGCTAGGCAAGTGCTCTACCACTGAGCTATGCCCCTAGCTCCTCATGCTTCCTAACAGCTACAAACTAGCTTAGTAAAGATGTACCTAGCCGGGCGCGGTGGCTCAAGCCTGTAATCCCAGCACCTAGGGAGGCTGAGACAGGAGAATCGCGAGTTCAAAGCCAGCCTCAGCAATGGCGAGGCGCTAAGCAAGCAACTCAGTGAGACCCTATCTCTACATAAAACACAAAATAGGGCTGGGGATGTGGCTCAGGGGTCGAGTGCCCCTGAGTTCAATCCTCAGTACCAAAAAAAAAAAAAAAGATGTACCTAAATGCTGGTATGGTGGCACACACCTATAATCCCAGTGGCTCGGGAGGCTTAGGAGGATCACAAGTTCAAAGCCAGTTATAGCAACTTAGCAAGGCCCTACGCAACTCTGTGAGACCCTGTTTCTAAATAAAAAATATGAAAAAGGGCTGATGTGGCTCAGTTAAGTGCCCCTGAGTTCAATCCCTGATACTGGGAAAAAAAAAATGATGTGCCATAATGTATAATTATAGGTTTATATTTTTAGTAGCTTCTCAAATTCAGTGAAGTAATGTAGCTGCTTTTGTTCTTTGAGACCAAGTTTAGGGGGTAGAAATGATGTCTACAAAAATGGAGAGGCATTGAAAATGCAGTCTTTGTCCTGTTGTAACAAAATACCTGTGACTGGTATTTACAAAGGATAGAAATTTATATTGTCTTAGTTCTGGAGGTTGTGAAGTCCAAGAACAAGGTGCCTACAGGATTGGTTTTCCCATGAGGGAAACCTCTTAAAATGCTCAAAACTTTTAATGCTATCACATTGGCAACAATAATTTTGGAGTGGACACCTTCAAACCATTGCATAGACCAAGCGAAAGTATTTCTCAAGCAGGTATCTTATTTTATACATGAGTGATGAATATTTTAAAATAAAAATCGATTTCTATTGGGTTACTATATAAATTACTGTGTATGTTGGTTTTTTACACAAGAAGATATCTGAACAAGAATTATTAGAACAAGAATATTCTCAGGAGATTAGCTTTCTTTGCTATCTGTAGAAATGTTCAATTACCCATGTGACTTTAAGACCAATCAAATTCCTGCAGAAACAAATAAGGCACCTGACAAATTTACCTGTAGAAACAAGGCCTGGGATTGCATCTAAATGATAGCTAATCATTAATAATATTTTATAGGCTTAATCATTTTAATGAGGTAAAGGAACTTGGTCAAGTGGAAAATAACTGATTTTAGCTTAATGATGAGTGGAAATAAGTATTATGTTAGATTTTTTTAAACATTTTTTTTAGTTGTAGATGGACACAATATCTTTATTTTATTTATTTTTATGTGGTACTGAGGATCGAACCCAGTGCCTCTCGCATGCGAGGCAAGCGCTCTACCACTGAGCCACAATCCCAGCCCCTGTTACATTTTTATGTTAAGATATTTCTTACTTTTTGATATCTCCCAATAAGCCAATAAGGTAGGTTTGTTAGCCCCATTTTATGGGAAACCTGAATTTCAGTGAATTTAAGCACTTGTCTAAGAAGTTTGGATTCAAAGAGATAATAGGGAATAGTAAGCCAGGTGCAGTGGTGCATGCTTGTAATCCCAGCACTTTGAGAGGCTGAGACAGCAGAATCATGAGTTCAAAGCTAGCCTCAGCAACAGTGAGGTGCTAAGCAACTCATTGAGACCCTGTCTCTACATAAAACACAAAATAGGACTGAGGATGTGGTTTAGTGGTCGAGTACCCCTGAGTTCAGTCCCCAGTACCAATATCCAAAAAAAAAAAAAGGAACAGTAAGCATATCATCTATAGGGTTATATTGCCTGGCTTATAAACTATCTCTAGACTTACAAACTATCTCTGTATGCCTCTCTTTATCTGTATAGGAGCATAACTGTTCTCACACAGATTTTTTGAGGGAAATATAATTTTTTTGAAGTATCAAATTATATAAAGCTTAACTCAGGAAGCACTTAATATTAGCTAGTATTATATATTCTATTAATGATTCCCACCCAAACTTTAGGATTTCATGGCCAATAGATTAATAAAGAAGAGGGACAAGATCGAATGGTCTGCTTCTTATCTTCCCAAGTGAGGCTATTAAAAAAGAAGAAAAAACGTAACTATCTCAGTCTTCATAAGGACATTTTAAAATCCAAGTTGGTGGTTAACAGTCTCAGAATGAAGAACTGTTCTTTAAATTGAATCAATTTAGCTTTGTAAAAGGCCAATATAATTCTTATTTTTCTCTTTTTTACCATGAAATTAGATGTTCTGTAAGTCTCTCTCCAGTTTTGAAATATTTTGACTCTAATATTCATACTCTTCCCTAGCCCTCACTGTTTCTACACTTTTCTCCATCAGCCCTAAAAATACTGGCTGACAATCCACTCTTATGTGGTTAGTTACTCAAGGAATCTACCAACAACTGCTCTTGTAAACCACAAGATAGAGACTCTATCAAATGAAAGTGAACTGGATAAAACAGTAGTAGTAGTTACTATAAGTAGCACAAACAGCAATATGCATTCATTCATCTAGCAAATATAGCTTAGTACATTACTAGGTCCTCTTCTAGACCCTAATCATATAACAAAGCACAAATAAGTTCACTTCCTTCTGAGCTTAAGATGTGAATTCCTCCTAACTCCCAAGCCAAGTAGTTTCTTAGAAGCTTCAAGATAAAATATAGTACACATTCCCAGAGCTTCAATTTGTTTTTTTGTTTTTTTGTTTTTTTGGTATGGGGCTGGGGTGAAGCCAGGTGCTTAACCACATCCCTGGCCCTTTTTATTTATTTTTTTCATTTTGAGACGGTCTCCCTAAATTGCTGGGGCTGTGCAATCCTGCCTCACCTGTTCAAGCTGCTAGGATTATAGGCATGCTTCAGGAGCTTCAATTTTTATTGAAAAGAGGAGGGGGGGAAGGAGGACAATTTCTTTGGCAACTTAACATTTATAGAAAAACATTCATAAACAGAAATGGCATGCAAAATTTACATGGTTAAAAAGTACTTAATACTTTTTTTCTTTTTTTAAATATTTTTTTAGTTTTAGATGGACACAATGTCTTTATTTTGTTGCTTTGTATGTGGTGCTGAGGATCGAACCCAGGGCCTCACGCATGCGAGGCAAGCACTCTACTGCTGAGCTACAATCCCCCCAAAAGTACTTAATACTTTAAAGACAATTTTATTCTCTTAAGAACCAATTAGGCCGGGCACTGTGGCACACGCCTGTAATCCTAGCACTTTGGGAGGCTGAGACAGGAGAATTGCAAATTCAAAGCTAGCCTCAGCAATGCCAAGGTGCTAAGCAACTCAGTGAGACTCTGTCTCTACATAAAACACAAAATAGGGCTGTGGTCGATTCCCAGATTTCAAATCCCCAGTACCAAAAAACAAACAGAGAACCAATTAGGACTGTGGATCCAAATTGATACACACAATTCACCTTTTTCCCTAGGTTGGTGCCTCTTTAGTGTTTATTCACATAATCATCATTGGATGAACTTGTTAAAAATACTGATTCCAGTATCCTAAAAATTCTGATTCAGTAGGGCTGCAGTGCAAACTACAATCTGCTTCAGAAAAAAATAGTTGTTGGTTATGTAACAACAAAACCCATCATTATGTACAACTACAATGTGCCAATAGAAAACAATGTTGAAAAAGAAAAAATAGAACAAAGTTTCTGGCAATTCCAGTGTAGCAGTCTGTAGATTTCTTTTGAGAGGCTTTGCCTTAAAGATACTTGAGAAGTTTCAAAAGGCAATAAATTCATTATTTAGCCCGGCATGGTGGCATACGCCTGTAATCCCAGCACTTTGGGAGGCTGAGACAGGAGAATCGCCTGTTCAAAGCCAGCCTCAGCAACAGCGAGGCGCTAAACAACTCAGTGAGACATTGTCTCTAAATAAAATGCAAATTAGGGACGGGGATGTGGCTCAGTGGTCGAGTAGCCCTGAGTTCAATCCCTGGTACCAAAAAACAACAACAACAACAACAACAACCTAAGTTGCTGGCACTGCTCTCAAATTTGTGATTCTCTTGCCTCAGCCTCCTGAGTCACTGAGATTATAGCCATGCACCACCACACCCTGCACAAGGCAATAAATTTAAAAGGACCTTTACAAACTGAAATTTAAGAATTTAACAATTCTCCAATTTTTTTTAAGAAGCCCATTTACATTCTACCCACTTTTGTCGAGTTAACATATTCAAACTAGAGAGATTAATTTTAGATTGGCACTGTCTACAGATCAATTTCAGAAAAATTCCTTCAGAAATTCTCATTAGAGCCCGTGTAGGCGTACATACTTGTAATCCAAGCATCTCTGGAAGCTGAGGCAGGAAGATCGAAAATTTGAGGCTAGCCTAGGCAATTTAGCCAAGACCCTGTCTCAAACTAACAACAACAACAAAAAAAGATAAAGGGCCAGGAGTGTAGCTCAGTGGTAAAGCGCCCTTGGGTGCTTCAACCTCTAATATCAAAAAAGAAAAGAAATTCTTATTTGATTTATTGACAAAATTTTAATTTAATTTTTTGTTTCTTCTTTTCAGATATACACGACAGTAGAGCATATTTTAACATATTCTACATGCATAGAGTATAGCTTCCTATTCTTGTGGTTATTTATACACGATGTGGAGTTAGACTGGTCATGTATTCATATATGAAGATGGGAAAGTTACGTCCAATGTGTTCTATTGTCTTTCCTGTTCCCATCCCGCCTCCCCTATGTGTTAGCATCCACATATTAGAGAGAACATTTGGCCTTTGATGTTTTGGGATTACTTATTTTACTCTAACATCATGATAGTCTCTAGTTCCATCCATTTACCAGCAAATGCCATGATTTCATTCTTATTTATGGCTGAGTAACATTCCATTGTGTATATATACCACATTTTCTTTATCCATTCATCTGTTGAAGGGCACCTAGGTTGGTCCTTAGCTTAGCTATTGTGAATTGAGCTGCTATAAACATTGATGAGGCTGAGTCACTGTACCTTTGGGTATACACCAAGGAGTGGGATAAGTGGGTAAAATGGTGGTTCCATTCCAAGTTTTTTAAGGAATCTCCATACTGCTTTCCATAATGATTGCACCAATTTGTAGTCCCACCAGCAATGTATGAGTGTACTTTTTCCCTCACATCCTTGCCAACATTTGTTACTTGTATTCTTGAAAATTGTCATTCTGACTGGAGTGAAATGAAATCTCAGTGTAGTTTTAATTTGCATTTCTCTAATTGCTTGTAATATTGAACATTTTTCATGTATTTGTTGACCTATCATATTTCTTCTTCTGTGAAGGGTCCAGATCCTTTGCCCATTTATTGATTGGGCTTTTTGTTTTTTTGGTGTTGAGATTTTTGAGTTCTTTATATATCTTAGAGATTAATGCTCTATCTGAAGTGCAGGTGGCAAAGATTTTCTCCCATTCTGTAGGCTTTCTCTTCACATTCTTGATTGTTTTCTTTGCTGTGAAGAAGCTTTTTAGTTTGATACCATCCCATTTATTGATTCATGGTTTTATTTCTTGCACTTTCAGTATCTTATTGAAGAATTTGGTTCCTAAGCCAATATGATGGAGAGTTGGGCCTACTTACTTCTAGTAGGTGCAGTGTTGTTCTAATTTTAGTATATGTACAGCTGAAGCAAGCATCCCAAAAGTTTTTTTTAAATTAGGCTATTGTGAATGAGTTAGTTTTCCTAATTTCTCTTTCAGTTGATTGATCAGTAATATATAGGACCACAAGTGATTTATGGGTCTTAATTTTATATCCTGCTACTTTGCTGAATTCATTTATGAGTTCTTGAAGTTTTCTGGTGAAGTTTTTGGGTATTCTAAATATGGAATCATGTTATTGGAAAATATGGGTAATTTGAGTTCTTCTTTTCCTATTTGTATTCCTTTAATTTCTTTCTAATTGCTCTGGCTAGAGTTTCAAGGACTATATTGAATAGAAGTGGTGAAAGAGGGCATCCTTGTTCCAGTTTTTACAGGGAATACTTTCAATTTTCTCCATTTTGAATGATGTCAGCCTTGGGTTTAACATGTATAGCTTTTACAATTTTGAGGTATGTTCCTACTATCCTTAGTTTTTCTAGAGTTTTAGACATGAATGGGTACTGTATTTTGTCAAATGCTTTTTTTGCATCTATTGTATAATCATGTAGTTCTTGTCTTTAAGTCTATTGATGTGATGAGTTACATTTGTTGATTTCCATATGTTGAACCAAACTTGCATCCCTAGTATGAACCCCACTTTACTGGTGCATTATCTTTTTACTGTGTTTTTCTATGCGATTTGCCAGTATTACAAAATTTTGCATCTATGTCCATCAGGGATATTGGTCTGAAGTTTTTTTCCTTGATGTATTTTTGTCTGGTTTTGGTATCAGGGTAATACTAGCTTCATAGAATTAGTTTGGAAGGGTTCCCCCCTTTTCTATTTCATGGCATAATTTGAAGAGGATTGGTGTTAATTTTTCTTTGAAGGTCTGGTCAAACTCGGCTGAGAATCCATTTGGTCCTGGGCTTTTATTTGTTGATAGGCTTTTCTTGGCATCTTCAATTTCATTGCTTGAAATTGATCTGCTTAAATTTTCTGCTGGGCACAGTGGTGCACACCTGTAATTCCAGCAGTTTGGGAAGCAGAGGCAGGAGGATCTCAAGTTGAAAGCCAGCTTCAGCAAAAGCAAGGCACTAAGCAACTCAGTGAGACCCTGCATCTAAAGAAAATACAAAATAGGGCTGGGTATGTGGCTCAGTGGTCGGGTGCCCATATATTTATCCCCAGTATTCTCCCTCAATATTTTTCTATGTCCTTCTGATTCAATTTGGGTAGGTCATATAGCTGTAGAAATTTGTCAATGTCTTCAAATTTTCTATTTTATGAGAGGATAAATTTTCAAAAAGTTTTCTGATTATTATTTGTATTTCAGTAGTGTTCATTGTGATATTTCCTTTTTCACCATAATTTTAGTAATTTGAGTTTTATCTCTCTTTCTCCTTGTTAGCTTGGCTAAGGGTTTATCAATTTTATTTGTTTTTTCCAAGAACCAACTTTTTGTCTCATTGATTTAATTTCTTTTTGTTTATTTCAATTTCATTGATTTCAGTGCTGATTTTAATTCCTGTCTTTTACTGCTTGCAGTGTTGATTTGTTCTTCTTTTTCTAGGGCTTTCAGATGTAATGCTGTTATTTACTTGGTGACTTTCTACTTTAATGAATGAGCTCAATGCAATGAACACCCCTCTTAGAACTAACTGCCTTCTTAGTGTCCCAGAGATTTTGATATGTTGTATTGCTATTCTCATTTGCCCCTTGAGTATTGTTTTTATTTCATCTCTGATTTCTTCTGCTATCCAATGTTCATTCAATAGTGTATTATTTAGTCTCCAGGTGTCAGAGTACTTTCTATTTTTTTTTATTGTCAATTTATAATTTTATTCCATTATGATCTGATGGAATGCAAGGTATTATCTCTATTTTTTTTTTTATATTTGCTAAGAGTTGCTTTGTGGCCTAAGCTATGGTCTATTTTAGAGAAGGATCCATGTGCTGATGAGAAGAAAGTGTATTCAGTTATTGATGGATGAAATATTTTATACGTGTCTGTTAAATTCTTAATTTTATTTTTTAGTTCTATAGCTTCTCTATTTTGTTTTTGTTTGGATGATCTATCCAGTGGTGTGTGGATAGATAATAATATTGTGTTGTGGTCTATTTGGTTCTCGAAATTGAGGAGGGCTTGTTTGATGCACAGAGGTGCTCTATTGTTTGGGGCATAAGTATTTACAATTGCTATGTCTTGCTGACTTAAGCAGTATGAAACATCCTTCTTTGTCCCTTCTGACTAACTTTGACTTGAAATCCACTTTATCAGATATGAGGATAGAAACCTCCACTTGTTTATGAGATCCATGTGAATGGTACGATTTTTCCCATTCTTTTACCTTCAGTCTGTGGATGTCTGCCTATGAAGTGAGTCTCTTGGAGACAGCATATTGTTGGGTCTTGTTTTTCAATTCAATCTGCCAGTCTATGTCTTTTCATTGATGATTTTAGGCCATTTACATTTAGTGTTTTTATTTATTTATTTATTTATTTATTTATTTATTTATTTATTTATTTAGTACTGGGGCAGAACTCAGGGGTACTTGACCACTGAGCCACATTCCCAGCCCTATTTTGTGTTTTATGTAGAGACAGGGTCTCACTGAGTTGTTTAGCGCCTCGCCATTGCTGAGACTGGCTTTGAACTGGCGATTCTCCTGTCTCAGCCTCCCTAAGTGCTGGGATTACAGGCTTGCACCACCGCGCCCAGCTTATTTATTTATTTTTTTGGTACTGGAGACTGAACTCAGGGGCACTCGACCACTGAGCCACATTCCCAGCCCTATTTTGTGTTTTATGTAGAGACAGGGTCTCACTGAGTTGCTTAGTGCCTTGCCGTTGCTGAGGGTGGCTTTGAACTCGCAATTCTCCTGTCTCAGCTTCCCTAAGTGCTGGGATTACAGGTTCAGTGTTATTATTGGGATATGATTTTTATTCCCTGTCATTCTGGTTTTTAATTTGAATTAGTTTCTCCTTTGATTGACTTTTCTTCTTGTGTATCTCCCTTTGCTGGTTTTCACTTTTCATTTCTTCTTCATGAAATATCTTATTGAGTATGTTTTGTAGTGTAGATTTTCTAGTTGTGAATTTCTTTTACTTTTGTTTTTCATGGAATGTTTTACTTCATCATCAATTCTGAAGCTAAATTTTGCTGGGTGTAGTATTCTTGGCTAGCATCCATTTACTTTCAGAGATTGGTATATATTATTCCAAGACTTACTAGTTTTGAGAGTCTGGGTTGAGAAATCAGCTGAGATCTTAACTGGTTTTCCTCTAAATGTGACCCGTTAGTTTTTGGGAGGGGGCATCCTTTAAATTCTATCCTTATTCTGTATATTAGGCATTTTCATAATAATGTGCCTTGGTGTGGGTCTGTTGTAATTTTGTCCATTTGGGGTCCTGTAAGCATTCTGTATTTGATTTTCCGTTTTATTCTTTAGTTTTGGGAAATGTTCTGATATTATTTCATTGAAGTCTGTGCATTCCTTTGGTTTGTGTCTCCAAGTCTTCATCTATCCCAATAATCTTAAATTTGGTCTTTTCATGTTATCCCATATTTCTTGGAAGTTCTGTTCATGATCTCTTAACATCTATACTTCATGGTAAACTTTATTTTCAAGATTACATATTTTGTCTTTATTGCCTGAAACTTTGTTTTCCAAGTGATCTAGTCTGTTGGTGATGCTTTTCATTGAATTTTTAATTTGGCTTATTTATTCCTTCATTTTGAGAATTTCTACTTGATTTCTTTTCAGAATCTCTACCTCTGTATTGAAGTGATTTTTATTTCCTGTATTTTGTCTCTGATTTCACCCCTTACCATGTCTTTTACCTTGCAGATCAGTTTAGTACATTCTAAACTCCTTCTCTGACATTTCTTCTACCACCTGGTGTTGATTCTTTTATTGAAGTATCTTGGTTTGTTTGAGGTGATTTGTTTCCTTGCTTTTTCATGTTGTTTGTGTGTCTATCCATTTAACAGTATGGATCTGAGGCAGTAGAATTTCTACCCTGTGGACTTACAGTGTCTCTGAAGGTTTCCAGTACCTCACCTTTTAGAGGGAGACAAATAATAACCAATGCAAACTATATAGCATTAAACCAAATAGTTCCTGCTATGATGTTTTAGTCAGCTTTTTTCCTGCTGTGACTAAAACACCCAACCAACACAATTGCAGAGGAGGAAAAGTTTATTTGAGTGCTCATGGTTTCAGAGGTCTTAGTCCATTGATGGCAGGCTCCATTCCTTGGGGCTTGAGTGACGCAGAACAACATGGCAAAAGAGTATGGCAGAGAGAAGCAGTAAGCAGAGAGATCTCTACTTGTCAGATACAAATATATACCCCAAAGTCATGGCCCCAATGCACTACCTCCTCCACCCACACCCTGCCACTTCAGTTACCATCCAGTTAATCCTTATCAGGGGATTAAATCACTGATTGGGTTAAGAATCTCACAACTGCTGGGCGTGGGGGCACACCTGTAATCCCAGCACTTTGGGAGGCGGAGACAGCAGAATAGGGAGTTCAAAGCCATGAACTCAGCAATGGCGAGGGGCTAAGCAACTCAGTGAGACCCTGTCTCTACATGACACATAAAATAGGGCTGGGGATGTGGCACAGTGGTTGAGTACCCCAGAGTTCAATCCCTGGCACCAAAAAAAAAAAAAAAATCATCTACAACAATAATTGCCTCATGGTAGACAGACCACTGAGAGTTTTTTTTTTTTTGTCTTGTTTTCTCTTTCCATAGAACACAGATGCCCCTCATTATGAGTAAAGATAAATTGGCTAGTAACCTAAGATGAAGCTGTGGAGTGCCAATTTAAAAAAAACCCTTAATATCACAGAATCTTAGAATTTTAGAGATTGAAGAAGTTTAGAGATCCAAGAAATTGTCAAGATTATCTCTTACAGAAGAGGAACATGAAGGTCAGAGATGTGTTAATCTGCACCATATCACATATTTAATTATTATTGGAGCTAGGCAGAGAACCAAGCCTCAGTCTTGAGCCCTTGGTTTTTCAGGCCATATAGCTGTTCTTTCATAGATTTCAGAAGTCACTGGTGCTTTTGCTCCTTGGTTGCCCTTACATAGCTAAAGCATCACTGCTGACATTTCAGATCAGCGCTCTAGGGCTTGGATATAATTTGAGGGATGTGTGTGTCTGTGTGTGTGTGTGGGTTTCCTCTTCCCTATTGTTATGTAATCTTATAGTTAAAAGTTGCTTTTTTTTTTTTTTCAGCGCAGTTGGGCAAGTTTAGATAATTTATTTTTTCCTTCAGTACTCTAGGATCTCCAGGGTGCTCTACCAGTGGGCCACATCTCCAGCACTTTTTGAGACAGGGGCTTGCTAACTTGCAGAGGCTGACCTCGAATTTGTGATCCTCCTGCTCCAGCCTCCCGATTTCCTGGAATTACAGTTCTACCCGGTCGACTCCAGTTCAACATTTTTAAACATGGTTTGGGAGCAGTACTTCTTTGAGCTTGGCAGTGCAGGAGAGGCGCACACGGTGCAGCGGAGGCGGAAAGAAGGCAGGAGCTCGAGGCAGGGAAGCGCAGAGGCCAGAGATCGCGGGAGCGGCGGGGGCGGGGCGAGGCGGCGCGAGGCGGGTAGAAGGCGGAAGGGCTGGGCGCGAGCTGCGGCGCAGGGGTCGGCGGCGGCCAGCGTCATGACTGCTCACAGTCGGGGCACGGAGCTCGGTAAGGGGCCGCGGGTCGCCTCCTCCCTTTTCCCCGCTTCCCGCACCGCAGTCTTTCGCTTGGGGCCCGCAGCCGGCCAAGTGTCCGCAGAGGTTCCCCGGGGGCGGGAAGCGGTGGCGCCGACCCCAGGCCGAGGCAGAACCTGACGCTGAACTCTGGCCTGGGCGCCCTGGCCTCTTCGCTGTAAGCGAAAGGAGTGGGGAAGGATTAGATTTCCGTCTTTCAACCTATCTGTTCATCATTTAAATCTCTGGTTGCAAACAACAGTAAAACCCCAAATAAGACCAGATAAAAATCTGCTTTTCCTCTCTTAATAGAATACATATGCGAGTTAATGCTGGATTGCTAAAAATAATTTTTAGCATAACTATCCCTAAAATAGCCTTTCCCCCCTAATTGCCGTGCTGGTGGAAGAGTAGCTATGGCTCTGTTGAAAAGGTATAGCATTCTTAATTTTGTATGATTTTAAGTGTTTATCAGAATTGTAAAAGTGCCTGTATTCCTTTATCATTTTTCATTTTTTTTTTTGGTGATGCTAGGGTCCAAACCCAGGGCCCTGCACATGCTAGGCAAGCGTTCTACCACTGAGGTACATCTGCAGTTCCCATCTTTCCTCTTCCTAGTGTTAGTTCAGATATTAGTGGCAAGAAAGCTTATTTCATATTTCCTAAATGAAAAATTTGTAATTCATACACAACCTTGATGGAGCTCAAGGTTAATGATTTAAATACACAACTTGGCTATCTTTGATATCCTGGATCTTTAACTTATTAGCTATGTGATTTTTTTTTTTTTACTTTGTTCCAAGTTTCTTCATCAGTAAAATAGTTATTGCAAAAGTATTTACCTCATGATTTGGAGATTATAGAAGATAAAGTGGTGCATTGTGGGTACATAGTAAGAGCTCAATAACAGTGTGTAAGAAAGTTCTGTTTTTAGGGAATAATTTTCGAAAATTCATATAGGTACTTTAAAAGTGATTATTATTAAACAATTGAGACTTCAAGAGTGGAATTGTTGAGTGTTATAGACCGTTAATTTCTTCATGAAATTCATTCTGTCTTAGTCACTGCTCTTCAGAAGAGTGTTTTAAATTGTTCTATCTCTGGAATGTAATAACAAATGAGTATATGCTAGATTGGAAGATTCTGAGAGATGGATGGGGGCTAGCGTTGCAGTGTTTTTTGTCTTACTCTGGTATTTCTGAGGATATTGGCCATGTGACTAGGTCACAAAGAGGATATGCCATAATTTCCCCAAAACTTAAGTTTAAAAATTTTTTTTTCAAGAGATGGGGCTTGAGCCACTGTGCCCAGCTGCTTCTTCTTCTTTTTGAATGTTGTTAAAATTCAGTTTTGTTACTTTTTTTTTTTTTGGTACTGGGGATTGAACTTGGGTTCTCAACCACTGAGCCACATCTCCAGCCCTATTTAGTATTTTACTGAGTTGCTTAGCGCCTCACTTTTGCTGAAGCTGGCTTTGAATTTGAGATTCTCTGTCTCAGCTCCCCAGCCGCTGGGATTATAGGTCTGCGCCACCGGTGCCTGTAATCCCAGCACTTTGGGAGGTTGAGACAGGAGAATGGCGAGTTCAAAGCCAGCCTCAGCAATGGCGAGGTGCTAATCAACTCAGTGAGACCCTGTCTCTACATAAAACACAAAATGGGGCTGGGGATGTGGCTCAGTGGTCAAGTACCCCTGAGTTCAACCCCTGGTACAGGAAAAAGAAAAAGAGGCTTTTATAAGATGTAGATGGTGTTGCTTCTTTTCAAATGTATTCTTAATAGTTTCCTGAGGAAAGCAGAATCTCTTCAGTTATAAACAAAGTGTAAACAGTTTAAGGAATCTATGGATTTCAAGTGAGAAATGACTAATACCATCTTTCCAGAATACCCATTATCATAATTACTGAGACAGGACATTAAAATTTATCTTTAGCTGAGCATGGTGGTACATGCTGTAATCCCAATAGCTTGGGAGGCTGAGGCAGGTGGATCACAAGTTCTAAGCCAGCCTCAGCAACTCGGGGAGGCTCTAAGCAACTCAGTGAGACCCTGTCTCTAAATAAAATATAAAAAAGGACTGGGGATGTGGCTCAGTGGTTAAAGACCCCTGGGTTCAATTCCTTGGTATAAAAACAAAAAGTTTGAGTTACAAAAGCCAATTCCTGATGTGGCTCAGTGGTTAAGTGCCTCTGGGTTCAATCTCTGGTACCAAAACAAAACAAAAAAGAAATAAAAAGAAAAAAAAACACACCAAAAAAACCCAACCAACCAACCAACCAAACAAACAAAACCCTCAAATCAATATATATTCATTTGTTTCCTGATATGCTGGGGAATTAGTTCTAGAACTTCCTTAGATACCAAAGTCTGCAAATGCTCAAGTCCCTTATATAAAATGACATAATATTTGCATATAAACTATACACATTCTCCTTATATACTTCAAATAATCTCTAGATTACTTATACCTAGTACAGTGTAAATGCTATGTAAATAATTGTTATGCTGTATTTATGAATATAACAAAAAAATCATCTGTACATATTTAGTACAGATAGTTTTTCTCCCTAAATATTTCCATCAGTGGTTAGTTGAATCCATGGATGGAGAATCTATTGGAGAGCAGACTATATTTCATTAGGTTTAATAGAGTACTTTCACAATCATTATCTCCTTTAGTTCTCCTTGTCATCCTTTGTGGTAGGTGTTATTCTCATTTCATTGATAAGAAAATGAAGGCTCAAAAGAAAAAGTAACTTTAAATGTCTGTGAGCTGCTCATGTCTGAAGGCATGAGTCAAATGCTGTTCTGATTACACTTTCTTTTACACCATGGCTGCCTTTAGGTATATTATTCTCAATTTTACACATTTGTTTCATTCTGTAGTACTGCTTGTCTGATAAAATTAAACCAAAGACCCTATCAGAACTGAAACAGGACAACTGTTGACACCGTTGAGTGTCTGTGTTCTCTTTCATGTATGTATAAAATATTCTAGATTAGAGAAATATTTACCATGTAGTAGGAAAAAATATGAAAATAATTATTTTTAAGTAATTGTGATATTTATCTTGATGGATTTGTTATTCTTTTATGGAGTATTGATTATAAGCCATAATAATTTTTTTTAACTTTGAAACAATTTCAAACCTTTAGCAGAGTTCCAGATACCATACAAAGAATTTTTCCTTCTGAACCATTCGAGGAAAATGGGTGATTGACATTGGGTTCCACCAACCCTGGATACTTTAGTATTTCCTGCTTATAAGGACATATTCCTCACTAGGAAGCATGTACTTTGACTATACTGTCAAAGTGATAATATTAACCTTGGTATCTTACTACTGTCTAATAGCAGACTTCAAGTATAGCAATTGTCCAAGTTGGGATCTTTCAGAAAGATCTAGTTCAGAATTGCACATTGCCTTTAGTTGGCCTGTCTCTTTAGTCTCGTTTGGAATAATTATTCAGTCTTGCTTTGATTTGCAGGATCTTTATAGTTTTGAAGCATATAGGCTAGTTATTTTGTAGAATTTTCCTCAGTTTCTGTGTGCTAATATTTTTTTGTGGTTGGATGTAAGTTATGCATCTGTCTCAGGAACAGAAATGATGCTATTTTCTCATTGCATCTTGTTGGGTAGCACAAGATTTTGATTTGTCTCATAATTGGTGATATTTTGATCACTTGAACAAGATGATATCTACCATGCTACTCTACTGTAAAGTTAAATTTTAGCCTTTGTAACTAATATGTATTTTATGGTAGGTACTTTGAAACTAGTTAAGTATCTCTTACCTCTGCCAACTTTACTTAATATTAATTAATTAATTAATTAATTAATTTATTTTTTTTTAAATTTTGTTAGTTGTTGATGGACCTTTATTCATTCATTTATTTATATGTGGTGCTGAGGATCGAACCCAGTGCCTCACACATGCGAGGCAAGCGCTCTACCACTGAGCCACAACCCCAGCCCCAATATTAATTTATTTATATTAATATGTATTTGAGGTTTCTTATTTTCCCAATTAATTATAATTGTTACTATTATTTATTTAAATACTCAAGTCTTTTCAGATTTTGTTAATAGTAGCTTCTTCAAGCTGACTTCTCTTTCTTTTCTTTTTCTTTCTTTCTTTTTTTTTTTGATACCGGGGATTGAACCTAGGAATGCTTAATCATTGACCTACTTCTCCAGCTCTTTTTTTAAAAGTTTGAGACAGTCTCACTACGTTGCTTAGGGCCTTGCTAAACTGCTAGGGCTGGCCTCAAACTTGTGATCCTTCTGCTCAGCTTCCTGAATTGCTGGGATTTACAAACATGTACCACCATGCCCTGCTTTCTCTTTAATAATCTAATAAAAATTTTTTGGCAGTACTGGAGATTAAAAACATGGATACTCTACCACTGAACTACATCACTGCCCCCCTCCCCCTTTTGGGTACTAGGGATTGAACTCAGGGCACTTGACCACTGAGCTTCATCCCTGGCCCTATTTTGTATTTTATTTAGGGACAGGGTCTTACTAAGTTGCTTAGTGCCTCACTTTTGTTGAGGCTGGCTTTGAACTTATGATCCTTCTGTCTTAGCCCCCTGAGGCTCAGGGATTACAGGAGTGTACCACTATGCCTGGCATCACTGGCCCTTTTTATTTTATTTTATTTTATTTTTTATTTTGATACAGGATCTCACTAAGTTGCTCAAGCTGGCCTTGAACTTGTGATCCTCCTGCCTTTTTTTGAGTCACTAGAATTATAGCTCCACTCCACTTTTCCTATTATAGTTCTCCATTTTCCTGGTTTATTCCTTCACTGCTTTTCTTTTCTTTTTACACTATAGGATTGAACCCAGGAGTGCTTTACCACTGAGCTACATGCACAGCTCTTTTTATTTTGAATGTCCTTACCAAGTTGCCCGGGAGGGTCTCAAACTTGCTATTCTCCTGCCTCAGTCTCCAGAGTAGTTGGGATTATAGTTGTGTGTCACCATGTCCAACTCCTACATTTTTTAAACAAATTTGTTCTAATTAGTTATACATGACAGTGGAATGCATTTTGACACATCATACACAGAGTATAACTTCTCTTTCTCCTGGTTTTGCATGATATAGAGTTACACTGGTGGTATAATCATATATGCACACAGGGTAATAATGTTTGATTCATTCTACTATCATTCCTTTCCTCATACCTCTTCCCCTCCCTTTCCCTCTGTCTAATCAAAGTACCTCTCTTCTTTCCTAGCCCCCACAATTGCTACATTTCTTCATTTCTGTCTCAAGGTGTTTCTAGCCTATCTTATAATTTTTCTGTTCCCATGCTGGAGCCTGTTCTCCAAGGAACATTTTTTCAGTGGATCATTATCCACTGAAAATGATATTAAGAAGCTAAGTTCTGAGCACTAGGTATTTTCCAGTAACTGGGATGTTCCTGTTCCTAAGCCCTTCAATTGGCAGAACTGAAAAATGTACACACACACAAACACACACACATTTAAGTCTGTATCTATGTATCATCTGTTCTACATGTGTCTCTACATCAGGAAAACCAAAAGTTTACTAAGAGATGTGTCCAGTTTTGGTCCAACAGGATTTATTCCATTGTTCTCCCTTTCTATATATATATATTTGGTACTGGGGATTGAACTCAGGGATTCTTGACCACTAAGCCACATCCCTAGCCCTATTTTCGGGTTTTATTTAGAGACACAGGGTCTCACTGAATTGCTTAGTGCCTTGCTGTTGCTGAGGCTGGCTTTGAACTTGCCTCCCCAAGTGCTGGGATTATAGGCGTGCACCACTGTGCCTGGCTCCTTTCCATATTTGAAACTCTCCCTTGCACTTCTTCTACCCCGAGTCAAGTTTTTTCTTAACTTAGACTCTGACATCTGAGTTGGGCAGCTCTCTCCATCTTGCTTGCCCACCTCCTTGCAGCAGGCTGCTGCCCATGTGGATATCCCACTTACCCTGGTTGTTGTCTGTGGCTCTCTGTGACAGGCTGCCTCTCCATTTGGATTACCTCAAGGCCCTGCCTAGGCTTTCCTTTCCTTATCTGATGGCCCCTTCAGGCAGAATCTGTCCTTGTGACTAGACTCTGGGCTGCCCCACCTGTGAGTGTCCTCTTCACTTGTTTGGGTTCCCTTAAACCCAGTCTGGGTGTGGGAGTGCCCCCATTTCAGCCTGATTCAAATGCCTGTCTTGTTCACCTCCTTCAGTTTTATCCCACTGGTTTAGGGCATTTGCTTAGGAAGGGAGGGGGAAAGGGGCCAGAATAAAATTTTAAATTTTATTTTTATACACATAGGAACGTTCTGTGTGGAGTGCCTGATGTTCTGGCACTTGTTACTTGGTGCTCCTGGTAATAGATACCAAGGGGAGACTAATTTGGTTTCTGCTCTCCCTGAGCTCATTCTTGTAAATCATTACATACACTATGATAAAGCTGACAATAGAAACATGGTAGGAAAGATAAAGGTGAAGTCACTGACAGTCCAGGGGAGGTGTTTTTTTTGGAAAGGATATTTCTGACAGGGAATAGCTTCTACAAGGGCACTAAGCAAAAGCAGCTTGGCATGTTTCATTAAATATAGGAAACCTAATTTTCAGATTTTTGATGTAATCGTCTCATTATATTATAGTGGCTAAGAATATTTTAGTGAAGAAAAATCCTTCTGTATATGAAATATATACAGAGTCAACATAGTGACTGTGTACATTTTTAGATTTTAAATGGTACATCCTTTTATGAAAGCTTACTTTCATTCTACTTTGAAGTCTTTTACCTTTTGATTGTAAGCTATCTTTTATTATTCTGATATTGCTTTGATAAATAGAAAAACTATAAAGAAATAATTTGGGTTTGTTGTATAATTAAATAATTAAAAGTCCTCCATGGTGCCTGCTAAGTTAAAAAACATTTTTAAAGCAGCTGAGCCCTGTGGATTTTAATTATTAGGAAGGAAGACAAACTTCAAGCACTCATTTAAAATGGGATGCCTTTGCCAGGAAAGAAAGACTAGTAAATGAGACAGCAGACAGAGCCCTTGAGGATGTGATTTAAACATGTCACTAGAAATTGTTTAAGTGGAGAGTTCTGGCCCTTTTAAAACACTGTCTGTCACTTGAGGATTGGGTCACCTTGAAATGTGTTCATCTTTGAGTTAAAGGCATAAAAAGACACTTTGAACATTTTCAGTCAACTTTGCTGTGTGTTGTGTGTCTATGGATGTGCGCTCCTCAGCCTGCCTGAGCTGTACCAGTCAGTTCCCTGGAAAGCAAAGTGGTTGCAAGAGAAGGATAAATGTTTAATCTCAGCTCTGGCAAACTGTACAGATTTTTTAAAATGTTGAGACACTTGGGTTGCAACTTTTAGCTCTCTGTATAGTCAGGCCTTTCTCCCCTAAAGCAATGCCTGAGATAAAAGTAGGTGCTGGTAATTACTTCCTAAAAAGGTGCCACTTAGCTAGTGCCAGGTTCTGTTAGAATGTTGTTAATGATATCAAACTGTTGTCTTTGAAATCTGAAAAAATATCCAAATTAACTGCTCATAATCCTGATACTGATAAGCTTTTCAGCTGAATACCTTGTGGACATACTCCTGCCCCAATACTCAAGATAGATAGGGGTGTGTGTGTAAGTGTGTAATATCATTTAAATGTTACAATTTGACATTGAACTAGGTCTGGTATGCTTAAAGTCTATTCAGAAACTCCTATATTATTATTATGTTTTTCTTGGTACCAGGATTGAACCCACGGGTGCTTAACCATTGACCCACATCCCCATCCCTTATTCTTTTTTATTTTGAGACAGGATCTCATTTGGTTGTTTAGGGCCTTGGTAAGTTGCTGAAGCTGCCCTTGAACTTGTGATCCTCCTGCCTCACCCTCCCAAGTTGCTGGGATTACAGGCATGATCCACCATGCCCTGCAAGACCCCTAAATTCTAATGTAGAAATCCTTTAATAAATATTGCTTCTTACAAACATTTCAAATGCTATTATGTAATAAAATTTAAGAGTGTCACATTTATAATGCTACCTTTTAAAACATATTACCAAATTTTGTAGCAGGAAGGCATCTTAATTATCAGTCCAACTCTTCTGTTAATAGATGAGTAAACTGAGACCTAAGGAAGTTAAACCTGTGGTCACATGACTGGAGACAGACTGAGTTTGAAACTCAGGCTCTCTCTTGTTTACTTTAACATTTTGCATTACCTCCCTCTCTACCAGCTTTCAATTTTCCTATATCAGAATCATCTGAGAGGCCTGTTAAACATGAAGATTCTTGATCCCCCAAGTAGCTTTAGTTACTTTAGTTTAGTTTGTGTTGGGGGCTCGGGAGAGGGAGGGAGGTTGTAATGGTCCTCATTGTATTTGATGAAGGAGCTCAGTGGAGCCCTGTATGTATTGAAGTTTTGAGGGAGATTATTTCTTTCAGTGTGTATGGAGAAAATTATTTCAGTTTTGTATCTTTACAAAGTTTAGTTTCCCTGCCCTTCCTCTTACCTTCCAAAAATTTTAGGACTTTAAGCAGTCATTACAGGTTGAGCATCCCTAATCCAAATATCCAAAATTTGAAATGTTCCAAAATTTAGAACTTTTTGAGTGCTGACAGGATGCCAGAAGTGGAAAATTTCATACTTGACTTCATGTGATTACTGGTAGTCTACACTCAAATGCACTAAAAAATATTGTATAAATTTACCTTTGTGCTCTAAATATATGAAACATGAAGGAGGACTGGGATGTAGCTCAGTGGTAGAACACTTGACTAGCATATGTAAAACCCTGGGTTAACTCCCTAGTACTACAAACAAACCCCGAAACAACAAAAAGAACCCCCAAAACTACAGAAACATGAATGAATTTCATACATAGACATGGATTCCATCCCCAAGATATCTCATTATGTATATGTGTATATGCAAATATTCAACCCCCGCCCCCCAAAATCCAAAATCTGAAACACTTTTTGTATCAAACACTTTGGATAGAGTTACTTTACCTGTATTAGAAAACCTCAAACTCACTCATTGAATAGAGAGCACCTACTGTGAAGTCCCACTAACCATGTCTTCATCAAGCAATAGGAGTTGGAGAACCTCCTTTGAGATGCTTCACTTCTCTTATCAAACTTTAAAATATTTGTGGAGAGGTAGCTCTTTTTAAGGAAAGCAAACTTTGCCCATCATCAGGATGTGCAGTATCCCTGTTTGAAATGATTGACTAGTCAACTTTGCATTTACTAACTCTTGGATACTCATTTAAGAGTACAATAATCCTCCCTTATCCATGAGATGCCTGACCCCAAGTGTCATGTCTGAACCTTGGGTAAGACTGAACTTTTTTTTTCTAGTACCTAAATACATACCTATAATGAAGTTGAATTTAAAAATTAGACTCAGAAGAGGATTAAGAATAACAAACAGAGCAATTATAACAATATGTTATAATGTTATATGAATGCAGTCTGTCTCTCCAAATATTGTGTTTTACGTACTCTTCTTATGATGATATGAGATGATACTTAAAGGAAGCATTATATGGCTTGTCTTTGGCATGTCAGAATTGTCAGCATCACTACCCCTGTGTTTTGGGGCTACTTTAAAGTAAAATATGGGTTACTTGAGTAAAATATGGGTTACACAAGCACTGCAGCACAACAATAGCTGATCTGATAACTAAGACTGCTACTAAATGACTAAAGGGCAAGTAGCATACACAATGTGGATACACTGAACAAAGGCATGATTCATATCTCAGGCATGATGGAGTGGGATAGTGTGAAATTTCATCATGCTACTCAAAATGGTATGATATTTAAAATTTGATTATTTTTGGAATTTTTAATTTAATATTTTTGGGCCTTGGATGACTAAGGGTAACTGAACCATGGAAAGTGAAAACACAGATAATTGGTCTACTGTACCGTGGAAAATCTTTTAAGCAAGGCAGAGATCTACTAGGGTTTTTTTTTTCCCTTTCTTTCTTCTTCTTCCAGGTTTGCTCTGTTACCCAGGCTGGCCTTCAACTCCTGGGCTCTAGCAGTCCTTCTGCCTCAGCCTTCTGAGTACTTGAGACTATAGGCATGTACCACCATACCTGGCTATAATAGGAGTTCTATCAGGGAAAACACCTCCATATTTCTGTTTCCAGGAAGAAAAAAGTAACAATTTTAATCTGCAGATGAATACTGTGGTTGACTGTGTGTAGTGTTATGCTAGTAATTACATAATATAGTGAAATTGTGGGTCTTGGTGAATAGCATGTGAAGTCTAGAAAATAGGCATTATTGCTGATAATGCTCAAGAACATCTCAAAGAAAAGTGAAGTTCTTTCTGTGTCCTAAAGTTAAATCATTTTGGTGCTTGACGATAGCAAGTTGAAATTAGGCATCTTGTGGAAGGAATGCCAGAGAATCTGTAACTTGACCATGTATGTTACCCTGAATGCATTGTGGTTCAACTGGGAAAGATACAGGATTAGGACCAATGAAGGACTAGAACCCAGGCACAGGAGTCCTAGTTTTTGATGGTACTTGGCCATTGACATTAAACAGGAGACCTTAGTCTGCTGGCTTGTACTTTCCAAATTTGTAAAACAGACACATGACAGGTTCATCAGTTCCACTCTGATGGAAGATGTTGATACTGGGGGAGGCAGTTTATGTGTGGAGACAAGGTCTATGTAGGAATTCAGTACCTCTGCTCAATTTTGCTGTAAATTTAAAACTGCTCTAAAATAATACCCTCAAATAAAAACCAGACATATAATCTTGAGAATCCCTCTAGTTCTGAATTTCTTTGAGTCTTCATATTACTTAGAATTTCAAGAGTCAAAGTTCTAGTGGTCAGTTTACATCCTACTCCTTTTTTTTTTTTTTTTTTTTTTGTGGTGCTGGGGATTGAACCCAGGGCCCTGTGCACTACCCCCATTTTTTATTGATTGAACATGACTGAACACATTGCTGTTTTCCTTCTCTCTAGGTGTTTCGTGAATGTATCATAAATCTTTATGTGAGTAGAGCCTTTATTTTGTATTTGTTCATCTGCCTGGCAGAGTATTGATTATAATCTTAATGTTTCTTCCATAAAAATATGCACCTCTTTTTGCTATTCCTAGGAAGGCTTATTCTATCATATACCTAAATCACAATGGTGGTATCACAGCTGGTTTTTCTATATCTGGGCTTTATTATCCTCCCTAGGAAAATCCTTTTTTAAAAACTTTTATTTATTGTTATTTTCAAATAAAATAGACTTTATTTATATTCTCAGATTTGCTTTTTTTGATTATTTTGTTACTTTATGTTGTACATTTATTTATTTAAAATATGTATTCTTACTTGTTATTATAGTCTGTTTTTAGGCAAAAGAAATGAATTAGTTGGTGGGAATAGCCAAATAATGTCAGCAAGTGTATAAATCAAGTTAACCAGGTGGAAATTCTTAAGACTGAGAATAGAAACATCTGATAAGTTCTGGTAAAATTGTGAGTCAGATAATCAGATTGTGTATTTTTCACTCTCAAGAACATATATACAACATTCTAGAAATAACTTGAGTCCTGGAATCATAGAGACCTGCGTTTACATTATAACTCTGGCAGGTACTGTGTGATCTTGAATATTTAATTTAGTTTCTGAGCTTTATTTTCCTCAATTTGTAAAATGGTCCTAGTCTCAATCTGGAAGAATGTAGTGTGAATATTATTTGAGAAATATAGTTAAATCATTCTTCAGTGATGAAGAGACGGTATCCTTATTCAGTAATTCAATTGCTCCTATATTGTCTTCTTGAAATAGTGACTTTCATTATTCCACCTCTTCCCTGTAGGTCTACTTGTTCTCCTCTACTGGATTTTCTACCACTGGTCTCCTGAGATACCTTGACTTCTGTGGTGCTTACTGATTTTGGTCTTATTGTGGCTCCCTGCCTTCCAGGCACCATGCCAGGTGTTCCACACATAATATCTCACTTAATACTCACAATTACTGGGCTGGAGTTGTAGCTTAGCGGTAGAGCACTCGCCTACCATGGGTGAAGCACTGGGTTTGATCCTCAGCACCAATAAAAAAACAAAATAAATAAAGATTAAATTCTTTAAAAAATATTAACAATTACTTTATTACCTAGTTTTATCTATCACTTTTTTTTTTTTGTACTAGGGATTGAACCTAGGGGTGCTTAGCCTCTGAGCCACATCCCCAGCCCATTTTTATTTTGTATTTTAGTGGGGTCTTGCTAAGTTGCTGAGGTGGTTTTGAACTTGCAATCCTCCTGCCTCAGCCTTCCAAACTGCTGGGATTACAGGCATGTGCCTGCTTGATTGGCTGTTCATCACATTTTTAAAGTATAAAAACTTAATAAATCATAGGTAGAAGAATGAGGATTTGACTTTAAAGTTCAATTTCCTTTCAAGAAAGGAAAAAAGATGTATTGAATAGCTACTGTTACATGTTATACATGCCTTACATAATTGTCTTGGTACCCTTTGATTTGCAGAAAAAAAAATCCTCTTCAGATCCCTGTTTACCAGTCTCATGCTGCCTTTTCTAGGAACTTAAAATGGTCTTATAACTAACTACCTGATGAATCAATCTTTGGGGCAATTGCCTCTATTTGGAACGCCTATGGACATTATCTCCTTTGCTGTTGAGGTTGTCTCTGACCTTTGAAGTTCTTATATCTTTCCATGTTTGTGAAATGTTCTCCAATTCCTCTTTTTTTTTAAAAAATTGTAGTTCTGGGGATTGAACCCAGGGCCTCACATGTGCTAGGCCAGTCCTGTATCACTGAGCTACACCCCCAGCCCCCTTAGATTTGAACAAGAAACAAAAATACGAAGTGTTTATATACAAAGTGTTTAAAATTCAAATGTTTATATATTTATCTTTTGGTCTGTATGATATACATGATATGGGCAAACAATGAAAAGAACAGGAAGTGGCTGAGGATATGGATCCTTAACCCCTGAGTAGTTGAGTGTCAGCCGCTGATGTCAGGGAGAGTCCTTAGGAAGTAGGGGGAATTCTATCTCTGGGTCATCAGCCTCGCTGTATGCTTTCCTCATCTCTAAGAGTCAACTTCAGGGATGCTTTTCTCTATTAAATGCTATCTGGGAGGAAAATAGAAAATTCACTTCCTCCTAAGATAAAAAAGGTTGATAGTATAAAAAACTACTTTTCCTGGAGAGGGAAACTTGAATAGGTACTAAGGAATGATACTTTAATTGTGCAATTTAAACTATTTAACCAAAGGGAATATTTGGTTTTGGGGAGCCTACTTGCTGTCCCTGCAATCTTGCCATTTTGACTTGTGTCCCCCGTTTCTTTGTACAGCTGACCTTAAGTATCTTTCTCAGCTCTCTGGTTCTGTAGCTGTTAAATCCTGCCTTGTGCCTCCCTGGTCATGTGACTTTCACCTCTGCTTGGGTTCACCTGGGTCATTGGAGTTGCAATGGGAAGCTTGTGTTCCTGTGGTGCTCCACAAGGGAGAATGCCACAGAGTTATTGTAGAACTAACTCAGACTAACTTCTGAGTGGGCACATCTAATGACTTCTCTTTTAGAAGAAGGATGGTGCTTTAACGTTTTTGATGACTTGTCACAGAACATCTGAAAGCAATGAGAAAACCAGCCACCTTGTCAAAACCTATGTCACAAAAGAACTTCCTGAGGAGAAATTGCAGGAGATCAGGTGCTGTGGGAAAGCAATGTTTTGAATCAGCACCCAGCAGGTGGTGATTTCCACTCTCAATTCAGTTTGGAACAGATATTCCAGACAGTGTTGGCAGTCACTGTGCTCCAAAATGTAGCAGGGGTCTGTTTGTTTGTTTTTGGAGATAATATCAGCTCAAGCCCTGTCTGCTTACAGTTAGAGAATTTTAGCACATGTTAGACCTACATCCCAGGCTCCTTCTGCCTATATGTGTACTTAAATATATATTTAAGCACAGTAAAGGCATTGCTGGAGAGCGTTAGACTGGTAAGTAGGGATCTGGAAAGCATTTAATTTTTTTCTGCAAATCAAATTTTAGTGGGTGATGACATAGGCATGTGTAATATGTACAGTAGCTATACAATACATCTTTTCTCTTTTTCTTTCAGAATTACCTGACTTCAGTTTCAAAGGATGATCTCCTATCCCAGTTTGAGAATTAAGTTATGTAGTTCTAGGGTGACCCAATTAAAATTTTCTGCAAATAAATCTATATGGTAGCATAGTTATTCATTTGTGTAAACATAGCTTTTTTTTTTTTTTAAAGGAAATTGGACTTTGAAGTTAGTGCCTGGCATTCAAATCCTATTTTTTCTACCTATGATTTTTGAGTTTTCATATTTTAAAAATGTGATGAATGAAAGCTAAGTCATGAATAATTGCAAGTATTAAATGAAGTGTTATGTGTAGAACAACTGGCACGGTACCTGGAAGGCAGTAAGCCACAATGAGAATACTTAGACTTCTTTTTACCCATAATCTTGGAGAATTTGACCTGTAGACTAAAGAGTAACTGATTGTGAACAAAGGTACTTGTGGACTGGAATGTAACATGGGGTCTTGGGGGAGAAATTCAAAGGGCCTGGGGCAGTTAAAGCCCCAGTGTATGCTGCTATACGGTAGGACTTGAAATGAGACCTGTATTCAATACCTTTATATTGAGTTGGTTTCCATCATTTGGAAATGTGATGAAAGGTAGCTACCATTAATACCCCTACTATGGGAATTTTTCAATCGCAAATTCTATTATTTTTTTCTGATATTTTTCATGATCAGCATCTTTGAAAATTAGTCAATAGCCAGACCATAGCATAGATGTTCATTCAGTAAGTCTCATTAGTACCATATTATGCCTGTTTAAATGATCAGAGGCAGGGGCTTATACAGGATTCTTTTTCTTTTCTTTCCTTCCTTCCATTCTTTCTTTTGAGGTACTGGGGGTTGAAGCCAGGAGTGCTGTACCATGGAGCCAGATCCCTAGCCCTTTTTATTTTTGAGACAGGGTCTTGCTATATTGCCTAGGCTGGCCTTGAACTTGTAATCAAGTGAACGTTCCTGAGAACTACTTCTGGGTTGCTGGGATTGTAGGTATGCACTGCCCAGCTGGGCCTCATATGTGATTTCTTGAGAATAGTAGTTTCTTTTGTTTTACTAAAATAGACTATTTTTTTGTTTCGTTTTTTACTAAAACTTAGTTTCAAAATTCAAATATATAAATTTTAATAGAAAAATTGTGATTCCCAGTAGGTCATTTAAAAAAAATCAGGAATAATATGAACTTAACAAATTTCAGGAAATGAAAGTTAACAACCTTATAAAATGTTATTCCTAATTTACTGTAGCTTACCTTACAGGTAACATTTAAAAGTAATTGTTCCTGGGAGAGATCGTGTATTATGTTAAGTTCATGGTAAATATAATAACTTTTTCCTGAAATGATACTGAAATGAGATAGTGTATGGTGATAGTAGGACATTAAATACTAGATAGTGGTAATGGAGGAATAGGTTTCAGGAAAAATAGGCACAGATATATAATCTTAAATTTTCAATAACATATTTAGCCATTTTTGGAGCTTACCATTCTTAATTAAGTTTACATGAAATAATTTTATTATTAACATTTAGTTTGTTCCTTTCTTGAGCATTTGAATATTATTTATGATGTTTTCACAGGATGAATTTTGGGTAGATCTCTTTTAGCATGTAAATATACTTGCAAACTGATTTACATGGCTAGTACAACATTCAGCAGAGGTAGCAGCTTTATCAATAATATTTATTGACTGATAGTATGAATTCATTAAGAAACAGAGCATTTTTGGACATTCTAAAATTTTAATTTAGGAAAGTGCTTCATCCTAGCCTTTCATTGAGAGAGAAGTTTTTCATTAAGAGGGAGGAGTTACATAGGTTTTCTCTGAAGCTCTTGGCTCCTAGGATAATTGATCAAACTTTTCAAAGGGTTGAAAATTGAATCTTTTCTTGACAGGGGGCCAGAATATTCCAACACTGATGAATTTATCTGTGGTCTAATGATTCTTTGTGAATACTAGGCACATTTAGGGGCTTGGAGAAATGCTCATCAGAAGTTTCCTAGATTACATTAAGTTGAAAGACTACATGTTTGGAAATCTAAATGTGGTTTGGGAAGTCTCCGGTGCTGTGTCTTCCAGAGAGCATAGAATAACAAAACAAGATCTTGACAGTGAAATAAGTGTGATGGAAACTTTTTTTTTGTTATCAACAAAAAAATTAAAATTAAAATTAACATCTTTATTAAAGATGTTAATTTTACTGAAAAGCATGAAATAGTCTAATTTTTAGATGACAGTTTTTAGAAGTATGCTCAGTTCAAGGATTGACTCATAAGTGTTGGTTATTTAAGTACATTTGTTTATGTGTCTTTTCTAGATTTCACAAACATGTATGAACCCATATGGATCCGTAACGATGCGTCTGGCACAGAACAGGCATAGACAGGCTGAAGAAGTTCTTATATGACTTGGGCTAATAAAACGAGTGCATTTCATAAAGACAAAGGAAGGCTAGCTAGGTAGAGTGTAAAAGAAATTGCAAAGGACTTTTGTCTTCTGGCTTCTAAGATGCTCTCTTCTATCCTCACAGAGCAAAGCATTTGGGGCACAGTGAAATTACAGCCATGATCTAAACTCATGACGTAAGTCCTTATGGTCTACAAGAGGAGGACTTGCATCCTTTAGGAGTATACTAGTATATCTAATATACTATGTACTCCTAATACTATATATTCTAGTATATATTCTAAGAAAATTTTTGAAATGGAGGGAAAATATGAAATAGCAGGATGGAGTTTGAAGAATTTTTAGGAGATGTCATGGATCCTTAATTTTAGATATATGCCTGACATCAAATCTTTTGGGAGAAGTAGTAGAGTGACAGAGTAATGTGCAAATATAAACACAAGGTGAAGTTGGGTCTCCAGTTACAGTCTATGGTGCAAACTCTTCACTGCTAATTGGTTTTGGTCAGCTGATCTGAGAATATCCCTTTGAGAAAACAAAAAAAGTGTGAACAGGCAGCCTCCCCCTTTTATAGAAGACCATGAGGCTTGCTGTGTTCATCCTGATTGTAAAATGCTTCCCTCTTCTCTTTGGAATTATTTTAATTTTTATTGACAATATACATTTATATCTTTTAAAAAGACATAAGTCTGTAAGAGTCAGTACAGCAAGCCTTAGCCCTACCTTTCTATATACACAATGCTTTTTCTCCAGTGGCAGCTATTTCTTCTAGTATTTACCTCCTTATTTCTAAATAGCATGGCTTTACTGGTATTCTGAACTTTTCAGTGTTAAGTTTTACCCATTGACTTTCTGTTGTGGAAGATACTTAGCTCTCTGATAATTCTTCCCCTTCCCCCTTGCTTTTTTTCCTATCCTCTCATTATAGTAATTAATTGTTATATAATTTTCAGTTAGATAAATTTTCAGTGTTTTTATAATTAGGACTGTGGGGGACATATGCAAGGGCATGCCACAAAATGGCGCCGAGCTACCAGCTCAGGCCTGACCACGCTGCCCCGGGACAGCCATCACCTCGCCCTTATTGGCTGACCTCTGCTTCCGTGTTCGTGGACAAGACATGGACAATGAATACTCTCCTACCTAAGTGCCTCTGTACATCCACTTCCGCATTCTTAGCTTAGTAACAGGACACCTACCCCCTCCTCTATATAAGCCTGTATCTCTCCTCAATAAATGAGTTCCTGCTTAAGACAGAACTCTGCGGCTCAGGCGTGGTAATTGCGTGCCGGACGACTTTACCATTCTCAGCCGTTGTGTCGGGGACTCCCGGGGATCCCCTCCTCCCCGCTGGCCGAGGGGGGAGACTGATACCTGGCTGGGAGGACCCCGACAAGGACTATATCAATATCATATTTAAGCCATATGGTATGTGATTGCATTGCATATAAAAATTTTTATTTTCCTGAGAATGGTCTCATTTGCTTGGTTTTCTATATAGTTGTATCTAGTTCAGTGAAACTCTTCTTGGTGCATTCAGAAAGACCAAATAACCGATCAGTTTTCTGTTTTCCTTGGAGACATTACTCCTCAGGTCCTCCACTCTCTTCAAATCTGTCTGTTCCCTATGCCTGCTGCTGCTCTTGTGTACTGGGCCCTGGTTTGCCAGCATCCTGGATGTCTTTCAGACTGTTGTTTTGGTTTCCTTATTTCCAAGTCTTCCTCTTGTTTCTCTTTCTTATTTTGGTGGAGCACAGTCATCAGTAATTCCTTGGAAACAAAAGCTTCAAATATTAGAAAATGCTTTAATTCTTCTGTCACATTTAATCGATAGTTTGGCTAAGTATAGAATTCTGTGTTGAAACATGTTTCCTTAGGATTTAGAAGGTATTCTTATATTGTGTTTAGCTTTTGTTCCTATGGAAAGATTTGATGCTATATTTCTTTTTGAATACTACGGATTGAACCAGGGGCTTGCTCATGCTAGGCAAGCATTTGACCACTAAACTAAATACCCAGCCCTTTTTATTTTTTGAGACAAGGTCTCACTAAGTTGCTTAGGGTCTCCTTAAATTACTGAGGCTGGCCTAGAACTTGTAATCCTCCTGCTACAGCCTCACAAGCAGCTGGGATTATATGTATGCACCACTGTACCTGACTTGATATTATTCTTATCTGCATTTTGTAATGTGATCTCTTGACCACATTTGAAACCTTCCTTATCTTTAGAGTTCTGAAATTTCATAGTGTTATGATTTGGTTTAGTTACCCTTTCTATTCCTTTCTTCTTTCCTTTTTTTCCATTTGCAAAGAAGAGTGAACTTTTTTTTTGGTACCAGGGTTTGAATTCAGGGGTACTCAACCACTGAGCCACATCCCCAACCCTATTTTGTATTTTATGTAGAGACAGGGTGTCACTGAGTTGCTTAGCACCTTGCCATTGCTGAGGCTGGCTTTGAACTTGTGATTCTCCTGTCTCAGTCTCCCAAAGTGCTGGGATTACAGGCGTGCACCACCACGCCTGGCTAGAAGAGTGAATTTTGTAGAAGACAAAGAACAATAAAATATTTGCTTTACCTACCCATCAGTAGCTACCATAGTTTTGGATGTGGTGGTGTGAATAAAATTGTCTTGTTTTGAACATAATGAGGTTGACCATTTCAGACAAACAAAATCTTATACAATGTGTTGTGGTAGTGATGAATACTTTTGACAATTTTTTTTCACTTTTTTACCTTCTAAGCACATGAAAATATTATATGCTTCTGGCTCCTCTGAGGCTGGGTAGGAACATATAACTAAATCTGACCAGAGTTGTGTTGGTCCTCCTTTTCTAATTGCCTGTCTTCTTTCAGTTTGTGACCCTTTACTCCTTTAGTTCTAGGAACATAAGGTTCTTTTCTTAAACAATTTCTCTAATTTCTTCCCTTTGTTTTTCTTTTAAATAATTTATTTTTAATTGGCAAAGATTACATAGTGTATATTATGATGTTTTAAAGTATATGTACATTGTAGAATGGTTGACAAGCTAATTCACATTTATACTACCTCACATATGTATTTTTCTTGGTGAGAACACTTTAAAGTCCACTTTCTTAGTGGTTTTCAAGAGTACAATACATTGTTATTAACTGTAGTTACCATGTAGTACACTAGAGCTCTTGAACTTATTCTTCCTCTCTAAGTGAAATTTTGTATCCTTAAACCAACCTCTCTCCAGTTCCCCCAGCTACTAGTAACTAACCTTCTATTCTTTGCTTTTTAGTGTTTTAGCTTCTACATGAGTTAGTATTATGTGGTTCTTTCTGTTCTGTGCCTGTTTATTTCTCTCTTTCTCTCTCTCTCTTTTTCTAGTACCGAGGATTGAACTCCAGGGCACTCAACCACTGAGCCACATCCCCAGCCCTATTTTTATATTTTATTTATTTTTATTCTCATTGAGTTGTTTAGTGCCTCGCTTTTTAGTGCCTTGCTTTTTAGCGCCTCGCTGGCTTTGAACTTGAGATCCTCCTGTCTCAGCCTCCCCAGCTGCTGGGATTACAAGTGTGTGTCATTGCGCCTGACTCTGTTTATTTCTCTTAGCGTAATGTCATTCAGGTTCATCTCTATTGTCATGAATGACAAAATTTTCTTTTCTGAGGCTGCATAATATTCCTTTGTGTATATGTACAACATTTTCTTTGTTTCTTTTTCCCCCTTTTTATTTTGTGGTACAGGGAACTGAACCCAGGAGTGCTTTCCTACTGAGTTACATCCCAGCCCTTTTTATTTTTTAAGACAGGGTCTTATTAAATTGCAGAGGCTGGCTTTGAGCTTGTGATCTTCTTGCCTTAGTCTCCTGAGTAGCTGTTTTTATAGGTGTATGCTACTTTTCTTTATCTACTGATTCCGTATCTTGACTTTTTATAAATAGTGCTGCGTTAAACATAGGAGTGCAGATATCTTTTCAATATACTGATTGCATTTCTTTGGATAAATATTCAGTAGTGGAATTGTTGAATTAGTTCTATTTTCAGTTTGTGGGTTTTTTTTTGGGGGGGTGTACCTCCATACTGTTCTTTGTATTGGCTCTGTAATGACTTATTTATATTCCCATCAATGGTGTTCTACAGTTCCCTTTTCTCCACATTCTTGCATTTTCTTAAGTGTCTTTCTGGAATTCCTGTTCTTTTTTTTCATGATTTTCTTGTGTTATGGATGAGGACATTATTTATAGTTACTTTGAAGTTTTATTCTGGTGTGTACAATGCTTTTTTCCCCCCTCTAAGTGCTTTTGCTCACTCATCCCCCATGCTTTTATTATATCTTTCATGATCAATTTCATCATATATCAGATAATCGTTAATTGTGCATTTATCTTATGTAGTAAGGGATTTAAACTTGCTCAAAGAAAGGTCTGACTTTTGTATTTGATTTATGGGAATACTCTGTCTTATAAGTGTGCCGTTGTTTACCTGGGAGCTTTGGGCCATTCCACATAGTCTAACAGTGTGATTCTTGGTGAGTATTTTGGGATACATGGTGTTAAGTTCCACAGGGGCCGAAGACTGAAGTCAGCCATCTGGGCAGCTAACTATGTGACCCAAACCCCAGTAAAACTTCTGGACACTAAAGCCTAGGAGACCTTCCTTGGTTGACAAAACTTGAGCATTTTGTTACTAATCACTGTCAGAGAGTTAACTCTGTTCATGGCTCCACTGGGAGAGGACAGCAGGAAGCTCTGGGCTGTGAACTCTCCTGGTATCTTCCCCATCATCTTCCTTTGGCCTTTCATAATCTTTCTGGCGTGGGTGGGTCTTACCACGATAGGGTCATCTTGCTGGGCCATTTCATTCAAAGACTTCCAGTCATTTAGTCAGTCTCTTTGTGTATTTTTTTCTTGACTTGGTTAATCTGTGCAGAGATGAGCCCTCCAGTTTTTTGCTTGGGGTGTTTATAAGCCTGATGACAATTGTTTTCTGCGAGGGAAAGGAGCTAGTGGTAGCATTGAATATAGATTTCCACTTATTCTATTTTCTCTATAATAATTTTGATATGAGAAGTAGCACAGGGAGCTGAGGGAGCACATTGACAGAGACACCTAATATATATAGGGTAGTCAGGAAAAACTTTGCAGAGTGTGATGTTTAACTGAACCTGAAAAATGATAGAGGTAGCCAGGTGAGGCTGGAAGGAGTATTCCAGGAACCCACATGTACATTCCTTTGAACTGGTGGGTCTGTATTACTTGGGGAAGGGAAGCAAGTAAGGTGTCAGTTAAAAAATATAGCACCAGGGATATAACAATGGCAGTTTATAGATTTAAATTTATAGATTATGGTGGTTGACTAATTAGTGTCATGCTTTTCCTTTTTCATTTTTGAAATGAATTTTTTGATTAGGAGGGTCAGGATTTAAACTTATCACATTGGGTATGAGAAGTTTGGCTTTGTGAAGAGTTGAGTGTTTATACTAGTTATGAGATTTTTTCTTAATTTCAAAAAAGTTTTTTTGTTTGCCTTTCAGAGGTCATTTGAAATTTTTTAATGGTAAGTTGATCAATTAGAGTAACTCTAAGTGGATACTGAAATTTTGATTAGCAATTGCTCATACCTAAGTATTTAGATGGCAAACTAATGGCTTGAGGGATTTTGAATTTGTCTTCTAGAATGCCAAGGCAGATTGTAATCACATTTCCCGAGTTTAAAACTTTCAATGTCTCTCATTTGTGTATTAGATTAGATTTAATTGTCTCACTCTACCAGTCTTAGCTTTTCATGATATGTTGCCATTCTGCTTTTCAGGCTTCATTTCTGTGTTTCTCTGATAAGCATTTGATTCTTTAGGGGAAAAAAAAATTCTTCCTGAACAAAACTGGAGTTGTTACCCTAAAGCCTGGCTTAGATGGTGGCTCCTTCCTGCCTGTTCAGCCATCCCCACCCATCTCACCTCTTCTTCAGAGTCCTTGGTGTCACTCTTCCAACCTGGCATTTATTTTCACTTTTCCCTGTTAGACTCATGCTTTTTCTCTCATGTGTCCATAGCACGTGCATCTCATTTACTGCTGCCTCATTAAAAAGGCAGAATAAGGCATGTGGGTCCTTATTTCTACTTTTAACTTTGCATCTCTTGGTTATAAGAGTCATCTAACTTATTTCAGCCTCTAGTGTATTAGTGTTGCATCCAACCTGCAATTCTCCTCAAGAAGTGCAGGCCAGACAACTCTGCAGAAGCAGCAAAGTTTATTGAGGAAATAGGCACACAGGCCAGTTGATTGGGGTCAGCTCTCCTTTCCTTCAGAGAGTGACCCCGAAGTGAGGGTTTCAGAGGTTATTATAGGGTGGGCTAGCTACATGACTCAGGAAAACATGATTTGGCAGATATTCAATCTGTGATTATTTACAGTTCAACTGTGACAGCGCCTCCTATGTCGCCTTTCAGTTCCTGGAACTTTAGGTAACTGGCCAGGGGGTCTGGCAGCCTGTGGTTTTGCCCCCCACCCCCATCCGTGAGAAGCAAGCATAGCAAAGCATTAATCACAGAAGCACAAAGAGCAGGTTAGCTGATACATGCAGGCCTGAGCTGGAGTGACTCCATTTTGAGTCTGGATTTTACATTAGAACTCATGAAGTTTGTTTTTAGCTCACTTAAATTCAAGTTACTAGTTATTTCCCCTGTGATCTTTTTTAGGGTCTATTAGTTCACCTTCAGGAATATATGTAATTATTTTAAGTTATCCTGGTTCTAAATATCCCTTCAGAATATTCGTATTTTATTTATATCTTCATTTAACATTATAATTTAATATCACAGACAAATAAACTCATTTGGACTTATTTTTTTTGTACCTCTTTACCTTTTTCTTTTAGCCATTTTCATTTAACCTTTACTGTTTTTCTTCCCAGATTTTCAGTTAAGTATATGTTCACGATATGGAATTGGCAAAAATGTTACAGTAGTTTCTCCCTCTTTTCATTCTGCCTTATACATTAATCTGCTCAAATTGATTGCTAGTGGCTGCTCCTTCCCCCTTCTCCCAATATTTCAAGTATAGAGTTCTCTGTCTGAACTTCAGGATTCTCTGACCTGATACTACTTACCTATGAAACTCCATCTTTACTCCTAAACACAACTTTCTGCCATGGTAATTGTTTTGGAAACAGGCCATAATTGTTTCTGAATTGGTCTTCATACACAGATTATATTCAGTGTTTGAAATGTCTTTCTTCTTGACTGCTAGTTAATTTCCATTTTTCTGTTAGAGCAGGTCAGCTTGTTGAACCTTCTCTGGCCAGCCTAGGCTTCTCATAGTGACAAGAGTAGGAACTGGAACCCAAACTCCTGTCATGTTCTGTACTATCTGTGCCATTGTCCAGATCAATTAAAGGGTGACTCTCAAACCTGGTTGGCTGGTTATTTTCTCCTAGTCAGTGATGGCCTTCCCACTCTTTTTTTTTTGGTACTGGGGATTGAACTCAGAGGCACTAGACAACTGAACTACATCCCCAGCCCTATTTTATGTTTTGTTTAGAGACAGGTTCTCACTGAGTTGCTTAGCGCCTCACCATTGCTGAGGCTGGCTTTGAACTCGCGATTCTCCTGTCTCAGCCTCCCTAAGTGCTGGGATTACAGGTGTACACTACGGTGCCGGGTGCTTTGTAACTCTTTGATTAAGTTATCAGAGATAACCAACAGCGTCAAATCAGCTATTTCAGGATAGAGCATGGCTGGATAGCTAACACAGTGCCTGATCAGAGTCAGTGTTCCACAAATGATTGCCAGGTCTACCAGACCCACGGATGATAAGCATTACAGTACCCCAACCTAGAATGTCTTTGTTGCATGTCAGTGCTGTGTACCTGGTGCTGGGGCTTTGCATGATCCTGTGAATCCCCACCTGTGGCAGTTCAGTACTAGGTCTTGGTAGATGCCTGTGGTTAGGAATGTGTTATTGTGTTACCATTAGTGCTGTTTTAGGTTAAGAGGACTCAGAACAATAACAAAGTAACAATAAAGAGGTGGGGAAACTATTGGATTTTTTTTTTTTTTTTGGTGGTGCTGGAGATTGAACCCAGGGCCTTATGCATGCGAGGCAAGCACTCTACCAACTGAGCTATATCCCCAGCCTCAATTATTGGATATTTTAAGTGCCTTTTTCTTTGACTTCTTAGTTCAGGACAAGATACACATTTCTTGAGCAGCTTTGATATGTGGATGATGAGGAAAAATATAGTTCCAACCTGGCAGGTTAGTAGTTCCTTGAAATAGTTAATGAGGGCTGGAGTTGTAGCTCAGTGGTAGAACACTTGCCTAGCATGTGTGAGGTACTGGGTTCAATTCTCAGCACCACATATAAATAAATAAATAAATCAGTCTATCAACAACTAAAAAAATACTAAAAAAAAAAAGAGAAATAGTTAATGAAGTACTTTGTACTAGGAACCTGGTAGAAGTAATTTACTTAGTTTCTAAAAAATGTTTGATAATGCTTCCCCTATGAGTTTAAGGACAAGGCCAACAGAATAAAAAAGTACTGATGTTTTCACAGATTCAAACATATTTAAACAATAGCAAAAAGGAAAAAAAATTAGTACAAAATGAAAAACTGCCATTTGCTCCACAGAGCAGCATGTCCTTGGTTGACTCCAGTTTTGTTATATTTTCAATTTTTTCTTGCTAGCAAAAAATCTTTGGAGGAAGATTTCAAAAAACAATTGATGAACATCAAGTTAAAGATATCTTGAAAAGCTAAAGTATATTAGCTTTGTCAAAAAATTGAGTTGAATTTACAAGGATGGGCATTTATTACTGTATGTCACAGTTTCACTGCAATTTTTAAAAATAATTTTGAAGTATAATATGTATACAGTATACTAATATTCATTATATACTTTAGTTTTTACATATCTGTGAATTTCAATGTAATTCAATTAATATATTTGTATTGGTGGAGTGCTAAATAATTACATTTTGATGTATGGGAAGAAAAATGGAATGAAATAACCCTTTGTCTGCCATAAAAATATTGTTTTTTCTGATTTTGAAAAAATACAAAGCCAACATTCAAAAGTCTTTTTAAAATTATTTAATTTTATTTATTCATTCTAATTAGGTATACATGACAGCAGAATGCGTTTTGATTCATTGTACACAAACGGAGCACAACTTTTCATTTCTCTGGTTGTACACAATATAGAGTCATACCATATGTGCAGTCATACATGTACCTAGGGCATTGATGTCCATCTTATTCCACCATCTTTCTGGCCCCGATGTCCCTTCCTCTCCCCTCCCTTCCCTTTGACCAAAGTTCCTCCATCAGAGGTCTTTAAAAACTAGATTAAGACTTAGGTAGATCAGCTTAGATTTACTGACAAAATATTTCTTCCTCTTCAAAGATCAAATGTTTCTGACAGTCAATGGATGATGACCAGCAAATGGAGTTCTTGCCATGAAGAAATAATTACAATGGTCTCTTTAATCTGTTGTTTCCTTTCTTCTAATTTCAATTACCTGCAGTCAACTGTAGTCCCAAAGTATTACTATTTGTCTTGACTCAAGAGAATGCAACATATTCATGTAACTTTTATTACAGTATATTGTTATAGTTGTTCCATTTTGTTGTTATTTTTGTCAATCTCTTTGAATAATTTATAAATTAGATTATCATAGAAAAGTACATGTATATACAGGATTTGGTATTGTTCATGGTTTCAGGCATCCACTGGGGGGTCATAGAATATCCCCTAGGGATAAAGTGCTCTACTGTATTTTAATTCAATATCAACTTTCTCAAAAAAAAAATTAGATGTTTTACTTATTCTACATATATAAAACCTTTAAAGTTTGACCACTATAGCTTGTACTTTGTTAGACTGTGGAAGCTTATTTGGTTGAAATTCCAAATTTTCTATCACAGTGGTATTCAAGTACATTTCTTTTTTTTTTTTTCAGAATATCTTTATTTTATTTTTATGTGGTGCTGAGGATCGAACCCAGTGCCTCACGCGTGCTAGGCGAGCACGCTACCACTGCGCCATAACCCCAGCCCCTCAAGTACATTTCTTCTTAATAAATTTCTTAATTTAATAAGAACATTGTTTTTATCAAGAATGTTGGTTTTGTTCTTCAGGGAGATGGGGAAGAGAAACAAGTTTTGGACTCCTTTCAGAATGGACCATTTGGTGAAGAGAGAACTCTGTATTTGCCTCTCATATGCTGTTACTAGTAGAGAGTGTGGCAGAAGCTGGAGTCTACCAAATCCATCCTGGTTGACTTTGTGTCAAAAAATGAAATACACAAGACAAATGCTAAGCCAGATGGAATAAGGGCATGAACTGTGCAAATCTTGGGTGAACTAGGAGGCCGTCATTTCCCTAGTGAGGACCAAAAGCTCAGCAGATGGACTGTACTGGGAAGAGTTGTTGAATTTCACTCCAGTTTTCTCTTAGAGCCTGGAAGAAAGCACGCAGGCAGAGGGATCAGCCCTGACAGTCTAATCTGTGAACTCTTCCATACAGAGACTTACCTGAGGGTAGTTATGGGTAGTGAGTAGAGGAAGCTCTTCCTTGAATTTTGTGCTTTGTGTGTACATCAGCCATTTTCGGAATATACATTTTTCTTTGATTATTTATACTCCAGATGGGAATAATAGCACCAGATTGAGTATTTCTTATTTGTTTGGGTACAGATTTTAAAGATGAGAAGTGCTATAGGCAGGGGGCAGGTAGGATTTTGATCTATCTCCACTGCTACTGGGAGTGTTCCAGGTCAATCTGTTCCCTATGCTGCCTAAGCCTCCTTCCCACAGCAGCCAGAGGGATTCTTTGGAAGTATCAATCAGATCATTTCAGCACTCTACTTACAATTCTTCCCATCTACATTCAGTGATCTTTCCATGCTGAAAAAGTCCTTCTCAAGGGCCTTTCAAATTCTGTTGGCCATGCCTCACAGTATGTGGTATGTTTTACATTGCCCCATAGCACCTGCTTCCACACATGTAATGGTAGATGATTTACCTGTATTACATGCAGCACACCCTGATATTTTCTATTTTCCTTTGTTTTTTCTTTTAATATACTGGTTGCAACTGGAAGAGTTGATTTCATAACATGTTTCTGGGTTATGACCCTTATTTTGTAAAAAATACCACATATGATTTGGTCCATGCCTACCTCTCAGATTGTATCTCAACCACTTCCCTCACCTGGCCTTCCTCAGGCCCTCTATCTACACCTTTGTCCCTGCTTTGCCTCAGATATGACCTTAGGGATTTTGTACTTCTCTCTGCCTAGGAGACTGCTTTCTTAGACAGTATTATTCCTCACTTCCCATTTCAGGTGGGTCTTTATTCAAATGTTTTTATCAGACTTTTCCTGCCTTACCATCCCTGCATTCTCTATTCTCTTATCCTATGTAACTTTTCACTGTAGCCCACATATAGTATATGATGTTTTCAGTAGATGTTTATAATCTCTGTAAGAAAAAGCTCAATGAGAGTAAGGATTTGGTTGTTTCATTCATTGTTCAATCCCTAGAGCCTGCAGCCATGCCTAGCACCAATGTAGGTACCCTTTTATATTAGTTGAATGAATAAAGAAAATTCATAGTCAAGATTGCATTTATCTAACTTTACAGGAGGCTTTCTCTCCCTTTTCTGTCTTGTATCTTAAATTTAAGCTATTGACTTTGGGCAAAGATCCCTGTAGTTTCTGTTAGCAAGCTTGAAGCCATTAGGTCTAGGAATGCTGGGGTCCTGTGTGCCATGAATATGGACTGGTAGGGGAATGTAGTCCAGGGAAAGTCTACCCTTAGCTCCACAGGCCCTCTACCTATGGAGAAGAGCAGGGTTGTGGGTGGGCCATAACAGGCTCTGAAGTGTGGGCCCATCTCACCCAGGTGTAGTGTTGGTGTCACATAGGAGCAATATAAAAATGAGGTTCTAGGGGCTGGGATTGTGGCTTAGTGGTAGAGCGCTTGCCTTGCATGCATGAGGCACTGGGTTCAATACTCAGCACCACATAAAAACAAATAAATAAAGATATTGTGTCCATTTACAACTAAAAAAAATGTTTAAAAAAATAAAAATAAATAAATAAAAATTAGGTCCTATCTGGAGGTTTGTGGTGCCAACATTTTGGTCATTCTTTCTATGGGAATAGTAATAGGAACATTTTGATGCCATCATTTTTGCATGATGTTGGGTAGCTATGTTGGGTTGGTTTTGTGGAGAGCTCAGGGGCCCATTGTGGGTCATGGAATGTGAAAATGCTTGGGTGAGGGGCATTACTGTTGCCTGGGCTACAGTGAACCTGCCTGGCTGGTACCTCCTGTAAGCTGCCTCCTACCAGTTGTGCACACTACTAACTGGAAAGAGGTAAATGTTTTATTTTTTTCTACTTAATAAGAAATACCGTGCTCTTTGTAGAACTTTTTTTTTTTCAAAGTAAAAGTAAATCATTTTAATGTATACATTTTCACTTCTGTTAATTCACCACTGATTTCTTCTATATATGTACACTGGTCTAGTTTGACTCTCTTCGTATTTCTTTTCCAACATGGAGTATCTTCAACAACCGATGGTTGAACTGAACGCGGTATTCTTAAAATGCACAAAGTAACTTGTCCTCAAAGAGCTTTATCAACTTGACCATTTTCAAAGAACTACAGGAGGATGTTCAACATGATGGTTTTTACTAAAATCTCTCATTTGGAGGGCCAAAATAGGCGTGGACCTCCTTAAGCCCAGCAGTTGTTTGCATTCATAGCACAGCTTGGCAGGTGATGAAGACTGAATGAGCAGATGAGCACATCTGCGATGGGCCTTGCAAGAGAGCAACAAAATCACCAAAGTCATGAAAACCTTCCTAATGGTGTAATTTGTTCCAGGATTGTTTTGATTTTTGAGGGAATGTCAGTCCTTGTGCACAGTCTTTATTACATACAGGTTTCTAACGGGCAGCATTAGCTTTCTCCTCCAGCCATCTTTCTATAGTGAGGTGGTTTATTGTATCATGCAGAGTCAAAAGCATGCAAACGTCTCCTTTCATAATCTAAGCTGTTGGCAGCCTTCTCATTTCCTGCAGAAGAGACCAGACCACACCTTCAACCATGGTGGCTGCACATCTTCTTGAAAATACCAGCCTGACTTATGGCCTGTTCCTTCTGTTACTCCTCCAGCCTTTTTTTTTTTTTTTTTTTTTAAATATATTTTTAGTTGTAGATGGACACAAATATCTTTATTTTATTTATTTATTTTTACATGGTGCTGAGGATCGAACCCAGGGCCTCACGCATGCGAGGCAAGCGCTCTACCACTGAGCTCCAATCCCAGCCCCTCCTCCAGCCTTTTTAGGGGCGGAAGTTGATGGTGTAGAAAGCTGCACCAACCAGTGAGACAAAATAGCCAAAAATGAGCGCAGTGCGCAAGTTCCCACACATGGCGCCGGGCTGGGGCTGAGCTGACCCACGAAGGCACCTGCACCCTTGGACAGCTTACTTACTTGAGCCGGCCCGACCACGACTTGGCTTGGAACAGAGATGTAGACCTTTTTTTTTTTTTTAATTTTTTTTTTTAGCTGTAGATGGACACAATATCTTTATTTATTTTTATGTGGTGCTGAGGATCGAACCTGGTGCTTCACGCATGCAAGGCAAGCGCTCTACCACTGAGCTACAATCCCAGCCCCTAGACCATTTAAGTGATATAAAATATATATATTATGAGAAAGTAGAAATCTTATGTAATCCTACTTCTGAGGAGGAACACTTTGATCAATTTGGTATTTATTTATTTTTTCAACATACCAACATATATAGATTTTGTATTTTTTAAATAAACAGTTTGTATTTAAAAAACATGGCTGTAGAGATTATTTTCACCAAGCAATGTATCATAATCAGTTTTGCACAACAGTGCTTAATGAAGAACCTAATTCTTTTTAATTGCTGAATTATATTGCATATTATGGATTTACTATATTTTATTGAACTGGGCATAAATACTCCCTCATATCTACGTTTTTTTTTTAATATTTATTTTTTAGTTGTGAGAGAATATCTTTATTTTATTTTTATGTGGTGCTGAGGGTCGAACCCAGTGCCTTATGCATGCTAGGCGAGCACGCTACCACTGCGCCATAATCCCAGCCCTCATATCTACGTTTGAATATTCAATGTAAGAATTTATATGGGACATATTGTATATGCTGATTAAAGAGCAAAACAAAACGCTATAGCCCTGTTAGGAAATCTTCAGTGATTCCTGATCACCTATAGGATAAATTCTAGTCCAGTATTGTCTCATAAAAGTATACTATGAGACACAAAGTATTTTAAATTTTCAAGTATACACATTAGAAGTAGAAAGAAATTGGTGAAATCTTTTTAATAATATCCAACCAGATATATCCCAAATATTATAATTTAGCTGGGTAATCAATATAAAGTCTAATTAAGGAGATATTTTACATTCTTTTAGAATGTAAATCTTAGAAATCTATGTATTTTACACTTAAAACACATCTCACTTTGAATTTTAGGAACTTAGACAGGCACATGTGGCCAGGGGCCACTGATGTGATAGCACAGATTGAGATTTCTTAGCTTAGTACTTAAGGTGCTATATAAATAAGCCAGCCAACCTGCTCTTGTTCCTGAAACCCCCATATCCCACAAACCTCTTTGTTTCTCCTGAATCCTACCATACTTCAGATGGGATTTTTCAACCGTGACACTATTGACATTTGGAGGAGATAATTCTTTGTTGAGGGAGATTGAATTGTGCATTGTAATGTTTAGCAGCATTCTTGGTCTCTACCCATTACACAGGATCCTCCAGACTGCCAGCTGTGACAATCAGAAATGTCTCCTGAGAATGAGGGTTTTAAGGTCAATCTCAAATCTCTTATTTATCCACTAAGGGTTTTCATAGCCAACTGGATAAGCCTATATCTGTGACCTGTCCTTCTGAACTTGACTTATTATCTAGCCAATATGGATAAAAGCTTTTTGTTTTTGGTCATAAAAGTTTGAGAAATGTAGATTAAATATATTTCAAGTCTTTTTTTTTTTTTTTAAAGGTGTAAGTTTTATTGATATTGAAACGGAAACATTTTTTGGTTGTTAAGCAACCAAATCCAAATCTGTCATTGCCGGGGAAGCCTGTTGTCTGCATAGTTGGTTGGAGGCATGACAGAGGAAAGAGGTCTTCCCTTCCCTTCCTGACCCCACAGTCATGCATAGCACACACCCTAGGTTCAGGCATTAGTTTTGCTCAACTTGAGGCCCTGAGTGAGTGAAGGAAGATGGCAGTGATGGGGTCAGGTGTCAGCTGCTGTGGCATCTTAGTTAGACCATTCCTGTTAAATGCTGGCATTGTGATTCTAGTTTTTGGCTCTTTATTGTCTTTGGTTCCTGTCTGTTTTCTGAGCTTGGTCTTCCAATGTTGTCTCAATTTATGAGCCGTTAGTATCTTTCACTTTTTACTCCAGTCACTCAAGTCAGTATTCATTATTTTCAACTGAAAGATTCCTAACTAATAAAGCCTGTGCAATCACTTGGGAATTCCTGGTTCCAAGCATTGATTTTACTCTTATATGTTGTTTTATATTTTGATTTTTCTAACTCCCAAGTCTGTGGCTTTTCTCCCATTTTCTTCTTGAGGTTTTTCATGGAGGAACTATAACTATTCTCACATCATTTGGCTTGTTGCCTGCATTCTGGAAATGCTGAATGGAGGTGTTGTTGGACTTGCGCATGCGCATTTGGACATAATCTACTTCATTTTGCTAAGGAGCTCTGGCTATCTAGTTCTATGACTGTCCACTAACTGCTTCTGGAAACTTGGGGGGCTATCCTTAGCATCCTGGGAACAATTGAGACATTTAGTTCAGCCCAAAGATTGTGCTAAATAGAAAAATTTTATATGCCAGAATAAGTGACTAGGTTCTTTTAGGGATAAGATTAACCTACTGGCAAAAGTTGATGAATTGAGAAGTATAGTTTGCAGAAATGGGAAATGGATTACTAAAGAGCATCAATAGTTGGGAATGGCTAATATCTCAAGAATGGCTGTAGGATAAAGGAAGGTGGTAAAACATTGAAATCATAATGTGATTCACTATGTAAAGCAGGGTACAAAAATGAGGATACCTGGTAATGTGAACCTGTACTATCTTCCAGTGTGATGAGGGAATATTATATGATGAGGTGTTATAACCCATTTGCCTGTGGGTGCAAGACACACCGGAAATGACAGCTAGATGGAAGAAAAGTGTAAGCAGAGAACAGATAAGATTGGTACAGAGGTGACAGATGGGGAGATCAAGTTGGTCTTTGGCTTGGTGCTGAATTCATTACTAAGCTGGACTTGGATTGATGCCCTAGAGTGGGTAGGTGAAAGTATGTGAGATGGGAGTTAGAGATTAGGGGTAAGTGACACAGTAAGGCTGTCTGGGCTGTGGCAGTATGTACCATCAGTTTGCCAGTGTCTTTGTTTCTAGAACAGATAGATACCTGTTTGGATTCCAAGGATTGGCTTAATCAGTAGAATGTGAATGCCTAGCACGGGTATGGATGTCCTACAGCACTTATCCAGGGTTTATTGGATGCTGGCTTTAGGAAGAAGATTGTAGACCCCACCTGCTAGTAGGAATGGAGCTCTCAGGACAGTTTCTATTATCTGCCTTTTGGTGTTAGAAACTGGGCAAGTCTGTCTGCTCACTAACTATATAAATTGAGCATCTAATGAGCCTGACGGGATCAAACATGCAGTGATATCCAGGTATCTTTTTTTTTTTTCTTGTCAGCCTAATCCTTTCCAAGGCTAAGGGTGAAAGGTTAGACATGATTGAGTGATTTTTTTATTAGTTTTAATATCCACTATAAAAAATAAGTTTACCATGATAGAAGGGGCACAAACATTTATTGGTCAGCTATTTTTGTGCTAGGCATTTGTCTATATGGGAGGGTATGACTATTTCCTGGGAGGATGCAAATTTGACTTGAAAACAAATACAATTTAGAAATAATAGACAAATGAATACAATTAAGAAGGATACTGACTAATATATTCTGGGTAATAAAATATGCAAGTGTATACCTGGAAATGACTGTTTAAAGACTACCTTGGGAAAAAGATTTGGGTAGTACAGTTGGATATAAAAATCCAGGAAGAATAAAGAGAAAGTAGAAAAATTAATCTCTCATTTGCCCAGTGCGCTTTGGGAGAAAAGTCTCTAATTATCATGATTTATTTTTGTATATAAGGAACAAAATTAAAGTCCAAAATACAAAATGCATCTCCTTAGCCAGGCATGGTGGCCCAAGCCTGTAATCTTAGTACTTAGGGAGGCTGAAACAGGAGAATCGCAAGTTCAAAGCCAGCCTCAGCAATGGCAAGGCGCTAAGCAACTCAGTGAGAACCTGTCTCTACATAAAACACAAAATAGGGCTGGGAATGTGGCTCAGTGGCCGAATGCCCCTGAGTTCAATCCCTGGTACCAAAAAAAAAAAAAAAAAACATCTCCTTTTGATGTTGCATGTTTTAGGAATATTGTGAAGAACACAAGAACATCTGTAGAAATACAAATGAAGTGATAGCAAGGCCAGAAAGTAGATTTGCTGGGAAAATTATCTCTGTTTCTACTAAGACTTGAACAGGAAAAAAAAAGATAAATTGTGAAACAATTTGAGAACAAGTTTATAGCTCACAGAAGGGCCCGAAAATCACCAAAATGACATGCTAAAGGAAACAGTGGGATTTTTTTTCATCAGAAAGTTTTAAGAAGAGTATTATTGACTTGCAAATTATGGTTTCATGTCTGTTCTTCCCAAAGGCACGTGTACTTAAAACCCTTCTTAGCTCCAAAAGAAGATTCTGTGGTCCTGATGAAATTGTGTGCATTAGTATCACTTCTCTTGGAAAGGAGATGCTAAAGGGTACTTGAATGAAATATTAAAAATTATGAAGGACATAACAAAGGCCAATCAGTCCTTTCTTTACCCCAGAACCCCTAACATGAGAACAAGGGTTATTTGATAAAATTAAAGAGTAGAAAATTAAGTGCTAATAAAAATGAGATAGTCACTTATATAATTCATTGCCATGGGAGGTCACAGAGGCAAATTCTGTGGCCAGATTAAATATGAGGTTGAATAATTTTATAACCACTAATGATATTTTTAGCAGTCGAGACTGATACTGTGAAGGAAGTGATCTTATTACATTCCCCAATAGATGGTTTGTAGGGGCCTCTGGTAGGTGGTGTCCGAGAAGTGTGAGAGTAGGCCTTGTAGACTGTAACCTTAGGTGGGAATTGTAACAAAAATCAGTTTTTAAGACGAATGATCCCAAGCATTCCATCCATACTTTTGTCCCATCTTCTCTTGTAGAGGTCCAAAAGTCTTTTCTAATCAGAAGCAATTGAGAAAGACATTGCCCAGAATTAAGAAAATTTCTCAAATCTCAGGTGGAGGGATCGCAAGTTCAAGGCCAGCCTCAACAATTTAGTGAGACCATATCTCAAAATAAAAAACAGTACTATGTTCTCAAATTGTTTCACAATTTATCATTTTTTTCCTGTTCACGTCTCACTAGAAACATAATTTTCCCAGCAAATCTATTTTCTACCCTTGCCATCACTTGCATTTGTATTTCTATAGATGTTCTTGTGTTCTTCACAAAATTCCTAAAACATGCAACATCAAAAGGAGATGCATTTTGTATAGCTCAGTGGTAGAGCCCTGGGTTCAATCCCCAGTCCACCCCTGTCCCCAACAATGATCTTTGGGAACCACTCAACTTATTTATTGAATGCCATTCACATGTCAAGTATTCTCTTGGAGTTTTAAAAATCTTTTGGAGATACAGACAGTTTTTTACATTAGCATCATTTCAAGTGATGGGGTTGGGCTAAAAGTAGACTGCAAATTTGCATGGAAGCACAAAGCAAAGGAATACTCTGTGAGGTTTAGGGAAGGCTCCTAGAGCAGGTGACCTTTGAACTGAACCTCAGTGTATGAATAAGAGTTAATCTTCATGCAAGATAAGGAAGGAAAGTCTGGTTAGAAGGAATAGATTGAACACAGGGTCCAGAGATGGATCATGACTTGCTATGTCAGGAAACTGCCTGTCGTTTAGCAATACTGACAGAGGCAGAAGAGACCATGAAGAATAAGCCAGATGAGCAAGCTGCTGGATTTGCCTGAGACTTCTTGCCTGCAGCAGAGCTTCCAGTGGGGAACTTAATGGGGTGTAGGGAATAGGGAAGAAGACAGACAGCCTCTCAAACTGCCTGGGAGTGATTGGCTTCCCTCTTTTGACCACTGTTAGTAGTTTCTTGGCAGTGAGTCTTATGTGTCACACAGCTCTGCTTCATTTTTACTCTCTGCCTAAAATGATCTTTATCCAGAACCTAATCACCATTGTTAGTGTTAAAAAATAAGTAAAAGAGATCTTCCCCTGTGTTTGTGAAGAGGGAGGTTCTTCTAGGCCTTAGATAAATTGAGATGAGCCCAGCATGACTGTCTGGTCTTATTCCTTTGGCCTCTTCCTCGAGGCATGTCAGTCTTGGGTGGGAAAGAAGATGCAGAGGTTGGCCTGACCCCAGCTTTGCTTTCTCTCTGAAGTTGGCTCAGCAAGCAGGAAAACATACAATATCTTTGAGGAGCAGAAGCAGATGGATTGAAATGTTAAAAATCTGTTTTGTTAAATGATTTCAGCTAACAAAATAATTTAATTAGGGGAAAAAAGAAAGCACCCAAGCTCTGTTCCTTTTTTAAGTAATATTTAAATGGAATATCATTAATCTTTGAGAATTTCTGCATGATTAATATTGATACTTTTAAGAAGAGGCAAATGGGAATGGGAGAAATCTTTTGTAAATATTAGTTTTCTTGATGGTCTAATCTTTGTGGTAGAGGGTTTTTTTTTTTTTTTTTTTTTTTTTTAAACTCAGGGATGATGCACCGCTGAGTTATATCCTTGGCCCTTTTTGTTTTTCATTTTGAGACAGAATCTCACTAAGTTGCTTAGGACCTTGCTAAATTGCTGAGGCTGGCCTTGAAATTGCAATCTTCCTTGTTCAGCCTCCAAATTGCTAGGATAACAGGCATGCACCACTGCACTCAGCTTTTGTGGTAGATGCAAATACGTTATTATTATTTGTGTCGTTACATAGTATAGTATGAAATTGATGGTTTTTCTTGTCACGTTATAGAGCTGTGTAATTGAGATGTGTTTTGTAATGAATAATGTTTTCCATAGTAGAAGAATTTTCTTCTGAGTTCATTCTTCAAAAACCTGGAGTTCCCACAGGGATAGTAGGGCACGGTGCTGCACACCTGTAATCCTAGCACTTTGAGAGGCTGAGACAGCAGAATCGTGAGTTCAAAGCCAGCCTCAGCAATGGCAAGTGCTAAGCAACTCAATGAGACTCTGTGTCTACATAAAACACAAAAAATAGGGCTGGGGATGTGGCTCAGTGGTCAAGTACCCCTGAGTTCAATCCCCAGTACCTCGTCCCACCAAAAAACCATGGAGTTCCTACGGGGATATAGAAATGAGGTTAGTTACGAAAGGTAAACAGACACATGCCCAATTTACCGTGGGGCTACTTATTACTGAATATCAGTAGAAGAAGTTGAAATACACATGTATGACACTGTTGTTAGACTCTCAAAGGCAAATAATGTCATGACTCAATACAGTAAGTGCAAGAAACAGTTTCACCACAGGTTCTTGGTGAATGGAATACACGTTCTGTGGTAGAGGCACAACCAAATGTTAGCTTTGTCTGAAGACAGCGATGTTTTTCCCAGAGCTAAAACATTAGTCAATTGGAAGCAAAGAGAGAGCAAGTCATGGTAGAAGAGATCTTTGAGAACTGAAGCAACACAGACATCTCCTGGAACTTTGAGTAGTTTTTTTTCTTTTCCTTTTTAAACTTCTGTTAGATCATTGTTATCTCTGATACATTTTGAAAAATTCTCCTTTGATGGGCTGTATCATATTGGTATCTAGTAGATATTAATCTTGTCAGGAAGGGGGTATAACTAAGCATTGCTTTAAGTTCCAGCATTAATTCACTTAAGTATTTATTAATCTTGTTTGCTCCGTTGGACTAGACACTTACAAATAAGTTTTTGCTGTCAGAAGTGAGGCATGTACCACAGGGAACACAACCCCTCCCCTACCATGGTCATTGTAATCTATTCAGTGAATCAATACTAGTTCCTCTAGTTCCACATGAACTTGATTTTACGTGAAGTATGCCTTGTGATGGCTGGGCTTCCTTCCACAAGGTTATGTATTTATTGTTGTAAGAAAAAAAACAGAAATTTTTAAAAAGTGTTGACATCAAATGATGAATGTATCCTTTCCAGAACCTTGTGTTTGTAGGTGACTATGTTAATAAAACTTTTCAGTTTCAAAAAATGTTGTTCTTTCCCCTTCAGACCTTAGCTGGATCTCCAAAATACAGGTGAATCAGCCGGCAGTTTTGAGGCGGGCACAACAAATCCAGGCTCGAAGAACTGTGAAAAAGGAGTGGCAAGTAAGGTTCTTCTTGAGGATTCTGTCCCTGTATTTCACTATGCCTGGTCTCTTCCCTCAAGGCCGCAATATTGAATTTCGCTCAAGATGCATCTAAACTTAAAAGATTGCAGCTGTCCATGACTTATTTTAATAATTCATATATGATGATGATGGGTTTGAGAAAGATAACACATTTATCCAAACAAGTTAAAAATCTTATCACTCTTGAGTGGCAAAACCGCAAATGAATTTGAGGCATCTTTATTCATGAGTGAATTACATGGCATATTTTCTCAACGGATTTATTCAGTTTCTTAGACATGCCTTCTTTGATTGTCTTCTGGTTTAATTTTAAAACCATAATGTCTAAACCTGGTGTGTTCACAGTTGAGGCCCTGAGGGGTAAGAGTTGACCTTCTTTGACCATCATGTTTATCTTACTATTTTCATAAATCACTTTTCAAAATTCCAGAGGTGATGTTTTACAGAGTACTTATGGTCAGCATATTCTTCAGTGTATACCAGCCAAAGTCGTGCTGTGCAGTTCTAAAAGGAATTCAGAGTTCATTTCACAAGAGAGGTGGAATATTGTGATTAAATCCTTTAGAGTGATATTTCAAATTTCGCTCATCTTTGGAAATATTCCGATTGAAAAGATAAAAAGTTCATCAGAATGAATTGTGAAACAGGAATATTGTTTTTAAAATGGAATTGGATTAAATTGGAAAAAAATAACACAGAATTTAGAGACTTTAAAAAACAGTATCTCCTTTCTAATCCTAGAGTGGAAGGGAAAATGGAAATAGAAACCTTCTTCCTGTGTTCTCTTACATCAGGGTAGCCATGGCAGGTTCCTTGTGGATGAGGTGGAAAAGTCAAAAGTGTGGAGACTTCATCTGCTAGGGGTTTCTGTTGGGATATCAATAGGAGAAAAAAAATTAAGGCTATTTTTCTTCCTTTTCACTTTATTCTGAGTTAGGTTTGTCTTGTCATTGAATTTTGTTTACACCTGTATCATCATATGCTTTAGAATATAGACATCAGTATTAGTATCCATGTTTGTCTGATAAGTTTCTACTAACTAGGCTAGAAATTAATTTTAATTTTAATTTGCTTTGCCTTTTCTTTCTACCAGGCTGCTTGGCTCCTGAAAGCTGTTACCTTTATAGATCTCACTACACTTTCAGGCGATGATACATTTTCCAACATTCAAAGGCTGTGTTATAAAGCCAAATATCCAATTCGGGAAGATCTTTTAAAAGCTTTGAATATGCATGATAAAGGTAATGTTGTGTATAATATATCTGGTGTTGACCTGCTTGTGATACCAATTACTAGATCTAAGAGGACTTATAATTTAGTTGCTAAGAAGATGATAGTTGTAAAATCTATGATGGGAGCTCTGATCATGTTTATGGACATATAATTGAATTGTTCTTGAAAAAAATGGCAGGAAGACAATCTGAATTCAGTTTTTAGATCCCTTCTTTCTGTCTATAGATTGAGATTTCTGGTTGAGAGTTTCCTTATATTTTTTCTCAATTCTTCAGTTTGGAAATTTTCTATCTAGTGACTCTAAAATACTGATTCTGATTCCCTAGCCACATCTGAAAAAGTCAGTTTCATTACTTAATAATCACATCTCATACATAAAGTATTTTCTGTGAGTCAATGAAATACTTTTGAGAATAAAATGCAAATGGGAAATATTGCATGCTTGTATTTTAGGTTAGATCTTTCAGAAAAAGTCACTCTCACTTCTTTAGTGTACATGAGAGAAAGACCTTTCTACAGTTGCTCTTAGTTTAGAATTTGAACATTGTAGTAATGGAGGAGACTTGAGAGTTGGTCCCCTTATTTTCTAAGTGAGGAAAATGAGACTTGGAAGGATCAGAGGCGTTTCCAAGACAATATGTCTTATTACCTGCTGGGCTGGTTTTAGGAGCCAGCTCTCCTGTTCATGGAGGGATGCTTCATGGCTCTGGTGTGCCTGTCTTGGCAATGCTGGTGATGTTGAATTAGCCCAATGCAGATATCACAAATAATCTGCAGATAATTTATAAACCTAAATATCTCTGTAGTTTTTGAAAAGTATTTATTATATTTATTTTGATTTGACAATAAAAATTCTACCTTATTGGGGCTGGAGGAGCTCTTTGATAGAGTGCATGCTTAGCATGCAGAAGGCCCTAGGTTCAGTTCTCAGTACCAAAACAAAACAAAACAAAACAAACAACCCCACCAGACTCCACCTTATTAATAGTACTTAAAAATAACATCTTTGTATGAAGTCTATGACACTGTTCATTTTTATAGTGGCTATTTGATATTTTAATTTTTTTTTAATTTCAGAGCTTATATCTTAAAATGAAGGCTTCAGGTTCAGATTTTGTTATTTCTTGCAAAAGAAGGAGTGCTTTTAGTTAAATGTGATTTTGCTGTTCTACTCTGTATATTTTACTTATATTTTTCTTCATTGACTCTCCTGTTTAATGCTGTAGAAACCTGCTTTTTTTATCTACATGAAATAAAATATTTTAATTGAGTCATGATGAACAAATCTACCATTTAAGAATTTTTAAAAATGATATTATGTTAACCTTAAAGAACAGTATATCAAAGTCATTTCTATCACTATAATCAGAACATGATCCATGTTTTCAAGAACTAGAAGGGACTGCAGAAAGTAAAAATCTTTAAGTTTGTTGCAGCATCATTGGAAAATAGTTTTTTCCCTCATTTTGTTTCCTGCAAATGTTGTAGTATAAATAATAATTAGCATATCATGTGAGTTGAACTTCATATAAAGAAGGCTGCTATGATTTCTTTGTTCAAAGGCATTACTACAGCTGCCATTTGTGTTTATCCTGCTCGAGTATGTGATGCTGTAAAAGCACTGAAGGCTGCAGGCTGTAATATTCCTGTGGCATCAGGTAAGATTTGTTGTAGCTTTTGTTGTTATTTTTCAACATGTTTCTACTTCTAATGTAGATTATATGAGGTACTATGTACGATTTAAATTTATATTAACTTCAATTAATTTCATGTATATAATTGGTTGTATTGATTCATGATTTTAGTATTTTTAGTTATTTATTAAAGAGGAGACATTATGTTAAGTCCTACATATAAGGACTTGTATCACCATGCTTAAGAAAACTAAATTGTAGTCAGGTAAAAAACAAAACAAAACAAAAACAACAAACATAATATGCAATATCATTTTATAAATATACATGTATGTGTATGCATTCTGTTACATATATGGAAAATATAGAAGTAAGTGTGTAGAAGGTACTGTTGTCACTCTGAGAAGTGAATTATTTATTTGCGAAGGTTGGTAACACTCAGTAAGAGTATGCATCATCACAGTGATGTAATTGCATTGGGTCTCAAAGGGTGGAGGAGATGACAGTGTTGATAAGGTAGAGAATGACAGAGAACTTGTATGTGTGAAGGCACAAAAGTGTGATTGGAGGACTGAGGTAGTTTTCAATTGTTTGGTCCAAAAGTAGGACAAAGAAGGTGCTGTGGGAGTGAAAGCTGGAGGGGCAGTTCAGGGTCAGATGGCACAGGGCCTACAAACTGGGTCTTGATGGGGCTACACTCTGATGATGGGATGGCCCTGAAAGGTTTTAAGCAGAGAAGTGGAATGATTAACTTTATGGTGTTATGAGTTAGCTGATGGTAAGGATAAGCTAGAAAGGCCGAAATGGAGTTAAGGAGACTCACCACAGTCCATATGGGAGAAGATGAGAACTCTCTGAAACCCTGAGGATGCAGAAAAGAGGGCACATACAGGAATTAACTGATTTAAGATAGACTTAGACTTACCAGGATTGAGCAGGTACCAAGAAGAGGAAATTAAAAGCCTCAATTTAGTGTGTGAGTGTGTGTGTGTGTGTGTGTGTGTGTATGGACAGTTGATTGGATGGGATGGATGAATGGTTAGACAGATATAAAATTAGATTCTAGTTTTGAAAGATAGCAGAAAAGTATCCTGGTGCTTTAAAAAAGTAGTTTATAAACTGCAAGTTAGAGGCCAATCTCAGCAATTTAGCAAGACCCACAGCAACTTAGGGACTCCTTGTCTCAGAATAAAAAATAAAAAGGACTGGGGATGTAGCTCAATGCTAAAGCACCCCTGGGTTCAGTTTCTGGTACCAAAAAACAAAAACAAAACCCTAGCAATCTGTGAAGACCATTAATTTATTTTAGGAGAAACCATCAAAAGAAACATGGTGTAGTGTATTTATGTACAATGTATTTGTGAGGATTCCCAAAGTATTTGGAAGCTATACCTGTATAGACCTTACTTTTTCATCAATCTCAGTCCAATTTTTCCTTTATTCAATAGGGAGATGTGCTTCCCTCTAAGGTAGCTGACCCAAGTTTAATAATACCAAGGGAAGACAATAGGTCATCTTTAGAAACAGGGATGGAATGAATGATGAGCATGTAAAAAAAGTTAAAAACTTTTCAAAAGTATAGATGTATTTTCATTTTTCTCTTACTTGTTCTTTGTCCTCCTCTTGCCAACTCTACCCTGCCCCAATTATGTGAACTGAATACGTGTTTTTCTCTCCTGTACCCCTTTTCCCTTTTTTCTCATTTGACTGTTTTCTTTTTTTTTTTTGGTACTGGGGATTGAACTCAGGGGTACTCGACCACTGAGCCACATCCCCAGCCCTATCTTGTGTTTTATGTAGAGACAGGGTCTCACTGAGTTGCTTAGCACCTCACCGTTGCTGAGGCTGGCTTTGAACTCATGATTCTCCTGTCTCAGCCTCCCTAAGTGCTGGGATTACAGGCTTGCACCACCGTGCCCGGCTTCTTTTTTCTTTTTTTAAGATATTCACTGACAGAATTTACAATCTGGTTATTACAGCTAAAGAGGTTCATTTGTAAGTGAGTAGATCAAGAGTAAATAGAGATAGGCAACTTGATGAAGAGTAGGATCCAGAATTAACTAGTGTTGGTCAAAACAAGGCTACATCTACTATATTGTGACTGTCACTATGATGACAACATGTTTTCTTCTCTGTTCTTTCCTTCCTTCCTTTTGTACTGAGGGTTAAACTCAGGGGGGCTTTGCCACTGGGTCATAGCCTCAGTCTCAGCCCTTTTACTTTGAGAGGGTCTTCTTGATAAGTTGCTAGTTTGGCCTTGAACAATCATTCCTTCTGTCTCAGCCTTCCTTGTTGCTGGAATTATAGGTGTGCACCACGCCTGGCTACTGATAACACCTTTTCTCAATTGCTTGTCACTTATTGCATCCTCATAAGCATCTCTGCAACAGCTTAATTTTAGGTCTGTTAGAGAATATAATGTTAATATTTGTCCTAACACCAGTACAACATGAAATAACATTGTTTCTTCACCCTTGTGTTATGTATAATGTAAGTGATATTCTCAAGTGTCATTTATGCTTTGTTTTCGTAATGCTGATTATTTTGGGGGGGTACATGAAATTCTTTGTTGAATTACTTACCAACTGTAATTTGTTTTTTTTCTCTTTGTTTTCCTTCCTTCCTTTTTAATCTCTACTAGTGGCCACTGGCTTTCCAGCTGGGCAGACTCATTTAAAGACACGATTAGAAGAGATCAGATTAGCTGTGGAAGATGGAGCTTCAGAGATTGATGTGGTAATTAATAGGAGCTTGGTGCTGACAGGCCAGTGGGAAGGTAGGTGCATGTTCTTGCCTAAAAAGGAGTCCTAGGAGGTAGGAAAGATGGTGGAATGAGATGGACATCATTACCCTAGGTACATGTATGAAGACATGAATGGTGTGACTCTACTTTGTGTACAAGCAGAGAAATGAAAAATTGTGCTCCATATGTGTACGATGACTTGAAATGCATTCTACTCTCATGTATAAAAAATTAGAACAAACAAACAAACAAATAAATAAATAAAAAGGAGTCCTAAACGGGTGTGGTGGCGCACGCCACCAATTCCAGTGACTTGGTAGGCTGAGGCAAGAGGATTGCAAGTATGAGGCCTCAGTAACTTAGTGAGACCCTGTCTCAAAATAAAAAATAAAAAGAGCTGGGATTGTGGTTCAATAGTAAAGCACCCCTGAGTTCAATCCCTAGTACCAAAAAAAAAAGTGTGGGAAGAGTCCTAGTTCTTGCTTATGGGAAAAACAAGGTGGAGATCTGCTAAGACAGCATGTTTTGCAGATCACTGTTCTTGGTTACAAGTCACAAAGCAGAGGGCGAATTTAGGGGAAAATATGACTAAGATTGCTTGTCTTTGTGTCATTTACAAATCTAGGTAGGTGCCAATAAGCATGAACTCTTTATATCCATTTGGGTGTATAGATTAATAATTATTTTCATGTAGTAGATTAATGCACTTTAAAAATTTTTTTTTTTTTTTTTATTATTTTATTTTTTTTCCCAAAAGTTGCATTTTAATACATGTTGGCAAACATAACAGAAAAAAACAAATTATCAGAAGCTGTACACACTATTCACTGAAAACATTTGTTGAGGCAAATAGAAAAAAATTGTTACAATCATAATTTTTCTAACTTTGCACAAAATTATAAGCAGATTACATT
>CM053403.1:83729933-83827573 GCA_028644305.1 Xerus rutilus | reverse complement strand
ATTTTTTTATTTTACTAATATGCTTTTCTTGTAGAAAGGAGTAGTTATTACTATTCTGTACTGTTTTGTTTCTCAGTACATGAATCACTTCAGGCAGGTTTTTTAATGCAAAGTTTATTTATTTATTTATTTATTTTTTTAAAATATTTTTTAGTTATACATGGACACAGTGTCTTTATTTTGTTTATTTTTATGCGGTGCTGAGGATCGAACCCAGTGGCTCACATGTGCAAGGCAAGCGCTCTACCACTGAGCCACAACCCCAGCCCCGCAAAGTTTATTTTTAATATGTTGGTGTAAATCTCATTTTTTATACTAATCTTTGTGGACTGAGGATGTGGGATTATGAATAAATTTAATAAAGTTTACTCCTAATATTCTTTTTTTTTAATATTTTTTTTAGTTGCAGATGGACACAGTATCTTTATTATATTTATTTTTATGTGGTGCTGAGGATTGAACCCAGTTCTTCACGCATGCAAGGCAAGCGCTCTACCACTGAGCCACAATCCCAGCCCCACTCCTAATATTCTTTAAAAATTTGTTTTATTCTTTTTAGTTATACATGACAGTAGAGTATATTTTGACATATTATACATATACAGAGCATAGCTTTCCATTCTTGTGGTTGTACATGATATGGATTTATACTGGTGGTATATTCATATATGAACATAGGGAAGTAATGTCCGATTCATTCTACTGTCTTTCCTATTGCCATCCCCCTTCCCTTCCCTTCATTCCTTTTGTCTAATCCAAAGTACTTCTATTCTTCCCTTCCCTCCTCCTTATTGTATGTTAGCATCTGCATATTAGAGAGAGAACATTTGGCCTTTGGTTTTTTTGGAATTGGCATATTTCCCTTAGCATGATAGTCTCCAGTTCCATCCATTTGGCAAAAGCCATGATTTCATTCTTCTTTATGGCTATTGGCTTGGTATTCTTACATTTGGAATGAATATAATTTCATATTCATCTTTAAGATTAAGGATTCACTCTCAGATTACAATAAGACATTGTCCATTATAATAAGATTACAATAAGACAATGTCCAGACATTGTCCAATAAGACATTGTCCAGATATTATTTTTATAAAGACACTTTTTATTATTATTATTACTATTTTTATTAGACACTAAAAAATCAAATAGATTTTAACTGTCTTAAATATTTTGTATACTAAAAATGAGATGTCAGTAACTAAAGTAAGTACAATTCTCTCTGGAAAAAAGTCACCATAACAAGTAATTTAACCAAGATCTTTTAATGAAACTACAAATTAAAGCCAGAATGGTGGCACATGCCTGTAATCACAGGGACAGGAGTATTGCAAGTTCAAGGCCAGCCTCAGCAACTTAGCAAGACCTGTCTCAAAATAAAAAATAAAAAGGACTGGGGATGTAACTTAGAGCACCACTGGTTTCAATTCCCAGTACCACACACATACACAAAAGCCAGGAAGAGATTTTTTCTTTACATGTACATACATAAGGTAAAAGCTAAGTTTTGTTCTAATTATGGAGGTTCTACCTACTCACTGTAATGAACAAAAATTCCAAATTGTAGTAAAGGACATGAATGTTCTCCACACACTCACTCCCTAGAAATAACCCTGACAGTACTGTAGTGTGACTTTCAAGACCTTTTTCTCTTTATATGAACATACATGCTACCCCCACTCTTTAAAAAAGTTTAAATGATACCTATAATGTTTATCTTTTTAACCTACTTTTTTTTTTTTTTTGGTACTGGAGATTGAACCCAGGGGCACTCGACCACTGAGCCACATCCCCAGCCCTATTTTGTGTTTTTTATGTAGAGACAGGGTCTCACTGAGTTGCTTAGCACCTCGCCGTTGCTGAGGCTGGCTTTGAACTCGCGATTCTCCTGTCTCAGCCTCCCTAAGTGCTGGGATTACAGGCTTGAGCCACCGCGCCTGGCTTAACCTACTTATTGAACTTGCCAACATCTAATGGATATCTTTCTGTGACTCTTTCTATTCAACTCTGCAATAGGTCCTCCTTTATCCACAGGAGATATCTTCCAAGACCTGCAGTGGATGCCTGAAATTTCAGATAGTACTGAGCCCTGTATATACAATGTTTTTTCCTCTACATACACAACTATGATGAAGTTTAATATATAAATTAGGCACAGTAAGAGATTAATAGTAGTGATAATGAAATAACACAATTATAACAATATACTGCAATAAAAATTGTGTGAATGTGGTCTCTCTTAAAATCTTATTGTACTGTATTCACCCTTCTTCTTGTGGTGATTTGAGATGAAAAGACACCCATGTGATGAGATGAGGTGAAGTGAATGCTGTAGGCATTGCAGTGTAGTTTTAGGTAACTACCTATGGGTTACCTGAACACAAGTACTGCAGTGTTGCAAGAGTTGACCCAATGATTGAAATGACTGCTAAGTGACTTGAAGAAGGTGACATATACAGTATGAATATGCTGGACAAGTGTGACCCACATCCTGGGCAGGACAGCATGGGACAGCATAAGATTTTATCACTCTACTCAGAATGGGGTGCCATAAAACTTAAGAATTGTTTATTTCTGGACTTTTCCTTTTAGTATTTTTGTACCACAAAAATTACGAGGCAATTGAAACTGCAGAAAATAAAACAACTGATTAGAGGGGAGACTACAGTATTTATCTGCAAACTCATCTATAAAGACTAATTCCATTTTTTATCAATGATGAACTGCTTTTGATTAGGAAGTAGCAAAGATTTAGGTAAGAGTTTAATTGCTCAAGTATTTATTCTCTTACATGAAGTCCAGAGAGAGGTAATTCCAGGGTGTTGTGGCAGCCACACAAATTTTTTAGACACCAAGGCTACTTTCATCTTCTGGTTCCAAATCACCTGATGTATGCTATCTTACCATGGACACTGCATTGTCTTAGATGGTCTCTGAAGTTCCTTATGTTCCCTTCCTCGATGGCAGGAAAGAAGTTTTGTTTCTTCCAAAAGTCTTATACAACATTTGCTTATTATAGCCTCTTGGCCTGAAACTGAGCTAAGTGTCCACAATGTTGCTGCAAGTGAAGCTGGAAGATGGGGTTTTAGCTTGGGGTATTAGCAACAATCCCATTTATTTCCTTTGCATTGCCTACCTCTCCCCCTATCTACACTTGTCAACATTTTTAACCCTTGCCAGCCTTAAATTTTCCGCAGTTCACAAATAACTTTTTGTTCTTTTAATTCATGTTCCTTTGCTTATTATTGCTTGTGTGTGTTTTGGGCAATTGTTATTATCCTTAAAAGATTAATTTTAAGTAGATATTCCTGTCCTTGTGTATTAATTCTGCTTATCTGCTCTTAGTCATAGATTTCAGTTAAGATTTAAGGCTCAAGTAAGGGGAAAAAGTGAGTACACATAATATTTAAAACAAATCTGGAAATAAACTACATGAATTAGTGGGATAAAAACCTCCGTGTCCTTTATGACTTTTAATTAAGCAGGGGTAGATATAGATGTACAGCTTTTATTGTAACTAGTGCTATTCACTCTCAAATACTACTAATTGGAATATAAAATACAATAGGAGATAGGTTTTGATGGAATTGGCTATTCCTTAACAAACTAGGGTGCTTGTTTTTAAAGAGCTGATAATTTCCCAATAATAGGCATTCGTACAGAATATAACAACACATCTGTGTCCTAGACCATACTTTTCTATGAACATTTTCTTATAGTACTAATAACCTCTTAACCCAAAACAAGTTGAGAAGGAATATTTAATACTAGAAATTTGTTTCTAAATAGAAACCTGCAGTGACTTAGGACTTTTTTTCACTTCTGTATTTTGTTTTAATTTTAATTCTCAACTCGATTACATAGTATATTTTTTAGTGTCCTGTTTTAATATCACGTGTTTCCTAAAGTAGGTGCCTCAAGTTAATGTTTTGGAACGTGCTGAGGAAATGCTTGTCAGGCCATTACATTTTAAAATCTGGGTGCACTGAGGTTTGTGGTGCTTTCTACGCATTTCTCATGGTCATGCCTGTCCCAGTGGAGGGTGTGAGCTGAGAGGAGACTGGAGAGGAGCTTGTATTCCTCTTTTTGCATTCTGCTTGGCAACCATTCAGCTTCTGTGACCTTGCACCTTCTTTATTGTTAGTGTATGACCTCTCCACTGCTTCTTAGAGGCACAGACACCTTCAGACAACATCTTCTTAGAGCTTCTCTGGTTTGCTTTCCTTTGCTTCTCTTTTTTCTCTTTCCTCCTAAACCAGTCCTCTCACAGTGCTGTGGCTCTTGTCTCCTTCTGCAGAGGCCTTACTTCATGTGTTGTACATCATTTCTTTTCTGTATCTTCAGCCTTTCTATTCTAGCTCATTCCATCAAACATTTAAACACACGTGAGATTTTCTTACCCATTTGAAAAAAAAAAAAACAAAAAACCTCACATACCAACTTTCCCCTTTGTCCTCAGCTTAGTCTGCCTTTTTTTCCCCTTTATGACTGAAATTCTTTTTTCTTTTCTCTTTTTGTGATGCTGGGCTCAAACTCAGGCCTGTGCCTATTAGGCAAGCACTCTACCTCTGGGCTAAAGCCCAATCTTAGGACTAAAATTGTTGAAAGAGTCCTATTTCTTGGTTTTGACAAGTTCTGATTAAGATAATAATGGCCTCTCATTTCACTGTGCCCAGGGAATTCTCCTTGGTTGTTGATTCAGCAGTTTGCAACAGTGGACTGTCTCTTCCTTCTGGAAACACTCATGGCTTTGTGATTTTACATTCCTGAGATTCTCTTTTGTATTTCTGATTACTCCTTTTTTGGGTTGCAAGCTCCTCCACCTCCTCTATCATCCCTGAAGTGTTCTGTCCTAGCACAACCTCTCTTCAGACTCTGTATACTCTGTTTTAGAAAGCTGATTTGAGTTATGTTCCCTATGACAAAGGCTGACAGACCTCTGAGAACTAGAATCTGGTCCACCTGACTTCGAACTTACAATCCATTTTCCAACTAAACCATGTTGCTTTTCATCCATTGTTTCTATAGATGTACACATTCAAAATTAGTGAATCCTGTTAAGAATCTTTTTTAGAGAGAAATCTATTAAAGTATTTATATTTCCCTACTTTGTTGTTAATTTCTATTCAATAAAGTTTATTTTTTTATTATTTAGAATTACTTTGTCAGTGAGTTTCATATTATCTGCAATTATAATGATGCTTTCAGGAGCTACTGAAATCCCTTAGATGATTCACCACATAGCTGACAGTCCAGACTGCTTTGCTTTTTGATATATAGACCTTTTTAGTTGATATTGTTCTGATCCTTTTAGCCTGGTCATTTGCTGGTCAGCTTTTTCTGTATTAAGCTTGTTATGATGTGCTTCCTTTCCTGACAGTACTTCCCTCACTACTTTCCATCTGAAGGTAGATATGTATACATGTAATTTGTCACTTGGGTTGGTGGTTTTAACTGGATACACTGTGGAGTGTATTGTTGGTTCTCAGAATTATCAGACAAACATTTTCTGAGTACTTGCCCAACTCCTCTTCTCACAGAACCTCTCACACTGCTGGGTGCATGTGCAAAATCAGAATTGAGGGTTGGATGTGAGTGAGGAACAGGCTTCCAGACTCTGCAAACTGAGTGTTAGCTTTCACTGCATTCAGTGTTAGTTTCAGCAGCAGTTATTCCTATGTCTAGTATGTGTAATACAATGTTTCTGTATGGTAATGTTGAGATTGACCTCTAAGTTACATTTCCCAAACAGTTCTTTGAAGGGAGTATTTGCCAGAAAGGTTTGTCATCTCATAAACCTTACTGAATAGGTTTTGAAAATTTCCTGTATTCTATAGTGTGTAAATATAGAGAGGTGTTTTTCCACATTTTTAAATGACCTTTCTGTGCTGCATATATGTACCTAATATATTTACCAATAGCATGGAAATGCTTTCGATTTAGACCTTACTCAGGAATCTTGTTCCTTGAGCTTAGGGCTTAAGCTGGATTTGAGGTACCCATTTCTCACTGGAGCACTCGCAGACCTGTTTGAGACCATCTGTGATATTTTCCCTCCAAAGTACAATTATTGTAGCAATTGAGAGTATTGTTTGTCTCCTGTACCCACAGCCTCCTGTGCTTTTCATCTCTTTCAGTAGCTCATCCCTGAGTTGTTCCTTAAACTTGATTTGTGGAGTATAAATCTCATAGCTCTCAAGAGTTTCAGGGTGAGAGAATGAAATTTCAGGACCAAAGCCATGATGTCTTTTATTTTCTTACATGAAGTAGATCCTTAAAATCTTGAATCTGATCAATAATCTGTTTTTCTTATTTGCTTATTTTTACACAAGAAGAATGATAGAACATCTCTGAAAAGAAATTATTTTTCTTTTTTTTATAGAGCTATTAATTATATTATTTGATCAGACGAGCATTTCTAAATCTATATACACTTTTTAGGGAGGAATCACATAATCTATAATCTGTGGTTTCTTGGTTTTGAGGGTTGTTTATAACAGAGAAATTCTGGAGTACTTGTGGCAGCTGTATGCTTTTATGGTTTTTGTTTTTATGCTATGATTCTTCAAAACGTCAAATACTATTGACAAAAGTGTTTGAGTTTTATTTCTTGTAGGTTTTATTTTTTTACTACCTGGTGTTTTAGCCCATCTCTATTTTCATCTTACAAGTTTAATTAGTTACTTTGATGGATGAAGCTGTGTTCTTGAATGAATATTTTGTGACTTTTTTAGTACCAAAGGTGGCTGTACAATTTTATATTAAGTGTTTTACTGTACATATAATTATCTTAAGAGTTATTTTCAGGCCATTTTTGTGCAGTGTTGAACATCTTTCTGGTACTCAAAAATAATTGCTTAGATATGTTCATTAGCAATTATTTTTAACTGCTTTTGAATAGCATGAAATGTAAGAGGAATTCTGCTTCATGGCTTTTAGATGGATACATAGTTTCTAAGCACACAGATTCTTACCTAAGGCACCATTCTACACATGCAGACTTTACTGAGGTTACTAGGTTGTCTACATCTGGAGTAGTGCTGAACAGATTCTGTTAAAACTTAACAGATTCTCACCTACTTTAAAATCGAGCATAGACTTTTCTTTTTGATGGAATGTGGAGAGAAACAGGATAATTTCTGAGGGAAGTGAAATGTATAGGTCCTGTTGGCAGTTGGGGGCAGTGGTGCAGAAGGTAGAGCTAGTTGTTAACATGTTATGGAAGCTGAGGGAAAGGTTATCAGTGGATGCTAAGTTAGCAGCAGGAAGTTCTGTTGTATGTTGCGCAGTAGGATGACTATATACAACAATAAAGAACTATATAGCTCAAAAAGCCATTTATATATGTCTTTTTAGATGTTTCACCATAAAGAAATGACAAATGTTTGTTATGTTTACTCTGATTTAAACACTACTCAATGTACATGTATGAAAACAAGTATGAAAACACATGGTACGGCATTAATATGTATAATTGTTATGTTTTTATTTGTCAGTTAAAAATTGCATTGACAAAACAAAACAGATGCAATATAACCTCCTCTGCTCCCATCTACTGTTTGGATCTGCACACTGATGCACATAGGCCTTTCCCAGTGAGGCTGAGTTCTCTTGAGTCCTGTCAGCAAACACTCCACCAAGGCAGACTTGTTTTTCAACTGGGAATGCTAAAGAGAGGTCATGTTATGACATCCACTTCTCATCAGTGTGGCAGTAGTAGGAGGGATGTGGGGGGACAGGCAGGAGATGAGGCCTCTGCAAGTTGTACCATGATATTGATTAAGCATCTGCAATGTAATGTATCCTGGGTTTCTAGTACACCCACTTTCACTACTCCTGAAAACCTCATTATAAGTCAAAACATTTATTATCAGGTTTTTAATATAACATCACTATGCCAGCCACTTTTCTGGCATACGTTGTTTGTTAAATTTTGCATTATTCTGACTAATTTACAATCGAGGTGTTTGAATTCCCTTTTCATTTGTCAGTCATCTTTTATTATTCCAAATTATTATTTTTCTGGTATGTGGCAAGAATTGTTCTTTCTTTTTTTTTTTAATGGAGAATTTTCAGTTTTGTAATGTTTGAATTTTTAACAATGAACATACATTATGTGAGTATGTGAGCAGAAAAAACAATAAAGACTCTAGGGAATAGGGCCATGATGTATGCAACAACTTAACTGTTAAGAACTTTATTGAAGTATTATTTATAATAGCAAAAATCTGGAACCTGAAGTATTTAATAATAGGAAAATGCTTGAAAAAATTTTTATGTCCATGTGATAATAGAATGTATAACTGATAAAAATTGTGCTATAAACCTATATTTATAAATATGGAAAGTACCTATGATATATTGAATGAAAAAAAAAAAGTTTACAAAATAATATGTCTCATATATAATCACATTCTTTTGAAACCCGAGTGGTTGATAGTCTCAAAAGCCTTTCTATAAGAAAAATGCTTAGATGCTTTTTTAAGCATCTAATTATAATTAAACAAATTATAATAAGTTATAAATAAAACAAATTAAAATAAACATATCAGACATGTATTTTTAATTTGTATTTTTGTAATTGTCAACTTACAGGAGAGTTGCAAAAATTATGTATAAAACTTCAGTTTGCTCATCATGCAGTCCCCAATTGTAAAAATCAACCTCATTTACCTTGTCTGTCCTTTGCTTATTTTTTCTTTATGTGTATACACACATACACCACAGTTTTTTTCTGAACTGTTTGAAATTAAGTTTCAGACCTGTTGATCCATTATCCTTAAAATACTTGTATTTTCTAAAAAGAACACTTGTACCAAGCCACAGCACACCATTAAATACAAAGACTTTGTTCAGATTTTGCAGATTGTCCCTGTAGTGTTCTTTATTAGGTCTAGGATCAGTTGTTACATGTCTCTTTATTCTTTAGTCTGAAATGATTCTCTGTCTTTCCTTGTCATTGAAGATTAAAAGCCTGTTATTTTGTAAATATACCTCAATTTGGATTTGTTTGGTATTTTTCTCCTTATTATATTGAAGTTATGCATTTTTGACAGGAATAACACAGAAGTTTTGCTCTGTTCTTCTCAGTGCATTATTTCAGGAGTCATAAAATGTTGTTTTCCAGTTCTTAATGATGTTACTTTTTTTTTTTAGTACTGGGGATTGAACTCAGGGGTACTTGACCACTGAGCCACATCCCCAGCCCTATTTTGTGTTTTATGTAGAGATAGGGTCTCACTGAGTTGCTTAGCGCCTTGCCATTGCTGAGGCTGGATTTGAACTCATGATTCTCCTGCCTCCCAAAGTGCTGGGATTAAAGGTGTGTGCCACTGCACCTGGCTATGATATTACTTTTTATTTGGCTAGAATGATTTTTGCCAAGTTTTTCTATTGTACAATTAATAAGTATTTTGCATTTTAATAAATAGTTAATACATATTGTAAATGGATATATTTTGAGACTGTGTTAAGATCTTGTTACTCACCTAAATTTTATTCACTATTTTATCATCCATTGATAATTCTTCAGTTATTACTTTGATAGTTATCATATGGTGATTTTCTAATTTCATCATGTCATCTATACTTAGTTGGCATTTCCTTGCCTCTCTCCATTCTTTCCTTCCTTCTTTCTTCTTCCCATCCTCCCTGTTTTCGTGACTCCCTCTTTTCCTCCTCCCTTCCTTCCATTTGTAAGGATTCATATATTTGTATTTTACTTAATTGGTTATAATCCTTTATGATCATTACTTATTTTGGTACTCAAATTGTCCCAGATTTGGCCAGTGGAGCTGCTTGAGACTGGCTCTTGTGTGCTTTTGATGTTTCCATCATTCTTTGAGAACTTCTTGCTTTCTTGTAAAAGATGTTTCAGGCTTGTCTTTGACTTTCTCTACTTCTGTTATGGTTTGGATGTGGTGTCCCCCAAAAGCTAATGTGTGAGACAATGCAAGAAGGTTTGGAGGAGAAATAATTGGGTTATACCCCTAATGTAATCAGTGAATTAATCCCTCCCTGATAGGATTAACTGAGTTGTGACTGGAGATAGGTAGGGTGTGGCTGGAGGAAGTGGTTCATTGCGGGTGTGGCTATGGGGTATATATTTTGTATCTGAAGAGTGTAGTCTCTCTCTGCTTCCTGATGATCATGTGAGCTGTTTCCCTTTGCCACAACTCTTCTGCCGTGATGCTCAGCCTCACCTGGAGTCCCAAGGAATAGAGCCGGCCTTTTATGGACTGAGACTTCTGAATCATGAGCCCTCAAATAAACTCTTCCTTCTCTACAATTGTGCTGGTTGGGTCCTTTAGTTATAGCAGCAAAAAAGCTGACTAAAACAACCTCAGTCCTGGAGTCAGCCATTTTTTCTCTTAGTTTCCTTTTATTGAAGAATCTGTTTAAAAACCAAGTTCTGGGTGCTAAGTATACTCATTGCCCCATTGAGATGTTCTTATTTCTAGACTCTCTCAGAAGACAGATCTAGGAAATACACATATACAACACACACACACATACACATACACATACTTAAACATATATACATCTATAGCTGTTTATCTATTCATCCATCCATCCATCCTCTATCCTTCTTTCATCTATCAGTTTCTCTCCCTATGGATTTATATTAGTACCCAAGACTTCATACTGTCAACCTCCATTATAATCCAATATCACAAGGATTATTCTCACTTTTCCCCTTTCTGTATTTATTCTCTTTTTTATTGTCAGTGAGAAATTTTACTTTTCTTACCTCAATGTATTCATATATTTGGTCAATATTTGCCTTTTGATCAGTAGTTTTATATATCACAATGTCTAGACCCTGAAAGCTCTCTCCCGGACCCAGCACTGCTGGTGGTATTCAGCAAGTCCTCCCTAATCCCAGAATTCCCAATCCTCACTGGTAAGGGTGTCCCTCACTTTCTCTGACACAATGGACTGCACCTTCCTCCTCGCCCTACCCCAGCCTCTGATCTGGCAGCATATGAGCAAAAAGTTTTCCTGGGCCCCAGTGACATGTCAGTCCCTCAACCTTTATAGCAGTGAGTAGCTGAGAGTACGCTACTCCTCTGTCTCCCTCCAGCTGAGAGCTTCCACAATTGACAGGATTGTCTTAAGTCAATAACTAGAGGCTGTTTGGTATTAGGTATGCAGCCTAAGCTTTTAGAGTAAATCAAAGTTTATCTTTATATTATACGTACTTATTATTAAAGTGGACCTGAGGGAAACATAATTAATTGATCACTTCACAATCATTTGAATAATTGCTTTTACATTTATTCCTAGAATTTGAGAAGTGTTTGAGCTGTAGAAGTAGGGCTGTTCTGTGTAATCATGAAGAGAAAAATGAAGCTTGGAGAAGTTCAGTAACTTTCGCAAGTAACACAGCTAATTAGCAGCTAAGCAAAGGACTGGGAAGTTCTGATTCAAGCCTGTGAATTCTACTGCAACATGATGCACCTGTCCTGTTTCTATATAGAAGGCTCATAGAACAATTACATATTGTTGTTAGTGGATTGAATTATGAAAAATTAATTATTTTATGTTTCTGAATGACTTGGAGCTTTTCATTCTATGTGACCTTTTTTCTTTAGAAGAATGAAAACCATGTTTTAGGATTAAAACACCTAATGGTAAAGTGAGTAGTTTGAACTAGATGAGAATTGACATCCCTTTAGATTCTAGGCTTTTATTACTCTGTTACTCCAAGTACTTCAACATATTTCTCGAGAATACATTTTAACTACAGCATGTTTACCCAGGCATGTGTGTGTGTGTGTGTGTGCTGGGACTAAGGCAAAAAAAGTCTGAGGAAATAAAATTTTATTCCTTACCTGAAGACATGAATTCTGATCTCTTTCTTACCACGGACTATTGATATGATTTTGGGCAAGTCATCCATATTTCCACATTTCCCTTTTCACATCTGAAGCATGGTGGTAACTGCCAGCCACCTCACAAGGGATATTTAAATGTGTAGAAAACACTTTCAGCAGTTTTAAAGGAAGATGCTTTGAAAACTTAAGGGCTTTTTTATTCTTTTGAATAATAATTCCTCATGAAGAATGTTTTGGAAAGGGGATCTCTTGAACTTATTATTCACTTATAATTTCCTCTATATGTATATTCCAGTAGCAGTTACAGTAAATTCACACTCTTGCTGTCCTCCCCTGCTAATCTGTCCCATTGATTTTCCATTGTTTCAGTCTTGTATGTTGAGAAGACGATACTAGTTGAGTATGGTAAAGAATATCATTTGAGCTGGGCTGTGTTACATTTCACCCTTCAAGTCACTTTGGTTTGCATATATCATATATCTAGTATGTATACCATCCTTCCTCAGTAAATATTTGTTATACTAGAATGACGAATTAAAAATGACTGGATCCAAGGTGTCTGTCCATAAAGTCAAGATACTCAAAATGACCTAAACACTAATAATGCTTGTTAGTGGCTTCCTTGGCTTGTTTGGCTTGTTTTGAAGTCAAGTGGTCCTTTTTTCTTATATGTAAGATCTGCAGATTCAATTGAGCTTTCATAAGTTTTAGTATTACTTTGGTATTGCTTCAGTATTTGCTTTGTGTCATTCTTGAAAGTTTTGTGTTTCTGGAAGTATATAAAGAAAGTATGGACAACTAGTATGAAGAAATAAAGCCTACTAAATGCATAGTTCTGTCTGCAATTTTATTTAATCTTCCCCTAAATAGTGTGTGAACTAAGCTCCCCTAAATAAAGAGGCATAGAGAAATGGAGTAATTCCTGCTTGCTTGTATAACTAGCAAGTGTCAATAGCTGTCATTCTGAGAATTTGTGCTAGTTAGAGAACTATGGGCTCTGAATTTAATTAATTAATTAATATTTGTGACATATAGTAACCTTTTCTTCCAGACTGCTCTTCTAGTGTCCCAAAGTTGCATTTTGTAATTCTTAAAGAAACCTAGGTAGTGGTCTCTGCTTTTTGAAGTCTGCTATTCAAACTTAATAAGGCCAGTAGCTCTGGTAACAGTAACACCACTACCAGCAATAGGAAAGCAAGTAGCTGACTTTCCGACTGGAGACTTTCCATGCCTCTTTATCTATATTAACTTGTTTGGTGCTCATAATACCTCTATGAGAGTACAGACTTTGATTATCCCTATTTTAAAGAACAAAGCCTAAGTAACTTACTCAAATCAAACACATTAGTGGTAGAGCTGGGGTATAAATGTACACTATTGTCCATTATACCATCCTTCCTCAGTCAATATTTGTTATACTAGATGACGAGTTGAAAATGACTGGATCCAATTCTAATTAAGTTAAGATGAAAAGAGATTTATTAGGAAACCATGGAGTGGCTCACTGAATAAGTAAGAAGTCTGGAGAACAGGGTTTGAAAAAGGACCATGGAAGACCAGTTGGCAGAGAATGCAGCTCAACTGTGCCATGGGAAGTCTGGCCATAGTACCACTGATGGTGGTGTTGCTATGGTCAGCACAGTTCCAGAGTGCTGGCTGGTGGCCAGCCACTGGGTCACAGGACCCCTGGGTCTGCTGCTAGGGTTGATGCTGCAATAAAAAAGGAAATCTAACTCTTCTTTCATCTTTGCATCTCTTTGTAAGAGTCCAAGGCCCTGGTAGAAGCAATCACTCAAGGGAGCCAATGTAACATTCAAGAAAGGCTAGATTTATAGATGTTTTGATTTAATTATTCTGATATATTCTGGGCAGGATAGTAACAGAAGGAAATGGTAACTTTCCAAATGTTGAACCTTAAAAAATAAGATATTTTCTCTGGGAAACCTGATCTTGTTATCTGATGAATTTGAGAAAAATCACTGGGAAACTGGTAGCTAAAGAATGAGAGGGCAGGGCTGGGGTTGTGGCTCAGTGGTAGAGCACTTGCCCTGCATGTGTGAGGCACTGGGTTCGATCCTCAGCACCACATAAAATAAATAAATAAAGGTATTGTGTCCATCTACAACTAAAAAAATGTTAAAAAAAAAAAAGAACGAGAGGGCATTGGTTGTCCATTTGTTAAATCCAGTTAATCTCTAAGTGACCATTTTCAGTTCACACTTGGTCATAGATAAATAGCATAACTTCCAAATGGCTGATAACTGGACAAATCATAAAATACACCTAGATTTTCTAATATTAATGGTAGGTAAAGAAATTCACTGATAGGACTCTTTAGAAAAAGGGTGGTAGCTCTGTTCATAAATGTGATTATCTTCAGTGTTTTAAGAATTTGTTATATAGGCCAGAGTTCACTTTAGCAAATGCTATAATAAAATATTTTCAAGACTTGCTGGGGATATAGCTCAGTTGGTAGAGTGCCTGCCTTGCATGCACAAGGGCCTGGGTTCAATCCCCAGCACAACAACAACAAAAAAGCATGATCTATATTTATATATCAAAAAAAAAATCTAAACTTCCAGCTGGTTGCAGTGGCACATGCCTATAACCCTAGCACTTTGGGAAGCTGAGACAGGAGAATCGCGAGTTGAAAGCCAGACTCAGCAACTTAGGTGAGGCGCTAAGCAACTCAGTGAGATCCTGTCTCTACATAAAACACAAAATAGGACTTGGGATGTGGCTCAGTGGTTGAGTGCCCCTGAGTTCAATCCCTGGTACCAAAAAAAATATTTTCAAGACTTATCTGATGGCTCACTAATTTGTAAGTACTAATCCATACAACAGAATTTCTGTTCAGTACAAGGAGTTGGGTCAGGCCATGAAATAAGATTTGACTTTTATCACACACCACTTAATGGAAGCTCATTTTATTAGAATTCTGGACTTAATAATAGTGATTACATTTTTTGATTGCTTATAGTATACCAGACAATATGTAAAGTACATATATCTTCTCTTTCATTCTCATAGTAACAGTTTAAACTACATATTATTATTGACACTCTAAGGATGAAATTAAGGCTGAGAAATAACTTGCTTGAGGTCCTGCAGGAAATGATGGAGCTGGGTTTTAAGTGCACATTTGTTTGACTCTAAAGCCTACTTTTTAAATTAAGTATTATTTTGAAAGAAACCATTAAATCAAAAGTTGACTATGGATTAACACTCTTGAATTTTTAGATCAGGAGATTGCCTTGTCACTTGTTCTTAGAGAACAACTTTCTCCTTTTAGAGCTGGTGGCTCAAGAAATGTCATTCTATCCAAGATTCATGTTCTGAGTTAAAAGAATGTAAATTGTTATTGCTGCATAGATTGTTACTGTTTATAACATTCTTGCACAAGCTGTCATACTAGATGTGTGGATCATGTGACTTTCTCACGGGATAGGGTGAACAGGCAGGGTCAGGCAGGTTATGTGGCATCTCAGATCAACTCTAGGACTTGAAACTACTTATTATGAGAACATTCAGTCCTCTCTTAAAAAACCTTCTGTGCATACCACCTTCTGGTGGTAACAAATCTCTAAATTTACCAAGCTTCTTGTATAGAATATCTTTTATTGTATTGAATTTTCACTTTCAAGCTTCAAATTAAGTTCAGGTTTTCTAGGATTGGGAAGGCAAATTTTGATGCTTTATTATAACTTATGGTTTTGACTGAATCTGCTGATTTGAAACTGAGTTTTAATATTTATATGTATTACGGTAAATCTATAAATTATAGAACTCTCATTTTGGCTTTAAAAATGCTAATCCTGGGGCTGGGATTGTAGCTCAGCGGTAGAGCGCTTGCCTCGCATGTGTGAGGCCCTGGGTTCGATCCTCAGCACCACATACAAACCAATAAAATAAAGACATTGTGTCCATCTACAACTAAAAAAATTTAAAAAAAAATGCTAATCCTGGGCTAGGGTTGTGGCTCAGTGGTAGAATGCTTGCCTCACATGTGTGAGGCATTGGGTTTGCACTTGATTTGCATCTCAGCACCTCATATAGATAAATGAATAAAATAAAGGTCTGTCAACAACTAAAAAAATTTTTAAAATATGCTAATCCTAACCCTTCTTATGAATATTTCTCTCTTGCTCAGTGTAGTCCATGTGCTTATAAAACTGCTTCCTATGACATACACATGTACATGGGAAAGAAAAAGCCTGTCTTAGTCTTCACAGAGTGACAGTAGTGAGTTGACAGAGGTGGCTAGCTGATACAGGGTAAAAGCCCAGAACCAGTGGTGTCAGTGACAAAAGCCTGTTAAATAATTCTTCAGAGATTTAATACTCATTGCAACTTATTTGTTTACTAAAATTTTGTTACTTTGAATATGAATTGTTTTACCTCACTTTTATCTTGTTATATACATAGTTTTTTGGTGTGTGTATGTATGCATATAATTTTTAAAAATCAGGCTGCTTTCTATGTACCATATGGAGCTCTAGAAAGCCAGATGTGGTGTGGGGTTCAGATAAATAGACTCAAGGCTGCATCACTGAATGCCTCTATAGATAGCTTTATGCACATACATCTGATAATACTAGGCCAGACTCAATACTTTTTAGTCAGATATATAGATATAAACCCTTGTGGGTCAAATGGTTCTGTCTTTGTTGTCATTAGCAGGGCTCTCAGGAGAGATCTTCTTTCTACTTTAACAAAAGAACTTATTATATGTAAATGGAAGAATTAATAGAGACGTAAAGATTGTTTTGTTTTTAGTTTGCAGTGTGGTGCACAACTTTATGTATGTTAATTTTTTTCTGATAAGTCAATCATCATATGGAAGAGGTGGGAATTATTTATAATCTGCATGCCATTATAATAATTTTTAAAAAGTTCCATGACTCTGGACCTGGGGTCAGGGCTGAGAAATGGTTTCCTAGTGGCAAACTAAGCATTCCTTGTAACAGGATGTGAACTGCAACAGAATGCTCTAGGCAATATTAAATTGGGGTGATTTTTAGAAAGTGACAAATGTTTTATGTTTCCTAAATCTGAAATGAGTTCTACCAGCTCTAAACGGCTGCCAAGTTATGTTATCACTTGCCTGCTTTGTAACTGCCTCAATTATTTTCTTCCCTAGCCCTGTATGATGAGATCCGTCAGTTTCGCAAGGCCTGTGGGGAGGCTCATCTCAAAACCATCTTAGCAACAGGAGAACTCGGCTCTCTCACTAATGTCTATAAAGCCAGTATGATAGCAATGATGGCAGGTAAGCGTTTTATATTCAAATGATGTTTTGTATTGGATTGATGTTTTTTAGGAAGAATAAGTAAATGAAAGCATTTGGCTATTATTAAAAGTTCTAACCGCTTGGAATTTTTTTTTGTGTGTGGGAGGCGTGAGATATTTTGTGAATACATGTACAGTGCAAACTAGTCAAAAACTCTTGGCTTTCTTCCACATTTCTTATGGTGTTTCATTGTTGCACTATTCTCCTAAGGCAGTAGATGGCTCTCTTGTTAGTGAATTGCCTTTTGTGTTATTTGATTATTCATTCATCAACATATGTTAGACAGACTTATTTCTCTCTGTGAATTTAAGCTTTGGATTTTTCTCAGAGATGTGTATCAATACTTTTCAAGGCAGCTTCTGCTTTTGTACTAATTTTTTTTTTAAATTAGTGTGGTATTGTTTTTCATACTTTCAAATGTAGATTGACTTATTCTTTATTTTTACAAATAGCCGATCTATCCATTTAGACACGCAAGCTTGAAACCTCAGAGTTGTGCTTGATCCTTTTTCTCACCTTCAGTCTTGAGAGTTCTCTTCTTTACTATGTCTGTCCTCCACACTATTGCAAAATGAACTTTTTAAAATGCCAATTTTTTTTTTTTTCATGGGAGGGTAGCAGGGATTTGAACTCAGGGGCACTCAACCACTGAGCCACATTCCCCAGCCCTATTTTGTATTTTATTTAGAGACAGGGTCTCACTGAGTTGCTTAGCCACTCACCATTGCTGAGGCTGGCTTTGAACTCATAACCCTTCTGTCTCAGCTTCTTGAGCCACTGGGATTACAGGCATGCACTACCATGCCCGGTCTAAAATGCTAATTTGATGATGGTACTGCTTGCTTAAAACCTTTTAATTGCTTCTCTTCTTCTTCCAGATAAAGTGTAAATTCCTTAATCATCATTTCAAAAAGTTCTTCCTAAGACTCTTCCTGTATCTCTACCATCTTATTTTTCCTTCACCCAACAGTCTGTAGCCATATAGAATGATATGTAGTTCCTGTGGCTGGTGCCATCCAAGCTTTTGCTCTTTGTATGTGCTGTGCCCCTGCCTAAAATGCTTTTTGCTTAAGTAACTCCTTAGCGTCTTTGCAGTAAGCACAGGCATCGCCCTTTTCAGGAATATTTTCCTGAAACTACTTCCTCCACCACTTGGCACATTTTCTCCTTTGTGGCCCCATATCATTCTCTTAAAACCTCTGTTTGTTAGCTTATCATTTAGCCCTGTGACTAAGGGCTAAATTCTAGGTACCCTACTAGGGGCCTCACATTTGGATGAAGATACCTGGCTTTCTTGGTCTTAAATGTGGGCCATCCATTGTAGTTACCCTCTCAAATTTTATACTCCTTTGTATTTCTTGAAAGTTCTGTCAGACCCAGTAGATCATTTTTGGAATGCTAATGCAAATCAGCCTATTAGGCATTAATGGTGCTATTGCTCTCGTCACTGCTACTGGATCCAGAAAATATCAGCTCTGATTGTTCCATTTACAGCAAATCTCTGAAAACCTAAAGATAAGAAGGAACGGAACACTGAACAGTGGCTAATTTTAGCAATGTTGGCATTTTAGCGGTCCACAGTAATAGACTGCTGCAACTCTTTGGAACCTGGGAAAAGCCCCTTATAGTCTTAGGTAGACTTACAGTCTTCCTTTCATGCTGTGTGCCAGGACCAGGGATTGTTAGCTTAGGCAACAAAGTAAAAGTGTAACAATGAACACCAGTAGCCAGCCATTTGCACTACCCATTTTATGGTAGCTTCACTATTGGTGTATGCCTGAGACTGATAGACTCAACAGGGTCACATCTGAGCCAGTCTTAAAGCCTCTGTTACCCTGGTACAGTTTATTCATTCTGAGAGGTGAACCAAGCTTATTTTACCCATTGCACATGCTACTTATGGGAGGAACATGGTATTAGGTCATCAAGCTTTGGAAGCCTCTGTTCCACACTGTACTCCTCCTAACCACAAGGAAAATTGAATCAGAAACATTCTCTCTCTCTCTTCCCCTCTCTCCCTCCCTTTTTGCTTATTTGGCTGTCCATGTTGTCTATCTGCTTCATTTTTTTTTCATTCAACCAGTGTCTGTTGATAATGCACTGAGTAATGACTGCTTGTTATATGTTTTACCAGTTACTTTTTCTAGCCCCCCTCCTTCTTTTTCCTTTCTTCCTTTTTCTTTCTTCTTTCTTCTTCTTTTTTTGGTGGTACTGGGTGAACCTAGGGCTTTGTGCATGCCAGGCAAGCATTCTAGCACTGAGCTACACTCCAGTCCTACCGGATATTTTTAAATAATATTTCTTAATCTTCACATCAGCCTTGGAGTTGATGAAGAAACTTGAGATTAAGTAACTTAAAGTCACAAAGCTAATACATCTTCTATAGTTCTTATTTGACCCAGGTCCTCCTGCTTCAGGTTTATTTTTCACTTTACATAGCTGTTTCCCAAGCCATCATGCTAGAGCTTAGAGTGAATGAAAGATAGTCTTTGTGAGAAATAATGTATAAAAGCATCTAGCCCATTTCCTGGCCCATATTTTGTCCTGTTGAGATATATATTAGAGTTTTAAGTATTTTTTGAAGACCTTTCTAAATTAAAAAATTTTCATATTGTTTTAATTTTATATGTAACTCACCAAATAATCCTCCCTATTTAGGAGTAACCAAATTTACATTGCTTTCTACTGTGTTTTTTTCTTTTTCTTTCATTGATTTATTTTAAAAATCAATTTTACTTTAGTAAATTTGCCTTCAGTATAATTCATATGCTAAATACATAGTGTGATGAATTTTGACAATTCATATACACATGTAGCCACTACTCCAAACACGAAATAGAATATTTTCATCATCCCAGAAATACTTATGCATCTCTTTATAGTTAATTCCAAACTTCTTTCCTGCTGTTCCAGGTGCGCTCACTAATCTGATTTTATCACCATGTGTCAGCTTTTGCAATTTTAGAATATCATATAATATGTATGCACTCTTTAGTGCTTCTCTTTGCTCCCCACCCCCTGCTCAAAATAAGAGCTGAGATCTTAAGGAGTTTAAAAGTATTCCATTGTACAAATACACTGAGTTTCTAAAATTATTGGTTAAAAAGTTGATTATTTTTTTCTTACTCTGGTGTCTGTAGGACCTATAGTTATATCTCATTCTTCATTTATTCTTTCTTATTGCTTTGGTTCTCCTCTTCGCCTTCCTCCTCTTCCCTTTCTTCCTCCTCCTTCTTGCAAGTCTTATAAGGAATTTGCCAATTTTATTAATCTTTCTTAAGAAGCAACCTTGTTTTTTTTCAATGGTGTTAAGGTATTTTCTAATTTCCTTTGTGACTTCTCTTGTCATATAGATGGAATGTTACTTTGATTACAATGTATACTTTCCAAACATTTAGTGCTTTTATGTATTTTTTAAAAATATTTTTTAGTTATACATGGACAGAGTGTTTTTGTTTTGTTTATTTATTTTTATGTGGTGCTGAGGATTGAACCCAGTGCCTCACACTTGGGAGGCAAGTGCTCTGCCGCTGAGCCACAACCTCAGCCCCGCTTTTATGTATTTTTTTAAATACTTTTTTAGTTGTAGATGAACACAATACCTTTATTTATTTTATGTGGTGCTGAGGATCAAACTCAGTGCCTTACACATGCGAGGCAAGTGCTCAATTGCTGAACCACAACCGCAGCCCTTATGCATGTTTTATTGTTATTTTATAATTTGAAATTTTTTATACTCAGAGAGTATCTATTGTCTTTTTGTTTTTTAAAATTAATGAGGTTTTGATTTTATAGTTCATTTTATGGTATTTTTAGGTAAATGCTTCAAGTTCATTTAAAAGAATGGATATTTGCAGATTTGGTACAAATGTCAGATCAAGTTGGTTGGTAGCTTTTTCAGATCTTTTTTGTTTTGTTTTTGGTCTATTGGTTCTATTTATTACCAAGAGAGTATTTAAAATCTCAAATATGATTATGGATTTGTCTCCATATTCATGTTCCTTTAGACTGTCAGTTTTTCCTTCATGTATTTTGGGGCTCTGTTATTAGGTATATATACTTTTAGGGTTGTTATGTTTACCTTTGAATCATCAAATTCATCATTATGAGGTGTCCCTCTTTATCTCTGTTACTAGTCCTTGTCTGAATGTCCATGTTGTCTAATATTAATCTAGCCACACCAGTTTCCTTGTATTTACCATTTGCATACCTCTCTTTTCCCCCATCCTTGTATTTCCAACCCATCTGTAGGTATTTATTTTAAGTATATATCTCTTAAAAGAAGGAAATCCTATCATTTGTAACAACATGGATGGATCTAGAGATCATTATGATAAGTGAAATAAGCCAGGCACAAAAAGATAAGTACCACATGATCTCAGTCATGTTGGATTTAAAAATGTTGATCCTATAGACATTGAGAGAGGAATGATAGAGGCCAGGCAAGGGTGGGGAAAGGTTGCTCAATAGATGCTAAGTTATAGTTAACGAGGAGCAAGAAGTTCTGGGGTGCTATTATTACATATTAGAGTAACTATGGACAGCAATGTGCTATACATTTTGAAGAGCTATAAGAAAGAATTTTGAAAATATTCACCATGAAGAAATGATGTTTGAGAAGTTAGATATGTTTAACCATATTCAAACATTATGCAGTATATACATGTATTAAAGTATTTCATATAAACCCACTAATATATATAATTTTTATGCCTTTATGTATCAGTTAAAATTAATTTTAAAAAGAAAAATGAAATTTCATCTCTTGTAGATAGCCTTTTAAAAATTTATTGTGATAATCTCTGCTTTTAATCAAAGAGTTTTATCTGTTTACATTCTATGTAATTATTGATGTGGTAGGATTTACAATCGGTCATCTTCCAATTTATTTTCTATTTGTTTTGATCTTCTTTTTGTTCATCTTGTCCAGTTTTATTTTTTTTATTGAATTCTTATCTATAGTCTCTGTATATCTTTAAAATGGTTGCTCTAGTAATTAGAATTTACATTCTTAATTTAGCCTAGTCTGCTTAGAATTTACATTGTTCCACTTTGCATTACAAATGTAAGAACTTTACTGTAGTTTCATTTTTATCCATCTTCATTGGACTTTTGAATTCTTTTTATTTTCTTTTATATATATATATATATGTATATATATATATATTATAAGCCCCACATTACAGTGATACAATTTTAAATTATATTTTTCTTGAGGAAATTAAAAGAAGAGAAAACTAAGCTATTATTTCATATTTTCCATGCATATATTATTTCCCTCATTATTTCATCCCATAGATGTCAGTTTCCATCTTGTGGGATTTGAGATGTGACTCTAGGATAGAGTGATAGCTGAATATGCATGAAGCCCTGGGTTTGATTCCCAGCAAATCCCCCTCTCCCTACTCCACAGTTTCTATCTTATATAATTCAGCCTGGAAAATTTGCAGTGCAAGTTTTTGGTGATGAAATCTTTCAGGTTTTGTTCATCTTCATGAAGGTGTCTTTATTTCACCCCTATATTTCAAGGATAGTTTGCTGGATGTAGAAATCTGGGTTAAGGTTTATTCTTATTTTGGCCTTTAAATATGTTACTCCATTTCTTGGACTTCTGTTTCTTGTTTTTCTCTATTTAATGTCACATTTTACACTGACTATGAACAATATTTTCTCCTTGTCTTTATTTTTTAACTAATTTCAGCATGATGTGCCTAAATATGATTTTCTTTGCATTTAGGCTGCTTGGAATTTGTTGAACTTATTGGATCTGTTGGTTAATGTTTTCCAATAATTTAAGAAATTATCAAAACCATTTTTTCAAATGTATTTTCTAGCTCATTCTGTCTTTCCTTCTAGGACTACAAATACATTGTGTTAGACTGCTTGATATCATTCCATAGGTTACCAAAGTTCTGTTTATTTTAATCCTCCTTCTTTCTCCAAATTGGCTAATTTACACGGATCTTTCTTCATATTCCTTACCCTTTATTTTGTACGTCAAGTCTCCTTTAAGTCCATCCAGTGAAATTTATACTAATGCACATTTTTAGCTTTAGAAGTTTCATTTGATTTTAAAATTTTTCATTTTCTACTGAGAGCCCCCATTTTTTCATTCATTGAGATCATGTTTTCCTATAAATCTGAGCAGATTTATAATAGCTGGTTTGAAGTCCTTATCTGCTACTTTGTACCTCTGGATTTTCTCAGGGTCTGTATCTTGACTTACCAATTTTCTAGTAACTGCAAATATTTAATCCAGTTTTATAGTTATTCTTAATGTCTGGAATTCGACATCACTTTTTGTTTTTCCATTAACTTTAAATCAGACTCAAAGGGAGAAGAAGATCTGTTGTTTTCATTCATAATAATTTATTTTGTAATTTTGGTATTCATTTTGATTATTGCAAAAATAATTGTAAAAACATTCTTTAGAGAGTGGGCAGAGATATATAACTATGTTAGTCTGGTGTTACACATCATTTTAAGTAAAAACTTAGTTAACTGTGGTGTTTCCATTTTTGGTCAATGCTATCTATGGTTTGAATATCCCCTCCAAAACTCATGTTGAAACTTAATCACCAGTAAAACAGTATTAAGATATGATACTTTTTAAAAAGTTTGTTCTAATTAGTTATACATGACAGAAGAATGCATTTTGATTCATTGTACACAAATGGAGCACAACTTTTCATTTCTCTGGTTGTATACGATTCAGTCACACCATTTGTGCAATCATGCATGTACCTAGGATAATGATGTCTGTCTCATTCTACCATCTTTTCTACCTCCATGATCCCTCCCCTTCCCTCACTCCCCTCTGCCCAATCCAGAGTTCCTTCATTCTTCCCATGCATACTCCCTCCTACCCCCAGTATGGATCAGCATCCATAATATGTCAGAGAAAACATTTGGCCTTTGGTTTTTTGGGATGGGCTTATTTCATTTAGCATGATCTTCTCCATCTCCATCCATTTACCTACAAATGCCATAACTTTATTCTCTTTTAATGCTGAGTAATATTCCATTGTGTATATATACCACTGTTTGAAGAACATTCATCTATTGAAGAACATAGGTTGGTTCTATAGTTTAGCTATTGTGAATTGAGCTGCTATAAATATTGATATGGTTGTGTCACTGTAGTATGTTGATTTTAAGTTCTTTGGTATAGACCAAGGAGTGGAATAGCTGGGTCAAATGGTCATTCCATTCTAGATTTTCTAAGCAGTCTCCATATTGTTTTCAAGAGTGGTTACACCAATTTGCAGTCCCACCGGCAATGTATGAGTGTACCATTTCCCCCACATCCTCACCAATAGTTATTGTTACTTGTACTCTTGATAACTGCCATTCTGACTGGAGTGAGATGTAATCTTAGAGTAGTTTTGATTTGCATTTAAAAGATAATGCTTTTAAGAGGTGCTTAGGCCTACTTTCATGAATGGATTAATGCTATTACAGAAGGAGTGGGTTGGTTATTGGGAGAGTGGGTTATACATTTGGCTCCCTTTTTCCCTCTCTCTCTGCTTCTCGTATTCTTGCTTGCCCTTCTGCTATATTATAATGCAATATGGAGACTCTTGCCACATGGCAACAATGTGTTCTTGGATTTTATTGTCTTTAGAACTGTGAGCCAAATTAGCTTTTATTGTTTATAATTTATCTAGTTTGTGGTATTCAGTTATAGCAGCAGAAAATAGATTCTGGCAGTCAAGTAAGAGATTAGTACCCCGCTTTTGTTCTAATCTTACTTAGTAATCTTTCAGACTGTTTTAGGGAAGGAGGAGCACATCATAGGAGTAAGAAGTGTGGGTCTGTTTTTTGTTTTGTTTTGTTTGGTACCAGGGATTGAACCCAGGGGCATTCAACCACCCAGCCACATCCCCAACCCTTTTTGTATCTTATTTAGAGACAGAGCCTAGCTAAATTGCTGAGGCTGTTTTGAATTTGCAATCTTTCTGCCTCAGCCTACTAAGCTGCAGGGATTACAGGCATGCACCATCACACCTGATAAGACTGGGGCTTTTGTACCATGTTGCACATTTGGTGATTTTTTGCAAAAAAATTAATATGATTAATGCAAATGAAGTCAGGTATGTGAATATATTATAAACTACAAATACTTTGCAAGGTATTAAAATATCAAAATTCTTACTACCCTATCCTACTTTACTAAGAAAGTAAACATAATTATTTTTTCTAAACTTTTGCAAGGTATTATTCAGAACAACACTTCAAAACTATTTGGCTCAGCTGTAGGAGATACATGGTATTGTGCTGAGTTTCTTTCTGTAATAATATAGTAACCCAAAGCTTACTATATTATTATTATTATTTTTGGGTACCAGGGATTGAACTCAGGGGCACTTGACCAGTGAATCACATTGCCAGCTCTATTTTGTATTTTATTTAGAGACAGGGTCTCACTGAGTTGTTTAGTGCCTTGCTTTTGCTCAGGCTGGCTTTGAACTCATGATCCTTCTGCCTCAGCCTCCCAATCTTGGATATGAACTTATAACAAAAAGAGAGATGTTAAAAGAATCTGATTGAGAATCACAATTAGATGTGGTGCTGTTAATTGCATTTTTATGGTACACTTTTCAGTCATGTGTACCTGTCATTTCTCCTAACTTTTTTGGGGGGTGGGTGGGTACCGGGGATTGAACCCAGGGGCACTTCACAACTGAGCCACATCCTCAGCCCATTTTTTATTTTTATTTCAAGACAGGGTCTCCCTACATTGCTGAGAGCCTTGCTAAGTCACTGAGGCTGCCTTTAAACTTGTGATTCACCTGCTTTAGCCTCCTGAACTGCTAGTATTACAAGCGTGCACAACTGTGCCTGGCATTGGTCCTAATTTTTGCACTCTGGAAGCTATAAAGCCATATCAACTCTTTAGACATTTGGCAAAATAAAATATCATTTAACTATATATCAAGCAGATAAAGCAATCTAGAACCAATTCAAGAACCAGAAATTAAAATATTTTCAATAGATGAAAAATATGTGATATAATCTATAATACAAAAGTAATAGCTAAAATTTCCTGAGTTTTTATTATATAACAGGGACCTTTTAAGGGTTTTGTACATATTTATAGTTAATCTTCATAATTATCCTTTGATGTAGGAACTCTCATATGATAAAATAAGAAAATCAGCTAAAAGAATCTTCTTGCTCCTATAGTACATGGTCATTGCTGATAACTGTAAATTTCCAGATACTTCTGTCTTTGTTATGTCATATCTTCTGTCCATAATTTCCTTCCTTCCCTTCAGCCATTTTTAAAGATTTAATAAAACTACCATATTTTTGCAAACCTCCCTTGATTATCTAGAGGCAGAATTAATTAACTGACCATGCTGTTACACTTCTAGGGCCGTTGTAAATGCCACGTAATATTGCCATCAATTGTTTTACCTGGTTAGGTTGTTTGCAAAACTATGAACTTTCCTAAGGCCAAGGACTGCATCTTACTTACCCCTATTCCTCTGTGGTTACATCATGTCTGGCATCTGGTAGAACCTAGGAAAATATTTTCAAATATACAAATGAATGAATGAGAGAAAAAAAGAGATAAGGAAATGTGAAATTTGAAAATCTAAATGCATCTTTCCAGATATATCACAGTCTTGTAAAGTTTGAACATGTTATTTTAGAGAACAAACTTTTTTTTTTAATTGGACCAAAAAATAGATAACTTATACCTCTGACAACCAGATTATATTTCCCAGGTAGTTTTGGAAATGCAAAGCAATTGTATGACTTATTAGAGGTATGTAAGAATTCTGAGGAAATAGTTTAGAGGAAATGAAGGTCTAGGGAAAACTTTATGCTTTGACTTTTTGTTCAAAGGAAAATGGAGCTTCCATTTACGTTAGTGGAAATTTGGTGAGAGAAATACAACTAAAGGAGGAGGTAAGGTAGGAGTAAACAATTTGAAGGCAATATAATCAGAGCCTTTTTTTTTTTTCCCCATGAAGCAATCCCAAAACAAGGGGATAGGAAACAAGATAGGGAAACATGTTTACAGAAAAAAGAAGTCTAAAACAGGTCAATCTACTGCTAAGGGATTTCTGCCCAGCAAATGCACACATTAAGAATAATGCCAGAATGTAGAAAAGTGGGTTTATCTTTCAGTAGCGGTGGACTGTTCACACACGTGCAACAGCCAACAAGCCCTGCTCTAAAGTTATTCTAGACCTTATCTTTGGAAATAATACAGGCATGATAAATAAGGTTGGAGTAGAAAAGCACTAAAGATGCAATCATAATGTCATCAGGTTTGAATAGCTGATGAAGATCTGTGGGAAGAGTACTAACACAAAAATACGGGACTTGAACAAAGCAGACCTTGAAGGAATGCAAAATGAGTTTTGAACTTGGCTAGAATTTTGCAGCATATAGGAATCAAAATGACAAAAATAGGAATCGGGGAGGGAATATTTGAGAGGCAATCCAATAAGACCAAAGTAATGCAAAAACAATGAGATGAAACAGAAACATAAAAAAATATAAGGAAAGTCATTACATGATAAAATAAGGGGGGAAATAATGAGAAACTTGCTACCACTGTAGGAAACCAAAACATGAAAAATGTGTAGTGATTAGTAGCAAATTCATATCTGAAGACTTTTAAAATGTAATGGGAATCAAATTGACACTGTAGATTTATTTTTCTAAAGTTTGACACAAGACACACTGAGTCCTTTGTCTTAGGCTGTAAATTTTTGTGTACTCAAGGAATATTGATCCAGATGGCATATCTAGACCCCTGTGGTGTTCCAGCCTGTTTTTTTTTTTTTAAATAAGATCTTGTCTTTGATTTAAAAAGGTATTTAATTTATGAAAAGATGTGCCATAATTGAAAGTTCATCATTGGAGAAATTTGAAGAATAGAGATGTATGTTGGATAAAGAGTTAAAAGATTTAAAATATAACTTTATTTACAATTCCTTAAACTAGCCCTGGAAATTAAACCATTTATAGGGTGAAAACTAATTAACTTGCCATCTCATCCATGGAGGAAATTTAAATTCAGGCCCTCAAGCAAAAATTTCAAAGTTTACCCCCACTTATCCCCTTGCTTTCCTTTGTTGAATGCAAAATAAAGAGCTGTGGAAAGGAAAGAAGTTATCAATTTTCTGGCCTCCTAGCAGTGCAGGAACTACTGACGGTGCATTTTGGTGTATGCATATCACTTTAATGGAAAGGTTAAGTATATGACATACATTTAAACATAAAGTGTTTTCTTTGCTTCTTGATAGCCAGAGGCAGTGTGGGAGGAAGAGAAGAGCAAAAGCTCACAAGCTTAGTTTTTTATTTGGTGCATACTAGTCTTTGTAAAATTTTACTGTATGAAATTTTAAAAATATAAGCCAACTCATTCCAGCATCATATCACGGCCTCTTCTGGGCCTGTCTTGCCTAGAGGAATTCACAGGCACCAAGGTTAGCACATGTAAGACCCAGAAAGTGCTTACTGGTAGATTTAGGTGTCAGCCATATGTATAGGGGCAGCAACAGATGCTATTTATAAACAACATATAAAAATTAATTTTTAATAAGGCTGTATTTTCCTATTAAAAAACATGAAGGGATTTTCTTTTCTAAGTGAAATTCTGGTTATGATATAAAAGTTAGACCCTGCTTATGTGTCTGAGATTCTTGTATTCATTTGTCTATAATTCCTAACATTTAAATTTTGGTTAGTCATTCTTTCCTAACTGTGCCATGTAGTTACAGGTCTATTAACAAACTTAAAATGCTGGGAAATTAGAATCCTTGAATGGATCTCAGTGTATTATATCAGGTAGATACTTGGTATTCACATTTGTTGAATAAATGAATTAACCATGTGAATGAAATTAAATGATGTGAAGCTGGTAGTTTATACATTCTTTTTATAGAAGAAGAAGGGGAGGAGAAGAGAAGAAGGAAGTTGAAGAGGTATCTTATCTTTTAGTAGATGAAAACCTGAACCACAAAAGTTAGGTGACTAGACCAAGGCCCCACATGGAGTGTAAGTAGCAGAGTCCTGAAGGACTCTTGACTCTAAATTTTATGGTTTACTATCTCATAGTCCTGCTCGCTGCCAAAGGATATTACCTGTAAACTCTGTTGAACCTTTGGAGCACAGAAGTGTTTCTAGAGTCCCTGAATGAGATTCTGTGTTGCCCTGTATTCTTCTACTTAGGACAAAAGAAGGGAGACAAGAGAGGCACAGTATTTGGAGAAAAAGCATAGTGGGTGGTAGACATGAAATCAACATGAAAAGAAAAAAATGAAAGCAAGCCCAGGGCCCCACCACTGATTAAGTCCACAGTAACTACTGTTGAAATAAAAAGAAAGGGTGCTCAAAGGGGAAGGATCACTCTACTGTTTTTTTGTTTGTTTGTTTGTTTTTTTGTATTTACCATATTCCACTGATGGCCCTGTAATGATGCACCTAGAAAATTAGCAGAGTCCTTCTTGAACTGCCATTTGAATTCTGTACTGAAGTTCATCTTCATTTTCAGATTCCTTTACATAGCTAGGGAGGGATAGTGAAAGTGGTCCTTTCTCATTTCCACCTGATGAGGTGCAGGAAAGATGGTTAGAGCTCTGGGCAGTGTGAAACTAAAGGAAGAGTGGGTCTGATGAAAGGGTCTAGGAGAGTGGAAATGACACAGGAGCACATTTAGAGGGAAGTCATAGTATAGGATGAGGGAAATAGAAACCTTCCAATGAAGAGCCATTGACAAGAAAGTAGATGTCTAGTGTAGGAAAAGAAAACTCACTGTGGTTATGGCATTGTGTTCAAATACTTGTTAAGACTTCCCTGAAAAAGGAGGATTTTTCTTTATTACCCCAAGGAAATAGCACTGGGACCAGCTTTTAGAAGTTAAGGAAAGATAGACTTAGGCCTAGTTATTATGAGAAAGAATTGTGAAAGTCCAATTCATCCAGAAATTGAATAGACCCCTCAGGAGATAGATGTTCTAAGCACTGGCTGGATGACAACAGGATGGAACTACTGTCAGACATGGTACACAGCTACCACTGTAAATGCCTTTGGTTTCAGAGTCAATGTGAGCCTCTGCTGTAGAAGAGAAAAACATTTTATACACGTGTGCGGTGTGTGTAAATTTTAGCATAGATCACAATTCAGTGATCTGGACCCCAAAATATGGGTATAATGGGAAAAGAGAAGTATAGTAGATTTCTGGGGATGCTCTATCAAGGTACCATAAACTGGGTGTCTTAGAACAAGGGAAGTTTATTTTCATGTTTCTGGAGGGGAGCAACACAAAGTCAAGTGTGGGCAGGGCTCTGCCCCCTCTGAGTCCTGTAAGGGAGAATCCTTCTTTGTCTCTTTACCTTCTGGTGTTTGCTGGCAATACTTGACATCCCTTGGTGTGTAGATGCATTACTCCAATCTCTGCCTCCCTCATTGCATGGCCTCCTTCTCTTTTCTTCCTATAAGGATACTAATAATATAATGGCCCACTTTACTCAGTGTGACCTTAACTGATTACATTTGCAATGACCCTATTTTAAAATAAGTCACTTTCTGAGGTATTAGGGGTTGGGATTTTGACGTACTTTGTGGGGCACTATTCAACCTGTAGCTAAGAGAAATAGGTTTCTTGCTCTTTGGTTCTATTATTTTCTATAAAGACTTAAAGAAGTTAGAGAAAAAATATTTTGAGTCAAACCAGCAAACTTGAATTCAGGTACAAAAGATTGATTTTTCCCTCTAAGCAATGTTGTGTGGTTTTGTGGACTGGGGAAATCTAGTAGATATTAAATATTTTTATCTGCAAAAAGCATTTGGTAAGGTTCTCAATGGGAGATTAATGGCTAAAATAAAGAATGAGGCATTAGGAGATAAATTTGCTTATGAGCAAGAGACAGAGACTAACGGTGGAAGGAAATACTTTTTAGATTGGAAAGGAGTGACATACAGCACAAGCCAGGAATCAGTTTTGGGACCTATGGGTTTTTCACTTTATTTTTATTGGACTTTGTAATAAAAATACAGATCTTCAAACAGCCCAAGACAGAGTGAGTAATACTACAAGCATCAGTAATCAAAAGTTATTCTCTATCATAAAGTAAATGACTGATAATAAATACTGACACAAGACTACACAATGTACCATAATATTATAAAATGGAGGAAGCGATTCTCCTGTGTTCTCTTTTCTTCTGCATGGGTGAATATTTCTTTATTTGCTTTTTAAAAAATATTTACAGGTTTCTAGGTTTACTTTATAAACCAAATAAATGAAAAAATGTATTTTTTTAAATTTGGAAAGATATATTAGCTGAAGGAAAAATTGGTTGAAGCAAGACAAAGGTTATATTGCCATTGCTAGAATAAAGAAATGAAGGGCCCTGTGTGTTAAATTGCTCCGCAAGCTATTCAGTAAAAAAGACTTAAAAAGTGAGGGGGTGTTATTGAAATCATCAGCTTCTTCTGCAGTCATGACTTTAATGGAAGCATATACAAAAAACCATTGTTGGAATGATGAAACTGCATATCTGAGGGAGTGAAATACAGCGTGGAACTTTTTCCTTTCCTTTTTAAATTTTAACATGGCTCTAAAAAATCCATAAAATTCAGTGATTGTATATGTAATTTTTGTCTTCCTAGGAACTGGTTAAGTATATGGGAAATATACTTTTCAAATTGGAATGTAGCCTGCAACATTGCTGTATGAGTCACCAAAGGGTCTTTACAAATTCATCTGTGTTTCCCCAGTATTTGCCAAAAGAAGTGGACCAAATATGGGATTGTAAATTAGCACAATCACTATGGAAATGAGTAAAGAGGTTCCTCAAAAGACTAGGCATGGAACCACCATATGACTCAGCTATACCAGTCGTTGGTATTTATCTTAAAGAATTAAAGACATCATACTATAGCATGTACCAATATTTACAGCAGCACAATTGACAATTGACAATAGCCAAACTATGGAACCAGCCTAAGGTGTCCCTCAACAGATGAATGGATAAGAAAATGTGGTGGTGTATATACACAATGGAGTTTATTCAGCTGTAAAGAAAATGAAATCGTTATTTGCAGGAAAATGGATGGAACTAGAGACCATTATGTTAAGTGAAATAAATCAAACTCATAAGGTCAAGGTTTGTATATTTCTGTCATATGTAGAAGATAGAGAGGAAAAAGGAAAAGAAAGGTGGTATCGGATCTCATGGAAATCAAAGGGAGATGAGTAGAGGAAAGGGACCAGGAGGAGGGAGATGGGAAAGGAGGGGGGAAATGTTGGGGAGTGATATTGTGTGTATGTATGAATATGCAACAACAAATCCTATTATTATGTACAGTTATAATGTACCAATGAAAATGTGGGGAAAAATAGACCAATTAAACACTCAAACGTTAACTCATAAAAGGTAAAATGCTTGTAAAATTATAAGGGTTATGAAGTATTTTAAAAGTTCATTAACCTCGAATCTTTCATTTTATAGGTGAGAAAACCAAGATCCAGAAAGATCAAATTTATAAGGAACTAAAGTAAACACATACATAAACTAAACCAAATAACTGAAATCAAAGCCCAGTCTAGAATAAGGTTCTCTCTCTAGACTGCACATTAGAGTTTTCTTAAGAACTTCTTAAATGAGCTGTTGGAAAGATCCAAGATTCAGCCACCAGAGATTCTGGTTTTAAATAGTCTTGTGTGGAGCCCAGGGAATTAGTACTTATTAAACAGTACTTTGGAAAATTCCCCAGGTACTTCTGTTGTGTGGGCAGGAATGAGAACCTCTGCTCTACAATCCAGGTTTCCTAGTAATAAGACAGGAAGTCTTCTTACTTATACTATTTATAGATAAGAAATTATTAAGAGAAATTGTTTCCAATTCTGGGGGAAGCCTTAGGCATAAGCAGTCCACAATTAACAAGCCAATTTTTCTAGTTGTTATTTATTTTATAAGCTTCTTGTTTGGTGCACTGAACCTGTGTTCTTGAAAAACAAGTACACATAAAAAGCTGATCTGTAGGCCAGGTGGGCATCAATTGTTCTATAGGTCTTAGCCAACACAATTAACAGTACTTTTGTAAGAATATGAATTTATATATATATTTCTTTTTCCTTTTTTGGGTGGAGGGGGCACTTGGCCACTGAGCCACATCCCCAGCCCTATTTTGTATTTTACTGAGAGACAGGGTGTCATGAGTTGCTTAGTGCCTTGCTTTTTGCTGAGGTTGGCTTTGAACTCGTGATTCTCCTGCCTCAGCCTCCCAAGCCACTGAGATTACAGGCTTGTGCCACTACGCCTGGCCCATGAGTGTGTGTGTGTGTGTGTGTGTGTGTGTGTGTGTGTGTGTATAATATCTTCATTTTATTTATTTATTTATTTTTTTATGTGGTGCTGAGGATCGAACCCAGTGCCTCATGCATGTGAGGCAAGCGCTCTACCACTGAGCTACAGCCCCAGCCCCATGAGTTTATATTTTTAATTTAAATCTTTAAGAACATTATCCTTCACTGTCATGAAAACAGCACCAAGGTTTCTCCTTCCCTCTTCAAACTGCCCAATTCTAAGTTGTATCAGCGAGTGGAAGGAAATGAGAGATGCAGGGCTAATGTGAAGATTGAAGAATGGGAGAGAAGGAAGGAGGCTAGTTAAGAAGAAAAGGGTAGGGCTTCTGCCATTTAAATTCTAGGGATATATCTTTACTTTCAATAGGCTCATCCATCAAGTATTTAATGAATATATTTTATTTATTAGACATTATTCTAGGCATTTGAGAAGGATTACAAGAGAGAAAAATACGTACAACATAGCCCCTGGAATTTAAAAAGTGATGTTCTCACTTAATCTGATGAGCATGTAAAAAACAGACTATGTGATTTGCTCTGTTGTGAATGGAGGAACTGTAAGAACACCTTTTTCTAGTACTACAGAAACAAAGTAACCATCTCTGGAGGAGCCATAGAAGAATTCATGAAGCAAATGATGTATGAGAGTTGCTAGGTGTAGATATAAAGAAGACTTTTTAGGAGAAGTCACTGGTTCTTTTTCACAGTGATGTGTAAGAACATGTCATGGTGAGAAAACTGCTCTGGTTAGGTGGAGAATAAATGGAGAAGTGGACAGAGGATGGAGGATGAAGCGGGTAAGTAATTTGGAGCATAGTGCCCTTTTGAATGAATTTCTTTGGGAGTATGGAAATTTTTCAGCCTGAGGAAGGAGCAGTAGACTGAATGAGTAATTGCTCCTTTCATTTACCCATTCATTCATTACTGTTTATGGGATATCTACTCCATGTCAGACACCAGTGATTTAGTGATTTTTCACTGGTGTGACCAAAGAATCTGATAAGAACAATTAGAGGAGGAAAAGTTTACTTTGGGGCTCACAGCTTCAGAGGTCTCAATCCATAGATGGCTGACTCCATTGCACTGGGCCCAAGATGAGGCAGCACATCATGGTGGAAGGGTGTGGTGGAGGAAAGCAGATCAGGACATCACACCAGGAAGCAGGATCACTTGTCCACTCACAAGGACAAAATACTTACCCCAAAGGCATGCCCCCAATGACCCACCTCCTCTAGTCACACCCTACCAGCCTATAGTTACCACCTAGTTCATAACCTATCATTTCACCTCTGAATTTTTTTGCATTATCTCATACGTGAGTTTTTGGGGGACACGTCATATCTAAACCATAACAAGGAACAAAAATTATTCTGACACCCTTTCTCTGGACACTTTACAGTAGTGAAACAAAGATTAGATTTCCGTCTTTGGGTGGGTTGTCAGCTAGAAATGGGAAACCCACGGAGAACCTGTGATAACCATCTGGCTGGCCAGGAAGAGAGCTGAATGAGGCAGTGCAGTGGAAGGGAGATGCATGGGTGGTTGTGGGACATGCAGAGCTTCAGAGTTAATACTACCTGGGCCAGGCAAGATGGCCCACGCCTGTAATCCTAGCTAATCAGGAGGCTGAGGCAGGCTGAAGCAGGAGAATCACAAGTTTTGAGGCCAACCTGTGCAGTTCAGCAAGACCTGTCTCCAGAAGGACTGGACATGTAGCTGACTGGTGGAGCACCCCTGGGTTTAATCTCTGGCACTGTCCCGCTCTGCAGGGGAAAAATAAAAAAGAACAGAGAAAAAGTACTTGAGGATGACCTAATACTGAGCAGGGGAACTAGCTAGCGGGCCACTAGCTCATAATGGTACCATTTGTTAGGATAGGGAATTTAAGAGAAGCAAGGTTTTTTTTTTTCCCCACCCTAGCCTACCAACCAGAGCCTCTGCTTCCCTTTTATAAGACTTTCACCTGTTCATTCTGTTCCTGGTTTATTGCAGAGTGCAGCATAGTCTCACTACTTCTCTCTACTTTTATTTTCTTGTAACAAGGAAAAAACATTAACATTTTTAAGGAAATATGATTAAGGCTATGAAGGTGAAAGAGAGGCTATTTTTCTGTTTAAAAAGCATTAGCAAGACAAAGCATGTAAATAAAAATGAAGAACCAGTGGAGTTGATTTAGTGATTTAGGAGGAAAAGGGAACTAATGCTTTTACTCGAATTATCAGGATGATGTTTTACTTGCCGGCGACCCAAGAATGAGTGCACTAGTATGCTTTTTGTAAAAAATTTATCACCAACTGGGGCATCAAAAGTAAGTTTCCTATGTTAAGAAGCTGCTAAATTGGGCAGGGACAACAGAGGAGGCACTGAATAGTCAATGAAATTGGAAAGAATTTTGATCACCCATGTCACCCAAAGCCAGCAAAAGGCTGTTTGTAGAGTGTTAGCTGCTATCACACTGGTTTGATATTAACATTCTAGTGAATAATTAAAATATGCCTGTTTATTTTTTAATAAAAAGAAAAAGCATATTAGTTACCTCAGAGTTTGCAATGATGCCTATAGTTGCATCCATCAGATGTTGAGGTTTTTACCAGGATTGTGGATTAGGTAATTTTGAAAAAATTCCAAAGCAGATGTTCTTTTGCCTCTCCTTTCATTCTTACTTTATAGTACTCACTATTATAATGCCTTTCAAAAATATAAAATAAAATCCTTAAAACTGCTTTAAGGTATTTTCCTTACAGTTGATATTTCCTAAATTGTGTAGTTACTAAATATATTTTTCTTCTGGAATTATTTTTGAAGCGTGTTTCTCATTTCATTTTGTCTCCATGAGCACATACCCAGGCATGGCTGATACTGCTTCTTCCTGTCTTGCTTTTTAAAATCCAGATTCCCATGAGGTGATTAAATTCTTCCTTGTAATTGAATTTACTTTTCCTTTAACCCCACCCCATTTCACTAACTGTTTTCATTAGGCTCCTTCAAGACTGGAATGGGAAAGTTCAGTTTTTTAATTCAAGACAGGTAACTAGAAAAGTGTAACTCAGACCAACACTAGAAATGGTTCCTGTGCTATAACAGGGAGAGGCAGTCTTATGTGAGTGCTTTTGAAGCCCTCATATATGATGGGTTTATGTGACATGTTTCATGATTTTTAAGAGTGATCAGTGTTTTAGTAACTCCTGACATGGAATTTTGGACTCCACCAGTTTTTATTTTTCTTTTTAAATTTTTAGTTATTTATTTTTTTGGTACTGGGGATTTTACCCAGGGGCAATTTACCATTGAGCCACACCCCAACCCCCTTTTTTCTTTGTTGAGATGGGGTCTCACTAAGTTACTTAAGCCCTCACTAAGTTGCTAAGGCTGGCTTTGAACTTGCGATCCCCCTGCCTCAGCCTCCCAGCTGCTGGGATTATAGGCATGTGCCACTTCACCTGGCTGGACTCCACCAAATCTTAAAAGACCTATCTGAATTCATGTTAGGTAGCATAACAGTGTGAGCGGAGAGAAATAAAAGGGAAGTTGCAGTGGAGGAATGGCAAGAATAGAATAAATGGCATTAGAAAAGTTTTTTGAGGAGGATGAGGTAATGAGTTGGGAGAATATTAAAACTGAACACTGTTTCCTATTCCCTAGAGCCAGAAATGGCTGGCATGATGGAGGAGGCATTTTGCTATAGACTTGTCAAGAGTTCAGGTGCCTGGAGATCTTAGAAGGGAAACCCCAATGTAGACTTTCCAGATAAAATATTTCTTTCCTTAGTGCCCAAATAAAATTGAATCAAATGAAATTAAAATAATGGTTACCAGGGACTTTGTAGCAGCCAGGTTATTCTTCAACTCTCACTTACTTGCCAGAGAAATAACAGGTGTATAAAGAAATACCAGGTAGGACCCAGTGCATATAACCTTGAGTTAAATGTGGCTTTTATGCATGACCAGGAACTGGCAAAACATTTGGCAGAGAACTTGGAAATACCTGTACTCCTCAGACTTGCCCCATATTACTAAATTGCTGAGGCTGGCTGAAACTTGTGGTTCTCCTACCTCAGCCTCCCAAGTTGCTGAGATTATAGGCTTGTGCCACCATGCCCAACAGTGACCCTATTTTCAAATAAGGTTACTTTCAGACATGCTGAGGGTTAGGACTTTGTCCTAATTTGGGTTGGATACCATTCAACAGAAAACAAATGAGTTCAAAATGAGAAGAATAAATCAGGAATTTAGGCAGAACCTTTTGCACATGTACTTAAGGGAAGAGGCTTGTCTTAGGAATGAAAGAAGCTTTAAAATTGTAAGTCTCTATTATTGTGGACTGTACGCCAACTAAAAACAACCTTAAAGTGGCCATGGAACTAGAAGTAGACTATGAGGCTGATGGAAGAAAAGTAGGTGAGTATGATTGGTGGGGAAGTACCAGAAAGCAAGAGTGACAAGACTAACTCACAGTGAGAAGTGTTCCTAGTTATTTGTACCCAAGAAGTCCCAGCTTTCATAACTCCATCTTAACATTTCTTGTCCAAAATTTAAATCCTTGGTACCAATTTTTAATGATCAGAGCAACCCATCCTCAACCTGGCAGATAGGGGTGTGATGGATTGTAGAGATGGATAGTCAGATGTGCCCTGGACTTACTATGTCCTAAGAAAAGTTGTTATGCAGAATGCTTAGGAAGGCTAATAGGATTATACATTAGGTTTACTAAGGGTAAAATGTGCTGTTCTGGTCCAGCCTGGGATTTCCTACTTTGAGAAATCTAGAGAAATACATTTTGATTTTCAGCCAACTATGAATTTACAAACTTTTGGAATACAGTTCATTTCTTGGTTGGAGAAATGCATTATTAACTATTCAATTTAATAATTAAAGATAGGGAAATGTGATTGGTTTATCTGAGTAGTCAACTAGCAGTTTAATATATGCAGATCATTTGAAACTAAGTCTAAAACCAAGTATTCAAAATACAAATAGATAAAAAAATAAACAGCACATATAATTCCTCCAGAGTCTCTACATAAGGCAAAGGAAACCTCTGTAGAAAACAAAACAAAATAACAGAAGCATTAACCACTGTCTAAACTTGGCCCCCTACCCAATCTAGTTTTTATTTTAATTTATAAATCTAGAATCATGCTTCCTGAAATCTTTAATAAAAGTTTTCTTGTAAATGCTACACAACTCTCAATTTTTGTTATACTCTTAAAAAAAAGAAAGAAAGAAAGAAAAAAGCTGATGAGGAAAAGGGGAGCTCCCTCCAGTATTTTCTGATATAAAAAGACACTTGCCACCCTCCTAAATTTTTATCAGTAATCACTTCATTTAGTAGTACACTCTCTTCTTTCAAACAAGGTGTTTGCACATGTATCTTTTGTATAATGACAAGTGACTCAGTGGGCCTTGCCTTCTTTGTTCATGTTCTTATTTCAAAAATTAAGATGGATTATGTTTATTCATTTTTTGAAAGAAGTAAAGAAAATTCTATAAATTAAGATAGTTAAGAGATGCTGTGGGAATATCTAAAATCAAGGTTAGGAACCACTGATTTATAAAGATCATCTGTGTATATGTGTTTCTTAGTGCAGGGGGTTAGAGAATTTTTGATAATTTAATGGGATTTATGAACCTACTTTAGGAATTAGAGTCTGTGAATAACTAGATAAAGAAGAAACAGCAGCTGAGGATTTGGTTTCTTGCCCTATAGAGTTCAAATTGAATTTTGCTAAAAGAGAGTTTAGAAGTTTAAAAGATTAAGGTTTCTTTCTTTTCATGCAGTGTACTTCAAACACATTTTCATTAGCTAGTCATCCCAGTGAGCTCAACAGCACACGTCCTGGGTGATCTGGACACAGGACAAATAGTGTCAGAATTGAAAAGGTTACTGTGAAGACCAGCTTGCCTCCAACAAGTGAGGAAAGATTTTATATTTTGGTACTATTTTCAGCTAAATCTGTGATTTTGACTAGTGTTTTTTTAAAATAATATTTCAGTGAAAACTTTGACAAAGGGGTCTCATGGTCATTAATTTAGGAGAACACTGTGTCCTCTATACCCCTGTAAGCTATTGTGCACGAGCATGTAAAAAAGAACTTCTAAGTTTACAAAAAGGATATCTGTATTCTTTAGTTTAAGCCCATCACATCAAACTTATTTTAAGTTTGGCAAAGTTTTCTCATGTATCAATATTGAACCAAACACCAGAGCAAGTGAATACTTACTAGGTTCTGTCAGGTCCTGTAGACACAGAAGATTATGCTCTGTGGGAGTTTAAATTTTTAAGCAAAAAAGATTACAACGAGCATATAACTAAAGGAGCATAAGCATGCAGGCATAACTGGCCAATTTTAGAAAACTTCCCTTACAATATTTTAGAATACTACTCCCTCCTCATTCCTAATGTCTAAAATTCCACTGTTAGGTCCTCATGCTTTAGTTTAAGCCTGTTGAAATTTAAATCTATTTGGAAGAGGTAATATGTTCAGCAAATGTGCCACATTACTTGTGGAAAATTAGTTGACAGATGAAAAGAACTAGATGTGGACTTTGTGAAAATATTTGATTTAAAAAAAAATCCAGTGAGAATTGAGACTAAGATACAGTTCCTTCTTCTCAAAGAAAAAAGTCAGGAAGTTTGCAACCAGAACCAGAAATTTAGCACATGCACACACACTGAAAACAAACAAACAAACAAACAAACAAAACGAGGGAGGGAGAGAGGGAGAACATTTCTCTTCAGGCTGAGAACTGTTGCAAATCAAGATATTTTGTATCCATACTTTAAATAAGTAGCTGAGAAAAAAGAGCAGAAGAAATTTAATACAGAATTGTTCAATTAAACTGACTGAAAGTAGGACTAAAATTGGGACAACAAAATCAGAAAACCCATTAGCAGCCCTAATGTAGAGTGTGCTGGAACCACACTGGCTTTTGTCCACACTCTGCTCCTCCAGCTTTTCCATCTAACGACAGAAACCTCTGTCTTTCCTTCCTCATGCATGTGCTATGGATTCCACGCCTGTCTTGGCATCCTAATGGGGCTTCCTGACTGTCCCCTTCCTGCCCAACACTTTTTCCACATCTCTTAGTCCATCTGTCTGCCCTTCTCAACATAGAGCAGTGTCTCGTCAGGGATAGAGGCTTATTTATCATTGCTAAAAACACATCCCAGAACGTAGTAGTTATTTACAGATATCTTGGGCAGGACAGAGAGGTCAAGGAAAAGTTGTGGGACCCAGAAAGTGTGTAAGCCTGTATGCCATCAAGGATTTCTGAAGATTCCTTCTTTTTTCTGGAGATGTCTCTTTGCCTTAAAATACATCCTGTTCCAGTGGTACTTCACACTTTCTCAGCAAGATGATTTCAGCCAGATCCTGAAGTGTATGTAACTACTTTATTTTTCAAGATATATCAAGTTAGTTATAAAACTCTAGTGCCTGGCACTTGCTAAGTGATGTATTAGTGTTAAAGAAAATAATTAAATAAAAACTTTTTTATACAAGTAGGCAGTTGCATTAAAAACATAGTAATATCCATTATAGATATTGGATATATACATTATAGATACTGCCTATTCTTTATTAAAGCTTGCCTAGTACTGAATTAATTTATATTTTATAAATGTTTATTAGGTTTATACTATCAATAGGACACTGTGTTTGCTACCAATATCATGACTGAGGTAGCCACAGCTTTCAGAGACTGTATGTAGTTACTGGGATTGAGGGGTTCAGGGGCAGGCACAAAGAGAAATTGCTCAGCTCACTCAGGCCTGTGTCTTTTCTAATTAGCTTTTTAAGACTAGTAGTTAGTTTCTTCCTCCATTTTCTGCTACTGCTGTAGTTTCTTATGTTCTTCTTTCTTTGATAACATAGTTCCTTTGTCCCTGTTTCTGCAACATCTTGTTCACACAGATCTCTAGTCTCTCAGATGGTGGTTCTCCAGTAAGAAATCTGCTGCTCCATCGCTTCTAACTTGCAGCTATTCCTAATAACAGCTTTCTCAAGCCCTCTTTCTCCTGTTTTTTTCCTTCTACATTTCATGCAGCTGGATTCAACTCCTGTCTGATTTACCCATGTAGCTAAAATGGGGAGTTAGGGCTTGGCTAATTGTAGGGGCACTATCATTGGAAATGAACAGATATAGTGTAGTCTTGGATTTCCAGGTCAGTAGAGCTAAAGCAAACAGTTCAGTGACTGTGTATCAGTTAGGATTGAGTATAGCTGCAGATAGCATCGAACCTGGTGGTTTAACTAAATAAGAAATCTCCCCCACCCTCCATGTATAACAAGTCTGGAAATGTAGCAGCTACTACCTTTGGTTCCTCATGGCATTTGGATTGGTGCATTTTTGATCTTTTGGTGTTTTCTTCATGTTTATGTTCTAAGCGGGAAGAAAGCAATGGCAATGCCATTTTATACATATAAAAAACAAAACCAACCCCCTCTAACAAACAAACAGAAACAAACAAGCAAAAACAGTTGAATTGGGCCAGATAGAATTTTGACAGGGAGAGAAAGGATGCAGGGTACAAAATTAGTAAGACAGAATATTTCTGCAAAGTCAATAAATAGGCTGGTTTAGGAGATGGAATGCATAGTTACTACTAAATGTAAGGCAGTAAGACTACCTGCCATTTGAGGTTCTGTAAAGATGAAGTCAGAGTAGATACGTAAAGTGTGTAGGTGGAGCCAAGCATGGAGTGATCTCAGAAAGAGAAGAGACTTACTCTGCTGCTACCACTGCTACTAATGCTGCTTCTGCCCTACTGTGTCATGTCATGGCCATCGTCAGAACAGCTAGAGTCTTCTATGATCTTCCATGAGCAGCAGAACAGAACAGTAGAACATAGGTTAAGTTCAGATCTGGGGTGAGGGAAGTCCTAGTGTCCTGTTCTTTAAGTAGTTAGAGCTTTTATGAAGAAAAAGCCACAATCAACCAGTCTCAGCTGTTCATCGCACTCTGTAATTTTTCAGATCCTTGTATTTAAACATTTTGTAGTTTTTAAAAACTGGGGCCAATTCATGCCAGAAAGCCTTCTTCTCAAGAGTAAACTTAAGGTATTTGTGACAGAAGCACAAATCAGTGGAGCTCTGGTGTATGCTGGTGCTGTCAGCTGTCTCTCCCCGTTTTCCAAATGCCTCTTCACTTTATAGGTTATCTCTGAATCTCATTTCCCATTTTGGTGATAAACTTAACAGCTGAAATTTTTTCTTCACCAAGTTTTATATTTTTAGTTATCCATGCGTTCACTTTGGATTTTGACATTTAATAACTCCTGAAGTGTATGGAGAAATTACATCTTATGACATAGAGGACTCTAACATGTACTTCAAGGCAAGGAATAAATGCCACACTCAGAGCAATTATACAGGGAGTATTCAAAACATTAAAGATGTATCAGAAAGTTAAAATGCAGATTCCAAAGGAAGGTCAGTAAAAAACCTGACAGTGTACATGTTAAGAAACTGTACTCTGTTTTCTGCTGGGAGGAAGTTGCCTAAAAATACATGGCTTTAATCAAACCTAATAGTTTTGTAATAGAAAGTTCTGTGAGAGGCAGATAAAAACCTCTATGTTAACTATGTGGTGTAAGTTATTTGCCTGAAATATATGTGATTACTGTATGGTTGTGTATCATTTCTATTTAAGTTTTAGAAAAGGAACCAATACAGTGCCTTACGGGGGTGGGATAAGCAGGTGCCATCCAGGGAGATCCTAGATGAGTTCTGGGTAACCTGCAAAGTAGCTCCAGCTTGCGGCCTGTTCAGTATTAACTCATGACTGCTGCAGCATCAGGTCAGGGCCTCTCTTCCTCCCTGGTCCCTACCCTTTTTCTCCTTGCCTTCTTTCTCCCTCTTTCAACTTGCCTCATGTGTCTTCAGGGATTTGTGACTGATTTCATCCCAGTAATACATAAGATGACCTGGCAAAAGCTGGTGGCTTTTTTCTGACTGTACCTAATCCCCAGAGGAGGTTTCCTGGGTTCTGCAGCTCTCTCCTTTGCCAGCACATACCTCTTTTGCTGAAGAATCAAGGTCTCTTGGTGGTAGCTGAGTGAAAATGAAGAAAGATAAAAATGAAGATGTGACTAGTTGAAAAATAGGGATAGAATTTTAACTTGAAAATTGTGAACAGAAGGTAAGAGGCAGCATTCATTGTCTTTGTAAGTGGTTGGTAAGTGGGAACTGCAGTAGCCCAGATGGCCAACCGGAGAGCCCCTCGTGGTGAATACTTTCCACTCAGAGCCTTTCAAGGTCCACCTATCTGCAGGTCTGCTAATGGGAAACTGGAGTTCTCCAGGTACAGCAGAACAATCGCCTTAAGATAAAACTCCCTGCAGAAAAATTAACACAGCTCCTTTTATGAAAGGACAGGTCACTGTAAAAAGTAACTCTACGTACTTATCATTGGTTGTTGAGAAAAAAAGATTTATGATGACATTGAGTTATGATAATCTGAAATATTTCTGCATTGTTTTTAAAAGCTTTGTGTTTAAAATTCAGAGCACTTTCTAATCCTGATAAAGTAGCCTAATTTTCTAGCTTGCTTTTGTTCAGTAAAATGTATTTCCAAATCCATTTTAAGCAGCTATTTCTTCAATTTGAGTAATTTTCTCTCAAGTTAATAGATTGCACACAAGTATACCTGACTTTTAATGTTAATATATGCTATATATTCCATACTTGCTAGTGACAATAGAAAGCACAATCAAAATGAAATTCACTTGTTTAAAGCGTATCTTGCTTGTTATTTTGTTAAAATGTTTCTTCGTTTTACTCTTCTTTGCGAAAGTATAGTGATACTAAACCCTATTTTACCTTGTATTGAGGTTCCATTTCCTTCCCACATCACAAAAATGTAGGAAAAAAGAATGTGTTATATAGGATTGTGTCATTTTTAAGATGAGGTGACTTTAAGACTACCATATCAAGAGAGATCATTTGCTTAACAATGTAATAAATCCCTACATAAATTAGTTCAGCTATAGAATCTGGCCAAAAGGAAAAGCATTTGATTTTGAGGCATTTGGTATCAACAATTTGATTTGTAGACATATTTTGCCTTATATTAAGTTTGAAACACTTTAATGGTTTATCTAGAGTATTATACCTGTTGAATAACAATGCCTGTGGTTATTTCTGGCTTTTTTGCATTTTCTTTTGATCATAGGGGACTAATCTAATTGCCAGGAATCTTATTTTTTTTTTCCTTCTCAGCAGTGCCACCAGCTCTCTGAAAAACAGCAATGTGGTAGAGATGGATAAAGACTTCTTCCAATTTAAGTGGTCAGTCCAAGATAAAATACATAATTCATATAACTGAGTCAGTGTCTCCCAATGGAGCACAATTCCATAAAGAACAGCCTCAACAGTTCTGAGGCACTGCTGTGTCTCTAGTTTCTAGAAGAGTACAAGCACATATTAGGTGCTCAGTAAATATTAAAATGGACTTTGAAGGAATGGGAGAGAGTGGTTGGGTTGCGCACAGAGATGTGAGCACACGGTCACGCTCACTTGTGAGCCTTTTAAGTATAACTTTAGAGTTACCCCTGTGGGTTTGAAAACCAAAAGAAGGTCTTTTTCAGAAGAGGACTGAGGGGCCTGCCAGCTGGACACTTTTCCAGGGTGCTAATCTGTAATAGGCGCTGAAACCACTGAAAATGTTCAAAGCAGAGAAAATGTCTTTACTAGAATTCCTCTACTGTCTGTAAATTGGGATTAGACATAGTCATTCAAAGGACATGCTCAAGTGTTCCCTAAAAAGATAATCTCTGCTTTCTTTAGGGGGTTGATTGAGTTGTTATAGAGCTTTTGTTTTGCTAAGTGAAGTATTCAAATTTGGGGGCAGAGGTGAATTGTTTGGGCAAGAGAGAACAGCCAAGGACTGTCAACCAGGATCTTCTTATTCTATTGTGTGTCTGTTTTTTCCTCAGTAAGTTTTAAATCAACTTTTAAAGGATATTGGCCTAAGAGGGTGTCAGATCATTAGCCTATGCAGATTGATTACATGTTTAACTGTCTCATTGAAGCCCTAGACCAGTCCTGTCTAATAGAGATATGCAATTTTATTTTTTTAGTAGTTACATTAATCACTTAAAAAGAAACAGATGAAATAGTAATTATAGTAATATATTTTATTTAACCTAATAAATCCACAACCTATCATTTCAGAGTGTGATTGATTTAAAAATTACTGTGATGTTTTACAATGTAATTTTTTGTACTAAATCTTCAGTCTTGTGTGCATTCACACTTAGAACACAACACAGTTTGGACTTAACCACATTTCAGGTGCTCAGTAGCCCTAAATGGTGTGTGGCTACTTTATGAGACAGTGCAGCCCTTCAATTACAGAGCAGAGCCAGGGACTCCCAGCTGGCATCACTGAGCTGCTCCTGAAAAGCCCTTTACCCAAAGTGACCAGCAGGAAGTTCCCAGTGTTGATACTACTCTTTTAAAGTTTTTGTCAGGAACAATAATTATAAAAGCGTTGAAGTATTTTTCTTTAAAAGTAATTCTTTAGTAGTTTAGTGTTTGAATATGAATGCTGTTCATTCGGCTAAACTTACCTACTGGGTAAAACATCATTTGTGGATAGCCGCATCTGTTTAAATAAATGATGGGCTACATTTGGATGATTAGAGAAGGCCTGGATTATGGATGTCATGTATGGGAGCTAAGAGGAAACTACTTACAAAGAAGAATAGAAATAACCTTGCAATCTGAGTTCAGGAAAAGGGTAAAGATACAGGTGATTATGTGTGCTTGCCATTGTCAGGTAATGGATAATTTTATTTAGAGTTCATTTTACTAGGTAGTTTTGCTTTGTCTCCTTTCTCCCTTGTGAACTCATTCCCCTCCCTTACTTTTTTCATCGAGACACATACAATAAAGTTCACCCTTTAAAGTATACACTTCAAGGGGTGAATTTAGCATATTCACCAAGTCCTACAGCCATCTATCTAGTTCCAGAGCCCTTTGTTTTGATTATAAATCTTCTAGGGTACACCCCTAATTCTCCTTTGACAGTGTACTCAGAAGAGGACAACTGGGACAAAAGTGAGAACTAAGAAGGGCAGCAACTTTATTTAGAGCCCATATTTGAACTATTTTTTTATTATTTTTTTAGAAATATTTTGTTTTAGTTGGAGATGAACACAATATCTTTATTTATTTTATGTGGTGCTGAAGATCGAACGCAGTGCCTCACGTATGCGAGGCACGCGCTCAACCGCTGAGCCATAGCCCCAGCCCCATATTTGAACTATTGAATGAAGATTTTTGCAGATATTTTCTGGAGACCTAATACATATTAAAAATTAGAGAAGGTACAAAGCTGGAGTTTGGAGACATCTTGTTTCTCATTTTGATTCTTGATCCAAAATGCTGACCAAGTGACCTTATAAACACATGAATTAATATTTTTTTTCCAAATTTGGAGAAAAAATAAAACCCTTAGAGTTTAAAAGATTACATTTAGCTGCATTATAAAATTGAAGGTGTTTGTGTTTGATCAATAGCTCATTTCCAGAATTACTACTGAAATTCATGTTAAGTAACCTAAATTTTATTTTCTTTTTTTGCTTTTTAAATGTTATGATTAATTTTATTTCAGTTTATTTTGAGATGCAAAATCAAAGGAAGAGGGATGAGGGTCTAAACATCTTTATCCTCTGCCACTTGAACAGTAGGCCCTCTGTACTGGGAACCCTCTGTCATTCCCACACCAAGGCAATGCATTGAATTAGTCAGGAACCAGTTGGTTCAGAGGGAAAGCTATACCAATCAAACCATTCTCTGGCAGCTTCTAAGTACCAGGCACAGTAACCTAAAATTTAAAAGCGAAAGGAAGCTTCTGGCATATAAGACATAACTCAACGACTCTTATTTGTATCTTTGAATGGTTAGCATATTGTTTAGAATATTCTTCCAGGAACATTACTGCCAATTACCAAGGATTGTAAACCTTGTAGTCCATTTGAATCATACTAGTTTGCATTCTTTGAAATAGCCACATCTTTACTGTTACTGAGGAGAAGGGAACTGCAAAGAATGTGGTTATCATGAGCTAATCTTACCCTTAGGGTATTGAAAATATTTTCTCACCCTGAAATTGCAATTGCTTTCTGATTGCCATTCTCCTTGAACATGCCTTACTGCTTAATTATGATGCTATGTTTCCCTGCTCACATGATGGACTGGACCCACAGAGAAGTATTTCCATAGCTCACAATTCAAATTGAAGGGAAGAACTGGAGAGAGCAAGTGGTTTTTATTTATCTTTCCTTCTTATGCTTTCTTCTTTCTCTTAAAAAATATTTCTCCCCCTTTCTTACATGAGTGGCCGTTATCTCTGGACCAGGTAAGCAGGCCTTTGTGGAGTAATGTCTACAGATTGAGTATGGTGCCCTATTGGTACCTCCATAAGAACTTTTTGGCTTCCTGCTTTATTTTGGTCAATTCTTCAGCCATGAAACTGGATCATTGTTATCTTACCCCAAATTATGTTCAAACCTTTGTTGAGCAAAAGAATACAATATTTGAAGACTGTGTTTTAATTTGGGGCTTCATATTCTCGTATACTTTGTTTATTTCTTTAAAAAGTGTCTCATTGCAGGTTGCAAGTATAAATTAGTGTCAGAATTACCATACAAAACTCTCTTGCTAACTTTGATCGGTAATTTCTTAGAGAGTGATAGAAAACATGGAGCTAATGAATAATGTGCCCAGAAGCTCTTATTATAGGGTTGGCATGAATTTCACTAATGACAAGCTTTCTCAAGCAGCAGTTGATTTTAAATCCTATTTTTCACTAGTAAAGTATAAAATGTTAATAATACCTTCCATTGTGCTGTTCTTTTGTAGCATAGTAGCACATATCTTCCATGTTCACCAAGACTCTTTTTAAGATCTTACTAGTAACTTCCTATGTCATAAATAAGATTTGTTCAGGAAATAAAAATGTATGTTTTCCCATTGTTAGCTATATGTTTTTCTAATAATCACATCTGAAGCTTATTATGCAGTAATAGCCTTAAGATATTATTTTTTTAAATGTACTACTTTGGTCTTAATACTAGTTTTTAATCTCTTCTTGTTTCTATGAAGTCTGAATGAGATTTTCAAAATTGAATAATAATTTGATCCGTTAATCTTTTGAAGCTAGTAATTTTATTTTCCTCTCTTTGCAGTCTCTGAGGTTCGCAAATGAATAGAGCTTCATTACTGCAGTCTGCATTTAATAACCATTATCCATTATCTTGTAATTAAGACTCCCTGTAACGAATCATGAGGACAATGCAAAAATACATAGTACATTTCTTTAATGAACTGGAAAATGTTCATCTTGTTCTATTTAGTAATGAGTTGCTGAATAGTCATTAAATCCACTGGAGAATAGAGCTAGATGGATTTTGAAGACTGTCTTGAGTTTGTGGTTAATCTATTAGAATTAAAATTTCATCTTCTATTTTTATCAACAGCTGATTAGAAGTCATTCTGTTTGACCAAATTGATTAGAAGACCATATACAAGGGCAGCTGTTGTTTAATGAAAGTTTTTAATGAAACTGTACCATGGAGACTTGTAATTATAGGCCTTAGAAAAGCTTTGAGTAGCTTTAGACCACAAAAAAAAAACAGTATTGTGCTAAAGATTTCAAATAAGGAAAATAAAAAGTACAATTTACTATAATACTATAAATTTATTATTAATTTAATTTCAACTAATCACTGTTGAGTCATAGTCTATTTGGTGTGCTATTTTTTTTTACTTTTTCAGGCCTCTCATCTCCTAGTTTAGTCATTTTGTTGATTATGAGCATGGATAAAAGAACATTTGTATGGATAGCATATTTTAATTATAAGATATTTTTCATAAAGTATTTCCCCTAAGCTGAGCACAGGTAGGCTTGGCTAATGTTAGATTTACATGAGCTCTGAGGAGGATCTTCAGTGCTCTGTGGTAGTAGTAATTCAGAAGATAGCATTTATTTCTCTAAGGTAATTTTATTTTAGCAGAGGGGCAAGGGCAGCAATATTAAAATGAGAAGTGAAACAAAAGTGCATGCCTACTTAGTCTTATTGGAAAATCCATTGATATTTTGACAGTAGTGAAATACCAATGTACTTTCTAAGCTTAGATTTTTTTTCTGGATTTAAAGAAATAGCCAGTGGCTGCATGCCTGAACCTCGTGTGACTTTATTGTCTTTCCTCAACATATCCGATACAGTCAGTAAAGTTAACATTCCAAAACATGGATTTTATGTGATAAGACCTCATGTTGCCTAAAGAACAGAGCACGATTTATGTTTGCAGATTCAAAGCCTTCTATGTGATGGTTTATATAAGGGACATTTACAATAACATATTCTGAAACATGCATTTATATACTGCCTCCCCCAACACAGATTCCTTAGGGCTGTACATTCCTTATTGTTTGGATGTTCCTTATCCTTTTGTGCTTTGGAATTTTTCTAAGGGTGAGGTTCTTCCATGTGCCCCTCTCATTTTTAAAATTTATCTTTTCTTCAAGGTCTGTAGCAAATCCTACCAGTTCCAGAAGTCTTCTTGTATTATTCTAGCTTATGTGGATCTCTTTGAACCTTTCCAGTCTTATTGATCATACTTGGCATATGTCCAAAATACCATACACAGCATGCATATTCTTATCAACCCACATCTGATCTCTGGATAATTAAGGCTTGGCTTGGTATTTAATGACTTCTAGTTCCAATGCTGATATGTGAAGAACTTAGAGGTTCTACTCCTGTTCTCAGAGGAAGAAACAGCTGAATAAACTGAAAATCAATCACTTTTCTCAGAAGCCACGAAAAATTGAGGTTGCAAGGTAAACTACCACTTTTTAGTCTGTGGAGGCACTTGAATCCTGAGAGTCACAAAGTAAATCTGCTTAACTGGAATTGAAGCTACTAGAGCCAAAAACTAGTAGGATCACTTAAATGGTAATTTTGACAGTTTTTGGAGGCTAAGTGTGGCTCCTACATTGTTGTGGGTTTTACCTCTGGGAACTCTACCAAGTTGTCACAGTGAAGAGTTAAGTAAAGTCCCTTCTTGGCTATGGAAGGGGAAAGGAAGATAAGCATTATGAAATATACTCAGAGTATTCCACATAACAAAGTCCACTTTCCAGGGCAAAGACTTTACCAGAGTCTTTTCTCACTTGGAATCCTTATCCCCTATAGTCCTCTTGTCCCACCAAAGTAGGGTGAGAAGTTTTTAAAAAATGTATGATAGTCATAGTCCAGGGACTTAGGCCCATCTCTTGTGTGATTTAGTAATACTTCCCCTCTCTCTTCCATCACCACCATACCAACATGGCTCCAGTGTAATAACAACAAATTACACCTGTTAGAGCTGATACACTGTCTCTGAGGAGAAGATTTAGGGGAGCCCAAAGCAAACAAGGGAGAAAAAAACAAGGATAGTATGGGAATTTGAGGACTGTGGCACCTATAGGTACAGCAAAATTAAACATAGCTCAACTGCTAGTTAACATAAAACCTCACACAAGAGGCCTCTTTTGTTCCTCTTACCCAATATATCCTATGTGGCTTTCAACAAAAAATTACAGTGGATGCTAAAAGGCGATAAACCCCCACATTTTTTAGAGAAAAAAAAACATCAGAATATTCAGATATAACATAGATGTTGAAATTATATGATAAAGAATCTAAAATAATGATGACTAATATGTAATGATTTAGTGGAAAAATAGATGACATGAAAAAATATAGGTAATATAATCAGAGATGGGAATGCTAAGAAAGAATAAAAAGGAAATACCAGAAGTTAAAAATATTGGAACAAACATGAAGAATGTCTTTAATGGGCCCATTGGTAAACAGAACACAGCTGAGAAAAAGAATCAGCACTCATGAAGACAAGTCAATAAAAACTGCCTAAACTAAAATGTAAGCAGAAAAAAATGATGGGGGGTGGGCCTGGGGGCAAAACCAGAACATCTAAAAACTTTGGACAAATTCAAAAGTTATAATGTATAATTGGAATAAGAAGAAAGAATAAATAGAGCAACAATATACTGGAAGTAATAATAGTTAAGAACTTTCCCAAATTAATATACACTAAACCACGGGTCTAAGAAGCTCAGAGAATGCAACTTAGGATATGTATGCGTGTGTACTCTGTCTCGCTCTCTATACACACATACCCCTATACCTACTTGCGTCTAGAAATATTGTACTTAAATTGGAAAAAATTGAAGACAAACAGAAAATCTTGAAAAAAAAAGCTAAAGAAAGAAAAACACTTTCCTTACAGAAGAAAAAAAGAAAATAATTATAACAGTTTTCTCATCAGAAACCATGTTAGCAAGGAGTGAGTGGGATGAAATTACTAACAGTGTTGAAAGCAAAAATTCAACAACCTATAGTTCTATACCCAGTGAAATTATCATTCAAAATTGAACTCAGACAAAAGCAAAGGAACTTCACTACTAGACGTGTCTGTAAGAAATGTTAAAAGAAGTCCTTTAGGGAGGAAGAAAACAATATAAATCAGAAAGTCTGGTCCATTAAAGAAGGGAGGAAGAAGATCAGGGAAGAAAAAAATGAAGATCAAAATCAATTTTCCTTAATTTATCTATTTTTTTTTTTTTTGTACTGAGGATTGAACTCAGGAGCACTCGACCACTGAGCCACATTCCCAGCCCTATTTTGTGTTTTATGTAGAGACAGCATCTCACTGAGTTGCTTAGTGCCTCGCTGTTGCTGAGGCTGGCTTTGAACTCGCTATTCTCCTGTCTCAGCCTCCCTAAATGCTGAGATTTCAGGCTTGAGCCACCACGCCCGGCTATTAATTGATCTTAAAGATAACTATTTAAAGTAATAATGCAAGAATTTATAAGGTGATTTTATCATGAGTAACCAAAATGAGTGGCATCAGCATTATAAGAGTCAAGAGAATGAAATTAGGAATGTTTTGTTAAAAGATACCTACAGTATCCATGTGGTGGTATGGTGTTATTTGAAAGTAAACCTAGATTAGTTAGAAATATATATTGAAAACTCTAGGGAAAGCACTAAAATTTACCAGAGAATCATATAAAATGCTCAAAGCCAGAGAAGGCAGAAAAAAGAGCTATAAAAATTAAAGAAAAAATGTAAAAGTTATAAACATGGTAGATATTAATGCATTAATTAATAGATACGAATAGTAATTAATATTAACTTAATATTAAATATACCAATTAAGAGATTATTAAATAGATAAATAGATAAATTATCATAGAATAGATAAATCTATCATAGCTGGAGACTTCAAAACCCCTGTTTCAGTAATGGTAACTCAAGTAGGCAGAATAACAGCAAGGATATGGTTGACCTGAAGGACACTATCCTTCAACATGATCAAATTGACATTTACAGAAAACTCCATCCAACAACAGCAGAACATATTCAAGTTCACATGGGACATTAATTATGGCAGGCCACATTCGGGCCCATAAAACATAACCTAACAAACTTAAAAGAACACAAATCGTATGACGTGTTTTCTGAGAGCACAATGGAATGAAGCTTAGAAACCAATAGCGGAAAGATAGGTGAAAAATACCCAAATGTTTAGAAATTAAACAACACAATCCTAAATAACACATAAGTCGAAGAAGAAGTCTTGAGAAATTTAAAAATAATTTGAATTAAATGAGATTGAAAATTATCATTATTTGTGGGGTGATTCAAAAGCAATTGCACAGAGGAAAACATAGCATTGGATGCATATATTAGAAAATAATTGTGTAAAATGAATAATGTAAACTTTTACTTTAGGAAAATAGAGAAAGAAGAGCAATGAAGCCTAAAGCAAATGGAGGAAAAAATAGAAAATAGAACACAAATTAATGAAATTAAAAGCAAAGACACTAGAAGGAAAAAGTTTAAAAACTTTTTAAATGCTGCTGCTTTGAAAAGTTAGTGAGTTTGGTGAATCTCTAGCTAGGCTGATCAAGAATAAAAGAGATAAGATACAAATTATCCATACAAGAAATGAAAGAAGGATCATCACTACTGTTACCATGAACATGTAAAGGATAATAAAGGACTATATGAAAAAAGTTATGCCCCCAAATTTGATAATGTAGGTGAAGTGGATTAACTCCTTGAAAGACATAAGCAGCCAAAACTCACAAGGAGAAATACTCTTGCTGGCCCATATGTTTATATAAGTCGTGAACATCACATGTTTATGTAAATGTTTTGCAAAATGTTTAATTATGAAATATAAAGTGTTTTATTTTATTTATGTAATAATTTAACCTTATTAAAGAACAGTAATTATAAGCTTTCCAAAGAAAGCACCTAGATGGTTTAAATGGTGAATACTACTAAACATTTAAGAAATAATAACTCTCCACAATCTCTTTCATTTATGAGAGCATCATTATTCTAATACCAAAACCTGATAAAGACACTACAAGAACAGTTGTAGATCAGTATCTTTCATGAACACACACACACAATCTACAAAATATTAGCAAAAGGAGACCAACAGTGTATGAAAAGAATTATACAACATGGTGAAATGTGATTTAATCCAGGTATACAATAATTCTGGTTCAAGATAGTTTAATCCACCATATCAATATGCTGAAGAAGAAAAATCAGCCCCACTCCAGTCATGAGAAAAACACCAAACACAATTTAAGAGACAATATACAAAATACCTGACCAATAATTTCAAAACTGTCTTCAGAATCAGGAAATTCTAAGGAACTGTCAAGAGGAATCTATGGAGAAATGAAAAATGTAGTGTTCTGGATGGGATTGGATAATGAATAATTCTGGATGGGATTGGATAGTGAATAAAACAAAAGATATCTAAATAAAGTATGGGCTTTGAGTAATAATTTCTTAATTGTAATAAATCTACCACACTAATGTAAGATGGTAATAAGAAGGGAAACTGGATTGTGGGGTAAATTCTGTACTACCTCTGTAATTTTTCTGTAAATCTAAGTGAATTCTAAACTTAGAATTTTATTTAAAAGTAAAAAAAAAACAATATTTTATTCTGAGTCACTTGCCCAGTTTTATTACTGGGACTGGAATGAAATACAAAATTGTTTTTTCTTCCTCATTAGTCATTTTTTTTTCTTTTTTCTTTTTTTAAAAATTCTACTTAGGTATATGTGTTGCAGAATGTATTTTGATTCATTGTACACAGATGGAGCACAACTTTTCATTTATCTGGTTGTACGTAATGTAGAATCACATCATATATGCCGTTATACATAAAGCTAGGGATATGATGTCCATCTCATTCTACCATCTTTACTGTCCCCATGCACCCTCCCCTTTCCCTCCTCTTTGACAAAGTTCCTGCATTCTTTCCGTGTCCGCTCCTCCATTATGGATCAGCATCCACTTATCAGAACATTCGGCATTTGCTTTTTTGGGATTGGCTTACTTTGCTTAGCATGATATTCTCCAACTCCATCCATTTACCTGCAAATGTCATAATTATTTTTTATCTTTACTTTATTTATTTATTTTTATGTGGTGCTGAGGATTGAACCCAGTGCCTCACGCATGAGGGACAAGCACTCTACCACTGAGCCACAAGCCCAGCCCTACAAATGCCATAATTTTATTCTCTTTTATTGCTGAGTAATATTCCATTGTGTATATATATCACGGTTTCTTTATCTATTCATCTATTAAAGGGCATCTAAGTTGGTTCCACAGTTTAGCTATTGTGAATTGAGCCTAGCTAGAGAGTCACCAAACTCACTAACTTTTCAAAGCAGCAGCATTTAAAAAGTTTTTAAACTTTTTCCTTCTATTGTCTTTGCTTTTAATTTCATTAATTTTATGTTCTAATTTCTATTTTTTCTTCCATTTGCTTTAGGCTTCATTGCTCTTCTTTCTCAACTTTCCTAAAGTAAAAGTTTACATTATTCATTTTACACTGAAGTGGCTGCATCATTGTACTATGCTGTTTTTAGGACTTTTGAGTATAGACTGAAGAGTGGGATAGCAGGCTCAAATGGTGGTTCCATTCCAAGTTTTCTAAGGAATCTCCATACTGCTTTTCAGATTGATTGTACCAATTTGCAGTCCCACCAGCAATGTATGAGCGTACCTTTTCCCCCACAACCTCACCAAGACTTATTGTTGTTTGTATTCTTGATAATTCCCATTTTGACTGGCATGAGAGGAAATCTGAGAATAGTTTTGATTTGCATTTCTGTAATTGCTGCAGATGTTGAACACTTTTTTATATGTCTCTTGATCGATTGTATATCTTCTTCTGAAAAGTGTCTGTTCAGCTTCTTAGCCCATTTATTGATTGGGTTGTTTGTTTTTTTGGTTAAGTTTTTTGAGTTCTTTATATATCCTGGAGATTAGTGCTCTATCAGATGGGCGTGTGGCAAAAATTTGTTCCCAGAATGTACGCTTTTCATTCACTTCACTGATTGTTTCTTTTGCTGAGAAGAAGCTTTTTAGTTTGAATCCATCCCATTTATTGATTCTTGATTTTACTTCTTGTGCTATAGGAAGCTTGTTAAGGAAGTAAGATCCTAATCCGCAATGATGAAGATTTGGTCCTACTTTTTCTTCTATTAGGCGTAGGGTCTGTGGTCTAATTCCCAGGTCCTTGATCTACTTTGAGTTGAATTTTGTGCCTGGTGAGAGATAGGGGTTTAGTTTCATTTTGCTACATGTGGATTTCCAGTTTTCCCAGCACCATTTGTTGAAGAGGCTATCTTTTCTCCAATGTATATGTTTGGCACCTTTGTCTAGTATAAGATAACTGTATTTAAGTGGGTTTGTCTCTGTGTCTTCTATTCTGTACCATTGGTCTACATGTCTGTTTTGGGGCCAGTACCATGCCATTTTTGTTACTTTGGCTTTGTAGTATAGTTTAAGGTCTGGTATTGTGATGCCTCCTGCTTCACTCTTCTTGCTAAGGATTGCTTTGGCTATTCTGGGTCTCTTATTCTTCCAAATGAATTTCATGATTGCCTTTTCTATTTTTATAAGGAATGATGTTGGGATTTTAATTGGAATAGCATTGAATCTGTATAGCGCTTTGGGTAGTATGGCCATTTTGTCAATATTGATTCTGCCTATCCAAGAGCATGGAAGATCTTTCCATCTTCTAAGATCTTGTACAATTTCTTTCTTTAGTGTCCTGTAGTTTTCATTGTAGAGGTCTCTTACTTCTTTTGTTAAATTGATTCCCAAGTATTTTATTTTATTTTTTTTTTTGAGGCTATTGTGAATGGGGTAGTTTTCCTAATTTCTCTTTCAGAGGATTTATCACCGATGTATAGAAATGCAATTGATTTATGGGTATTTATTTCATATCCTGCTGAATTCATTTATTAATTCTAGAAGTTTTCTGGTGGAATTTTTTGGATCCTGTAACTATAGAATCATGTCGTCAGCAAATAATGATAGTTTGAGTTCTTTTTTTCCTATTTATATCCCTTTAATTTCTTTCATCTGTCTAATTGCTCTGGCTAATGTTTCAAGGACTAGATTGAATAGCACTGGTGAAAGAGGGTATCCCTGTCTTGATCCTGTTTTTGGAGGAAATGCTTCCAGTTTTTGTCCATTTAGGATGATGTTGGCCTTGGGTTTAGCATAGATAGCTTTTACAAAGTTGAGGTATGTTCCTACTCTCCCTCGTTTTTCTAATGTTTTGAACATAAAAAGGTGCTATATTTTGTCAAATGCTTTCTCTGCATCAATTGATAAAATCATATGATTCTTTAAGTCTATTGATGTGATGGATTATGTTAACTGATTTCAGTATGTTGAACCAACCTTGCATTCCTGGAATGAACCCCACTTGATCATGGTGCACAATTTTTAAGATATGTTTTTGTATGCCACTTGCCAAAAGTTTATTGAGAATGTTTGTATCAATTTTGTTGATTGCAGCCCTGATTTTAATTATTTCCTGTCTTCTACTTTTGATGTTGGTTTGTTCTTTTTTTCTAGGGCTTTGGGATGTAGAGGCAAATCATTTATTTGTTGACTTTTTCTTCTTTTAATGAATGAGCTTAATGCAATGAACTTTCCTCTTAGCACTGCCTTCATGGTGTCCCAGAGATTTTGATATGTTGTGTTGGAGTTTTCATTTACCTCTAAGACTTTTTTGTCTCTTGCCTTATGTCTTCTGTTACCCACGCATCATTCAGTAGCATGTTATTTAGTTTACAGGAGTTGGAGTAGTTTCTATTTTTTAATCTAGTGTCATTGATTTCTAATTTTATTCCATTATGATTAGATAGGATGCAGGGTAGTATCTCTATTTTTTTGTATTTCCTAAGACTTGCTTTGTGATGTCACAAAACATATGGTCTATTTTGGAGAAGGATCCATGAGCTGCTGAGAAAAAGTGTGTTTGCTCATTGATGGATGGAATACCCTATATATGTCTGTTAAGTCTAAATTATTGATTTTTTTATTGAGGTCTATGGTTTCTTTGTTTAGATTTGTTTGGAAAATCTATCCAGTGGTGAGAGAGGTATGTTAAAGTCACCCAGTATTATTTTGTTGTTGTCTATTTGATTCTTGTAGTTGAGAAGGGTTTGTTTGATATACATAGATTCCCCATTGTTTGGGGCATAGATGTTTAAGATTGTTGATACATGATTCCCTTAAGAAGTATGAAATGTCCTTCCTTATCCTTTTTCACTAACTTTGGTTTGAAGTCCACTTTATCTGATATGAGGATGGAAACTCATGCTTGTTTACATGGTCCATGTGAGTGATACGTGTTTTCCCACCCTTTCACTTTCAGTCTGTTGATGTCTTTTCCTGTGAGATGAGTCTCTTGAAGGCAGAATATTGTTGGGTCATTTTTTTTTTTAATCCAGTCTGTCAGTCTGTCTTTTAATTGGTGCATTTAGGCCATTTACATTCAGGGTTATTATTGAAATATGATTTGTAATCTTGGTCATTTTGGTTTATTTTTGGTTTTTACCATGACTTGGTTTCTCCTTTGATTGGCCTTTTTTTTTTTTTTTTAAGTGTAGTTCTTCTCTTTGTAAATTTTCATTGTTGGTTATCATTTCCTCCTCATGGAATATTGCCAAGAATGCTGTGTAGTGCAGGCTTTCTTGCTGTAAATTTGTTTAACTTTTGTTTACCATGGAAGATTTTTATTTCATTATCAAATCTGAAGCTTAATTTTGCTGGATGTAAGATTCTTGGTTGGCTTCCATGTTCTTTCAGAGCTTGGTATATGTCATTCCATGATCTCCTGGCTTTTGGGGTCTGTGTTGAAAAATCTGCTGAGATCTGAATTGGTCTTCCCCTATATGTAATCTGATTCGTCTCTCTTGTGGCCTTTAAAATTCTATCCTTATTCTGTATGCTTGGCATTTTCATTATATGTACCTTAGTGTAGATCTGTTGTAATTTTGTACAGTTGTTGTTCTGTAAACCTCTTTTTTTTTGGTACCAGGGATTGAACTCAAGGGCACTTGACCACTGAGCCACATCCCCAGCCCTGTTTTGTGTTTTGTGTAGAGACAGGGTCTCACTGAATTGCTTAGTGCCTCACCATTGCTGAGGCTGGCTTTGAACTCATGATTCTCCTGCCTCAGTCTCCCAAAGTGCTGGGATTACAGGCATGCACCACTGCACCGGGCTCCTGTAGCCTCTTGTATTTGATTTTCCAACTCATTTTTCATGTTTGGGAAATTTTCTGATATTATTTTATTGAAGAGATTATGCATTCCTTTGGTTTGTAATTCTGTGCCTTCTTCTATCCTGATAAATCTTAGATTTGGTCTTTTTGATGCTATCTCATAATTCTTATACATTCTGTTCATGGTTTCTTACCATCTTCACTGTATGGTCAGCTTTATTTTCAAGATTGTATATTTTGTTTTCATTATCTGAGGACTGTCTTCCAAGTGATCTAGTCTGCTGCTGATGCTTTCTATCGAGTTTTTTATTTGGTTTATTGTTTCCTTCATTTCAAGAATTTCTCATTGGTTTACTTTTTTGCCATCTCTAGCTCTTTATTAAAGTCATCTTTTGCTACCTGTATTTGCTCCCTTATTTCTTTGTTGGTATGATTAATGGTTGCCTTTCTTTGCTCTCTTATCTCTTTGTTGGAGTGATCAATTTTTGCCTGTATTTGCTCATTTAAGTCATTCTTTAATTCAAAGATCATTTTAATTACATACATTCTGAATTCTTTCTCTGACATTCTTCAACTGTGCTGTCAATGGATTCTATTATTGTAGTATCTTGGTTTATTTGGGGCACTTTCTTCCTTTGTTTTTTTGTGTTGATTATGTATCTTCCTTTCTTGCAATTCTGATCTGAGGTATTGTGGTTTCTGTCTTATAATCTTGTAGTGACACTACAGATTACCTGTATCTCACCTTGGAGTTCATTTTCAGTCCCCAGCAGGTGTCCCCAGATGGACACTACTGCCACTAAAGATGGTAGTGGTGGTAGTGGAGGTATCTCAAGATGTCAGTGGGAGTGGCCTTGGCTGGGCTCCCTCAGAGGTCCCTGAAGGTTTTGCTGGGCCTTGGCCTGTGCTCCTGCCAGTCTACAGGAACTCTGGTGCAGAACTAGGGATGGTCCTAGGCCTCACTTAGGCCAGGTCTCCTGCAGGGGTCCTTGGAGTCTGTCCTTCCCCTGGGTCTGGATTCCCCTGTGATTGGTGGCTAGCAGACTTGGGTCTGACCTTTGCTGGGCTCCGGCGGCATTCCCTAAAGGTGTTCTTGGGTCTTGGCCTGTGTTCCCCGCTCATTAGTCATTTAAAGGTGGAAAATATTGTAGTTTTCTTTTCTTGGTAGCTGTGGCTGGCCATTCATCCATCTATCCATCCTAAAATTATTTATTGGGTACCTCCTGTTTGTCACCCTCTGGGGTATAGAAGTATATAAGAAAATTGTAGAAAATGAACCTAGACCTGCATACAGTACAGTCAAGAAAATGGAGCAGACAAATAAACACCTCTATTGGCTGCTGTTGCCACTCTGGCCAACTGTTGCTACCTTGGTAGATGCTCTGGTCCACCCAATATGTTAGGAAGAGTTTTTCCAACCTTACTCTGCCAAAAGAGGTTGGCTATTTTGAGTAACTGCAGATAGTGTGATTTTTTAATGACCATGCCTTTTTTAAAAAAAATAGCCCTTCAAATGTGGCTTCAGTCCTTTATCCTAAAAATCTTCTAGATGCTTGATATTTAGATGCTATTCAGTATTGTACTCCAATGGCTTCTAGTAAATCAGAAGATAATGTCAATATTAGGAAAACATATTTGGGTTCCATTTTGAATTCTTTTGGGATGTTTCCCATAACTGCTTATATCTATATAGAGGCTTTAGTCTCTTCCTTTTTAAAAAAAAAATATTTTTTAAGTACCAGAGATTGAACCCAGGACTGCTTAACCACTGTGCCACATCCCAGCCCTTTTTATTTTTTATCTAGAAACGAGGTATTGCTAAGTTGCTTAGTGCGTGCTAAGTTGCTGAGGCTGGTTTTGAACTTGTGATTCTCCTGCCTCAATATCCTGAGCTGCTGGGATTATAGGTGTGCACCACTGTGCCTGGCTTCCGTCTCTTCCTTTTGATCATCTTATTTTTATATTTTAGGGGCTAGGCCTCAGTTGTTTATTGCACTCACCCAGTCTTGTATCAATGGACAGATGATGAACTCATAAGGTAACTATCATAGTAACACGTGCCTACTGCAAAGCCTTTGCACTTTGTTTTTCCCTGGTTGTAATGCTCTTTGCCCATATTTCCTTCACTTAATCTCTATGTGAGCTCCACTGATCAGAAATACTATCATGATGACTCTTTAAATAAAACTGCCTCTCCTCAACTTCATCACTCTGACTCATTACTATCTTTCTACAGAGCAACTATTTCCACTTGACATTTATTATATGTTTATTTATTGTCTTTCTCTTCTAGAACATCTCTTCACAAGAGCAGGAAATCTGGTTTTTTTTGGTCTATTCCAAGCATTCAGAATGAGTCCAACACTTAATAAGCACTCAGCAAATATTTGTTGAATGAATACCTGTATGACAGGCATGTCCCCATTCTTCCAATTGACCCACAGATCCAAAGAAAAGAAAGCTTCCCATGACCTCCTTTGATGGGTCAAGAGTTTTCCTGATATCTACACAGATTGCACACCTACCTTAGGTCTTTGCTTCATTTATATTTGTATAACACTTGACAGTTTTCAGAGTTTTTTCATACAGATTGTCTATTTGGATAACCTTGTATAATACTATGAAGCAAGTAGGAATTTTTTAGACCTATTTAATAAATGAGAAAGGTAAAGAGGTTGAATTTGTAAGGCAACTATCAGAGCCAGAGCTAGAAACCAGATTTCCTGACTTCTGGCTCACCGAGTGGTCTGTATTTCCCTTCCACTTGTACTTTGAGTATATGATTTTAAGGCAAGAGCTTAAATTATTTGTTTTTGTGTTTTCCACATGCCTGTTCACAGTGTGCTTTATAAAGGGGTATCTGCCTGTTTCAGTACATGTATACATTCGTTAATGTTCAAGTCTAAAAGATCATGTCTATCTCCTGAAACAGTTATCTTTTCTTTGTGGTGAAACCATTCAGAAACCTTACCTTTAGCTTTCAGTGCACAGAACTGTTGTGGAAGTAATCTTTTTCAAATGAAACTAGATGGGAAAGTTTCGGCTACTTTTTCCTACAGATTCTATCTTTCATGGACCTTTGAAGATTCTCATATTAGTTTTAGTATGGTTTCACATATTGGTGGACTAGGGCTGTGAATTTGCATGTGAATCACCTGGGGACCTTGTTTATGTTAGAGTCTGAATCAGTTGGTCTGGTGTAGGGTCTGAGAGTCTGCTTTGTTTTAATTCCTTAACAATTAATTTATTTGAATTTACACATAAAACTGTACATATTTATAGGGTACTGTGTGATGTTTCAGTACATGTATACATTGGTTAATTTTCAAGTCTAGATGATCATGTCTGTCTCCTGAAACACTTTTCTTTGTGGTGAAAACATTCAAAAATCTTACCTTTAGCTTTGTTTGTTTAATATATAGTATACTTCCATGATCTATAGTCTCCCTATTGTGCAGTAGAACACCAGGTCATATTTCTCCAGACTGTAACTTAATGTCTGTTGACCTTTCCCTGTTCCACTGTTCCCTACTCTCTCAAGTGGTGCCTGTGCCTTATTCACATTTTGAGTATTTCAGGGATAGGTATCCCCATGAAAGTTAGATTCTTTATTTGGGTGACCCTAGATAAGTTATCTTAGAGATACTGTATGTATCTAAAATTCTATATGTGTACATACCCTTACTGTGTGACCTCACACAAGTTACTTAACTTTCCTGTGCCTCCATTTCCTCTTTAAAGATGGAGCTCATAGATGAGGGAGAGGGGAGATACTGGGCAATGAAGTTGACCAAATTATATTGTGCGAATAAGTAATAGTGAATCCCACTATTATTTATAATTGTCATGCACCAATTTAAATATTTATTTAAAAAATAAATATGGAGTTGATATTAGTACTTAGTGAGCAACAATGGTTATAAGGATTGACTGAGTTAATAAGTATAAAGCACCAAATTTATAATGCATAGTACACAGCACACAGCACTCAATGCATCTTAGCTATTGTTATCATTTCCTTGTGTCCCTGTGCTAGTCTGTTAAACAACATAAATGGGTTTAAGATATATTTGAAAGAAGGAAGTTGTTTAAAATATTTGCAAAGTAGGCAATGTATGGTGTCATTCATGAAAATCCTAATCTGGTTGGAAGACACCATGCTTTCTTTAATGAACAATGCATTAGAAATCAGCTCATGGTGATTATTCTTGTGTTATCATAACTGTGCTGTGTACTTTCTATCAAGCATGGGAAAATGAGTACACACTCGAGGTTTTTATTAAAGTGTCATGATATGTGATCTTAAGCACAGGGCATAAAATTATTTTATTTATCTCAGTTATATATTTAACAGACCATCCTGATTTTAATTGTGGTGTGAAAATATGGAAGCAAGAGTCCCAGAGGTCCCTGAGAATTTATCAGGCACCTAGATTAATCCATCTGATAGTAAGAAGAAAAAAATTCAGACAAAATTATTTTAAAGGTAGATTTTGGTTTTAGTTTTTCAAATAATTAATGAAAAGTAAAGTTGTGTTCCTCAGGGAAAAAATTTACACAGTTCATTTCTTTCACTGACTTACATATAAAAAATAAGTTTTTAATTAACATGAGAGTTTTTCTTGTTTTTGTTTTAGGATCAGATTTTATTAAGACCTCTACTGGAAAAGAAACAGTAAATGCCACCTTCCCAGTAGCTATAGTAATGCTACGGGCCATTAGAGATTTCTTCTGGAAAACTGGAAACAAGGTATATTATTGCCAGCAAATCTTTCTTCAGAGTAAAGATAATGTTATTTATAATGCTCATTACAGCCACCACGATAACTGTCTTTTTATGCAAAAGGTGTGAATGAGTTACCTTTATTAAGATAAATGTTTAATTTACCTTTCATTATGAAAGAACACATTTATGGGGAGAATGTACGATTAACAAAAGTGAGTGTGAGTGTGGGAGTAAGCACGTGTGATCAAGATGTAAACTCGCTGCATGTTCTTTTATTAACCGAAGACAATTTTATCACTGACAAGAGATTCCTAAATGGGTTCTTTAACGAACTAATTCTGCTGCAACACAGAGCTTTCTGGCAAGGCGTTGGCCAGTGAAAACAGGTTAATGCAGAAATTAAACTTCCTTGAGGAATGGAAAGAATTGCAGAGTAACATTTATTGAATGATAAGCTGTGGTGGTGATATGAAAAGTATGCAATATAATGGGAAATAATCTTTTCCTGTCATTATTGAAGGACACACATAAATTGGTTTTTCTGTTGGGAAACCCCCGGTCCAGAAAAACTTATTACTTTTAATAATATGAGGTGAAGAGAAAATTCTCGAGGAGATGAACTTATTAAACAAAATAATGAAATGCTGTGAAACAGCAGGGAAAAGGTAGCTAGACGTTATATAGCTCTTGAATTAAATATCCATTTTTGCGTTTTATGGCAGTTGGATGTGCTCTTTGGAAGACTGTTAAGCTGAGGAGGGTATATGCTAGCTTTTGTCAGCTTTTCGAAAAATAATACATATTTTTTGAAACATGAAGTTAAAAGGGAAAATTTGTATGAGGTGTTTTTTAAAAATGAATTTGGATTTTCCTTTTCACTTCAAGTTTCTTGTCTAGCTACATATTATCTCAAAGGATTTTTTACATCATTGTAGAAAAAGGTGGAGTGTGTGTGTGTTTAATGAGACTTTCCCTTTCCCTTCCTGAGTGGCATCTTTTAAAAATCAGTCTCTTGATTTCTGCCAAATAGAATCCCCCACCAAAAAAAGACCTTTAATCCTTTACCAGCTGGATATGATGATGGTATATGTGACTGTAGCTTTAATTTATTTTGGAATTGGAGAATTTTTTGGAATATACTGGTTGTAAGAGGAAATAAACTCCTTCCAGAATTTTCTCTCTCAGAATAACCTCGCATCTTAAGTACAAATAGAAGAAATATTTATTGTGACCTACAGATAACAGCAGATCCAACTTGAGTAACCTGTACTTGAAAGTCTTTCTGCAATGATAAGTTAAAGAAAATAAGTTAGTTATCTGCAAATAAGTTAAAGAAAAACATTTAAAAAAAAAGAAAAAGAAAAAAGCTATAAAAATTAGAAATCTGTCTTTGGTCTTCAGTAGAAACTACGACCATTCATTAGACCAGTGGCTCTCAATCTTAGCCAAAGAACATCAAAATCAAATGTGAGACTTTTAATATATATTGATGCCCGGACCCCCATACCTGGCTATTCTGGGGTATTTTTCAGGCATATGCATTCCATAATCTCCATTGTCAGAGTTCACACATGCCATTTGGAACCCAATCCTGTTTTACTCTCAATGAGCAGCTATTGAGTAGTTAACCATGTGCCATGTGAACCTATCTTGGAATGCAAAGATGAACAAGTCCCTTCTCAGGAGAGCTCTTAGACAACATGCAAAATATTCCAAAGAAAAGGTTTTTAAGTCCTTAGCGTTCTAGACCAGGTTTCAGAGGGAGGGACATTTTGCTGTTTCAATCCTTTCTTCTTAATTGCATTGCATTTTCCCCTCAGTGTAATAAACTAAGTCCAGCTGGTTTTAAGAAAAGGACAAGTACAAGTGAAATCATTCTTGTTAATCATGTTTGACTTCAAACAAGGAGGATCTGTGTACGTATTTGCAAATCATGGTATGACTTTTGAGCTGCTGACAAGTTGCACCAGCAACCCTTAAATAGTAAAGTTTTTACTTCATTGATTTAAGTGGTGTTTTGCAATGTCATCAGCCACCTTCCAAACCATGATTAGTGTCACTCCTGAGAAGCAGAGGTTTAATATTTTATAACTGATTTCATTATAGATTTATGTTTTCCATATTCTCTTCCTCAAAAAAAGAGATTAACTTATATAAGAACATTCCTTTGGAAACATTGCCAAACAGACTTGCTGACACAAATAGAACTGTATAGAAAATCTATATGAAATACTGCCCAATTGACAGAAAGACTCCTGTGATTAACATGTATGCTAATATTCGCTAATTGATTTTTTTCTTTTTTGCCTTTTCTCAACAAATAACCTCATCCTGTAGTTCCAATCCCACTGCCTTACTGAGTCCTGGCTTGGGCTAGGGAGTAACAGCAAGTATGGTTAGAAGTGTTGCTATGTGAGGTTGGATGGCAGAAGGAGGGAAACCAGGGAAGAGACTGACTGATATTCCATGCCAGGACTGATGAGGGTCTAGTCCAAAATGTAGATATGTGGGCACAGAGGAAGGTGCCATATCCAGAAGTTAAGTAAGTAGGATTGGCAGGACTTGACTATTGAGTGGGTGTGTCCTGGTGAGGGAATGATGGAGTTCAGGTTCACCATGAGGTTTCCTGCTTGCGTTGATCATAGTACCATTCCTTTATTGTCTCCCTTCTTCAACATTCTGTTAGCAATTATCTCCTGCTGGTGCTGCCTTTCAAAGAACACCTTTGAGTGATAAAATGGAAGAATTTTATATCTGGGCTATCAGTGGTATTGTTTATTTGACTCCATCTGTAGGTTCTCTACTCTGCTGGATGTTGAAGTTTCTGGACATAGTAACCCCAGATGATGAGACTCTTCCTGTATATGAAGCATATTTTTCCTTTCTTAATGGATATAGGACATTATTTATGAACAACAGTTTTGGCTGAATTGGGCTGTTTTATAGTCAGCCCTTAAAAACTTAAGAAATATGAGAATCCCTTTACACTTTCTGTTATACTTATGTAATTGGTCTTTCTGCATGATATAACTTTGTGTACCTACCACTTCTGAAGAAAAGTCCTTGCAATTAATTAAGTTGATTAAAACAACTGTCAACTTTCCTCCCTAGAATGCTGCCAATTTGGTTAGGGTGACCTTGTGGCCTCACTGATCCATCCTCTTTTTTTTAAGTAAACATCTACTTTTGAACCTTGTGAAGACTTGTTTGAATTAACACCCATAAATTAATTGCATTCCTATACACCAATGACAAATTAGCTGAAAGAAACATCAGGAAAACTACTATCCCATTCACAATAGCCTCAAAAAAAAAAAAAAAACCCCACAAAAACAAAAAACCCTGGGAATTATTCTAACAAAAGAAGTAAAAGACCTCTACAATGAATACTACAGAACACAAAAGAAAGAAATTGAAGAACACCTTAGAAAATGGAAAGATCTCCCATGTTCTTGAATAGGCAGAATTAACATTGTCAAAATGGCAGTACTACCAAACATACTATACAGATTTTTTTTAAAATATTTTTTTAGTTGTTGATGGATCTTTATTTTATTCATTTATTTATATGTGGTGCTGAGAACTGAACCTAGTGCCTCACACATGCTAGGCAAGTGCTCTACCACTGAGTCATAACACCAGCCCCCATACTATACAGATTTAATGCAATACCCATTAAAATTACAATGACCTTCTTCATAGAAATAGAAAAAGCAGTCATGAAATTCATTTGGAAAAATAAGAGGCCCAGAATAGCCAATCAGTCCTTAGCAAGAAAAGTAGTACAGGAGGCATCTCAATAGCAGACCTTAAATTACACTACAGAGTTGTAGTGACAAAAACGGCATGGTATTGGCACCAAAATAGACATGTAGACAAATGGAACAGACTAGAAGACACAGAGATACACCCACATAAACATAGTTATCTCATACTAAACAAAGGTGCCATAAACATACATTGGAGAAAAGATAGCCTCTTTAACAGATAGTGCTAGGAAAATTGGAAATCCACATGTAGTAGACTGAAATTGAACCCCTATATCTCACCCTGCACAAAACTCAACTCAGAGTAGATCAAGGACCTTGGCATTAGACCAGAGACCTAGTGCCTACTAGAAAAAAAAAGTAGGCCCAGCTCTCTATCATTTCAACCCAGGAACAGACTTCCTCAATAAGACTCCTTTAGGAGTCCTCTTGTGCTTCAGCACAAAAAGTAAAATTAAGACTCAATAAATGGGATGGCATCAAACTAAACAGCTTCTTCACAGCAAAGGAAACAATCAAGAACATAAACAGAGCCTACAGAATGGGAGAAAATCCTTGCTACCTGCACCTCAGATACAGCATTAATCTCCAAGATATACAAAGAACTCAAAGAACTTAACACCAAAAAATCCCAAATAACCCAATCAATAAATGGGCCAAGGAACTGAACAGACACTTCACAGAAGAAGAAATATGATCGGTCAACAAATATATGAAAAATTTTCAACATCTTTAGCAATTAGAGAAATGCAAATTAAAACTACACTGAGATTTCATCTCACTCTAGTCAGAATGGCAATTATCAAGAATACAAGTAAATAACAATAAACGTTGGCGAGGATGTGTGGAAAAAGTACTCTCGTACATTGCTGGTAGGACTGAAAATCGGTGCAACCACTCTGGAAAGCAGTATGGAGATTCCTTAAAAAACTTGGAATGGAACCACCATTTGACCCAGTTATCCCATTCTTTAGCTTATATCCAAAGGACTTAAAATCAGCATACTACAGTGATAGAGCCATATCAATGTTTATAGCAGCTCAATTCACAGTAGCCAAGCTGTGGAACCAACCTAGGTGCCATTCCACAAATGAATGGATAAAGAAAATGTGCTATGTATACACAATGGAATATTACTCAGCCATAAAGAAGAATGAAATTATGGCATTTGCCAATAAATGGATAGAACTGGAGAATATCATGCTAAGTGCAATAAGCCAGTCCTAAAAAACCAAAGGCTGAATATTCTCTCTGATATGTGGATGTTAACCCATAACAAGGGAGGATTGGGAGGGGAAGTATACAAAGGATTAGACACAGGAGAGTGAAGGGAAGGGAGGAGGATGAGAATACAAAAAACAGTAGAATGAATCGGACATAATTTTCCTAAACTCATATATGAATACATGACTGGTGTAACTTCACATCATGTTAACCACAAGAATGGGATCAAAGTTGTAATGGGTTGCACTCTATGTATGAATATATGTCAAAATATACCTACTGTCATGTATATCTAAAAACAATAAATAAAAAAAGTTGAATGAATGGGTTTTTGTGGTAGGTTTTCCTGTTTTCTCTTCCAGGCTCAGCTACAATCTAGATGGTTAAGGTTTATGAGTTTCTAAGAAGTGAAATGCTAATGAGGGTTATTAGCCCTTGTTAGTGTCTCCTTAGAAGCTGGAGGCATTCCTCCTGTTAATTTTGGAAGTTAGCATTGTAGAGTGAATGGATGTGAGTAAGCAATGCATGTTGTTTTTTGTTTTTTGTTGTTTTTTTTTTTTGCTGGGTGAAGTGAAAAGTGAGAGAGATAATATCAAGAGTCTATATAAACTCAGTAACAGCAGTCATCTTCTCTTTTAGGTAGGCTTTAAGCCAGCAGGAGGCATCCGCAGTGCCAAGGACTCCCTGGCTTGGCTCTCTCTTATAAAGGAGGAGCTTGGGGATGAGTGGCTGAAGCCAGAACTCTTCCGCATAGGTGCTAGTTCCCTGCTTACGGACATTGAGAGACAGGTGAGCAGTAATGCATTGTCCTTGGAATGAATTGACAAGTGCTTTTGAGAACTGAGAACCAGAGATGAAAATACATAGCACATTTTCTTTATCTCATCATACCCAAACCTCTACCTTCTTCCAAGCAGACCTCCACCTGAAATAGGTTGGGCAGAATATGCTGAAATGTATTCATTATTATGTGATAGTATAATTATTATATGATATTTATAATTATATGATGATAACTAATGAACTGAACTCTGATTTTCCTCACAGATTTACCATCATGTGACTGGCAGATACGCGGCATATCATGATCTCCCGATGTCTTAAATTGGCAACCTGACCCAGAAAAGTTATTTGCCACAGTATTTAAATTTTTTTCTGCCTAATTGCTGAAATTATGTAATTGAAAAATAGGGGAGTAGGTAAATGACTTTTTTCCCTGAAAATGTCCACTGATCTGGGGCTGGGATTGTAGCTCAGCAGTAGAGCGCTTGCCTCGCATGCGTGAGGCCCTGGGTTCGATCCTCAGCACCACATACAAAGCAATAAAATAAAGGCATTGTATCCATCTACAACTAAAAAATATATATATTTAAAAAAAAATGTCCACTGATCTTAGAGGACGAATGAAAAGGCAAACTAATCTACATGTGGTACTCATTTCAGGCACATTTGAAATGGTCTTAATTACCAGATGATCTACACTATTAATTTTGTGAAGATTTTACCCTAAAAGCTCTGAGTAAAATGTTAATGATAGCTTGGACAACATCAAATTGTAAGGGGGAAAAAAAAGTTAAACTGCCTACATGTGCTACAGAAAAAAGAAAAGGGAAAAAAAAAAAGCCATATCCCTGAGCTACTACTATAAAGACTTCAAGAGCTACTGATTTGGCACTAACTTCCCACCATGAAAACCTATCTTTGGTTTTTGCAGTGGATGTGCTTTTTATTGATTGTTTTACTAATGAAATTTCTGACATTGTTTTATGGAATTATGAATATCATTGAATTTTTAAAATAAAAAGTCCCTATAGTTGTTTCTTTTTTAAAAAAAACAGTTTAAATTACACTACATATTGAAAAATCAATCCATTAAACATATAAAGAGGTTTTATCAATGGTTTTCTGAATCTCTCTAGTAGATTCCTTGGGTATATATCAGATAAAGCACTTTAGTACATTGTGAATGAATGTAACTCAGGGTTTTCTGGTGTAGTGAATTGGGTTCAGAAAGCTGCAAACACTAACATAGCACTTACTGTGTACTAAGCTCTTTACCTATATCAATTTATTTAATCCTTATTTAATCATTATAATGCTAAGGTAAGTACGGTAAAAAATTTTAATCCCTTCAATAGTAAGTACTGATATTATCATCCTTTTAGGCAGATAAGAGACTGGGATCAGAACTTAAGCAACCTGCCGAAGATTGCTCAAAGTTAACAGAGTCAAAAATCAAGCCCAGGTGGGCATACGGGCTGCTAGTCTGTGTAGTCACATCCGTGTGTGACCATCACACAGCTGGATGCACAGGAACAGAGCTCACCATCAGCTCCAGGGAGTGGTGATTTGCCTCATGCTCTACTGGCTCCATTGCCCTCTGTCTTTCCCTTCCTCCCACCTCTAGCTTTGTTGCTTGCTAGCATCTCTACCACATTATAGAACCTACATTTCCTTAAATGGTGATTTTCATCAAGTCTTTTTTCCTTCTCTGACCAATGTTTCAGTTACTCATAAGCAAAAATCCCAGACTGGGAGTCAGCTTTGATCTCCTCTCATCTGCCAGGTTCCAGCTCAACCCCTGCTTGTCTCACTTTGGGACCTTGGTCCAGTCTATTCACATTTCTTCACCTCTACTTCTTTATCTGTAAAATAAAGGGGTTAGGGCTAGTAATATCAAGGTCTTTCAGACCTAAAATTATACTATCCCAAGGATAATTAGGACAAATCCAAGAAAAAATTTTATGGCTAGAAAGAGAAAACACTTGTACCAATCTAAATTAGAATTTGCCTCCTGGGAGTCAATTAAGCAAGTCCCTCAAAGCACCTCTCTAACTGTAAAGGAAATAACTAAAATAAGAATGGAAAAGAAATCCTGCTTTCCTCCAGTTCCTTAGCAGAATGCTGACTCTTGACTTGTGCCTTTGGACATGGTCTGTGGCCATCTCCAGCTTCATAATATGCTGGCCCAGGTGCCCCCCAGTGCAATGGCCAGTCACCTTTGGAGAAGAAACATTACAGAAAAATAATTACGTTCTATCACCTTTGAAGCTGTTCTAATTTCACTGGGGTTTCTGTTTTCCTCCCATTAAACCCAGCTGGTCATTTTAGTTGATCAAGTGAACAGGCATCATTATCTTCAATTTTAATTTATATGAGGCATCCACTGAAATTGACCTCTGCGGACAATTATAGATGCATGTAGGAAATTAAGATTAGTGAGTTCCTCAAACCTATTAGAGGCTGATGAGCATGGCCTGTAATGGTAAATAATGTTACATTTTGAGGGACAATTTATTCCAAGGACTGTGGGACTCATCAGGAATGTCTGCCCCTTCTTACCTGGCTCTTGAAATCAGATGTAATGCAGATGACTTTAATGGGAACACCATATTTAATGTTGATTGCTATGAAAACATAAGAGGAGGAGGTCATTTTTGAGTTGACTGTGATTTACTACAAGCAGATTTGTGTACTTCAGAACATTAGTAGCAGATGCTTTATGCAATCAGAAAATGAATCACTGTGTTCTGTATTTAAAGACTCTAAGTTAATAGAAGCACCCTGTCCCCATTGTTGGAATTGTTCAATAAAGCATGTTGGGCCCTGAAGTTATTTTTGTAATCAATCACACAATTTGAGGCCTTAAATGGACTGTAGAGAATATCTAGTTTGACCCTGGCATTTTTTACATGGGAAGAGAAACTCCATGGAGAAGTCACTTGGGCCAATTCATATAGAAGTTCAGAGCTGAGGCTAGAACACACACCCCACCACAGGATGAAATATTTTGCAAGACATAGTCAGGTCTTTGCAATTGAAAATTTCTTCCTTGTTTTTTGCACCCTGCCATATGTTCTTTTGTTTATCAACATGTGAAATTCAGTTTGAGACCTACTTTAGCCCCTAGGAATCTTCCAAATGGTATTTTAGAGAAGATCAACAGTCTCACCTTCACCCAAGTTATAATGTAGTTTATTTCAACCATTAGAATTTCATAATTTTGGGTGATCTCCCATTTTGAATTTTTTTAAAAAATTGAGTTTTTATTTTAGGAAAATAAAAGGAGACTTGTTTGGATTCTTAACTTGTATACACATGGGGAAAAAATGACTTGGGTAATCATAGGGAAATTTTAAAGTTACACATTCCTTGCCTCATTCTGAAATATTTCAACATGAATGAGATCAGATGAGTTAGTTCACATGTGAAATAGCTTCCAAGGGAACTTATGCAAAAGTGAGAACTGTCACAGATACCTGAAAGTGCGTCCACACAGTAGCATGGCCCGGTCGCTGTCCTGATCAAGCAGAACACTTTGCTGTGTCATGAAGAGATGCCTTAGAGAAACCAAATCTAGAGAAACCAAATCAATTTCTTCAGAAAAGTCAACTTACAGTGTAGAGGGAAGCCAACATTGATTTTTCTTGCATCAACCTGACAATTTTTTTTTTTTTGACAAAAAAAACAGGGCTAGCATGTGGAGATGTAAAGAATAAGGAAGAATTTGAATAGATCCTACCTTAAAGAGAATGAAATGTTTTGCCTGTTTTGCAAATGTATGAGGTGAAATGTATGAGGTGAAATCAATTTCTACATTTATTTTCCTGATGGTGCTCAGGAGTCTGGCCTCCCAAAGGAAAATATGTGTTTTATAACCACCACCAAGTGATCCTTTCCAGAAATGACCACAGGTAACATCTGGCTGATATATAAAATATGTAGTAAAAATAATCATTTTTAATTAACTAAAACCTGCTCAGGAGAGAAAGTAGAGGAATATCCATCTGGTCAATTCTTATTTAATAGGGCAAATGAGGATCAGAATGTTTAATGCAATATATGTAAAATACTCAGTGACCTTATAATGAACTAAAACTTTTTTAGGAAAAAAAACAAGAATGAGAAAAAGGAATCAGAAGATTTAGAAAGGACAGATGGAAAATTTGTTTTTTATTTAAGAAGTACAACTTCTATTATAAAATATGGAAAGAATATTGGAAACCTAGATTTTGTGGCATTCGTTTCTCTGGTTTGATGACAAGAATGTTTTCAATGCATTTGAATAGTAAAATTAAGTATATTTTATTCTGGAAGTAGATAAGGATGATGAGTTTTTTAAAAGGTGATTAAAAATAAAGAGAAAAGGAACTGGGATTATTTAGCCTCAGGAGAATGTTGGAAGGTATCTGCCCAACATCTCAGGAAGTTATGCCTTTATTAGATTTTAGTGAGCAAGAAGAGGCCCATATTTCCTTAGTAGAAGGAATAAGTTCAGGCCTCACACAAAGTTAGGTTAGTTCTAGGGAAGAACTCCTTTAGTGCTCTGAAATAAGTTATTAAGAAGGTGCATCCTGGGGCTGGCATTGTTGCTCAGTGGTAGAGCACTTGCCTAGCATCCTAGCATGTGTGAGGCACTGGGTTCAATTCTTAGCACCACATATAAATAAATAAATAAAATAAAGGTATTGTGTCCATCTACAACTAAAATAGTTTTTTTTTTTTTAAAAAGCTACATCTTGCTGTTATCTTACCCTAAATGGATTCTTTGTTTGCAGTAGTTTTGATATTCTGCCAAAAAAAGTGGTCCTCAAACTTCAGTATACATCAGAATTAAGTGAGAGCTTTATAAAACAGCATTCTAGGTCATGTCTGAAGAAGTTCTAATCAGTAGTTTGGCTGGGGCCTGAGACTATTTCCCAGTGTCCCTGTAGAGTCAATGCTGTCCAAGAGCAACACTTTTTGGACCACTGGACACAAAAGCCCTTTACTCAGCTCTAGATTCCATAATAATGCATTCATTAAGCACTAAAATACCCATTGTACTTTTTTTTTTTTTGGTATTGGGGATTGAACTCAGGGGCACTCGACCACTGAGCCACATCTTCAGCTCCTGTTTTGTGTTTTATTTAGAGACAGAGTCTCACTGAATTGCTTAGCACCTCGCCGTTGCTGAGGCTGGCTTTGAACTTGCAATTCTCTTGTCTCAGCCTCTCAAAGTGCTGGGATTACAGGCATCCGCCACCATGCCCAGCTTGTAGTACATCTTTACCATGAAACTCAGGATAAACATGCATGTTTTGCTGCTTTTCCTAACTAAGAATAGGAGAAGGAGTAATGGAAATGACATTACCCATTAATAATCCTTTCACAGTAGGCTATGAATTTGATTTCACTTTGAGCTTAAAAGCAAGCATTGGAGCCTAAAATAAATGCCTTAGACAAATTTAGAATCATCCATAAAATCTCCAAAGGATTTCAGCTAACCAACATAGTAAGATTCAAGTGTATTTGATTTTACCACTTTGGAACACTTTAACTTTTGGTGATTCAAATATAATAATGTACTTAAAATGAAGACCTATTTTAACAGAGCCCATGGTTTAACTTTGATCTGGAATGGGTAAGATGTTCTAGGAAAAGGCATGTTCACAGATACTTGGCTTCTTAGTCTGAAGCTTCTGAGTAGATAATCTCTAGAGCTAATGAAAATATTAGTTCCTTGGCATTTTCAACACTGAAAAATGTTTAAAATTGTCTTCTGTCTTTTCAGTGTGTACTCTGCCAGTATTATACATAGTTAAGCTCAGTTCTTATAGATAACAGGACTCTTTCTAGGATAAACAGAAAAGATACTTATTTTTCAACGCTTGTTGAGTATTTTATTGGATATCCAGGAAGACCAGATAGTTGGATGTAGGTGCTGCCAGCTCTGAACATATCCAAACCACTGTTTTTAAAACTGTAGCAATGAAGACTCATTTGTTACTGGAACTTGTTAGTAGAGCCTCTGCCTTTGCCACCCCTGAAAGCTGGATTTATCACAGTAGTGAAAGGTGGATTCTTCACATTGCTCCATTCCGTATCAAATTTCCAGGCAGTGTATCTGACTGTTAGGGCCTTGGTCGTGTGCTTCTGTCCTAGCTGTCAGCTAAGAAAGCAGATCAAGGCTGCCTCAGTTAGAGTATATGGTACTCAAAAGATGTTGGGTGGTCAAGGGATCATGACAGTTTTTAACTACAATATAACAAAGTGGAGCTGGAGAGAAGGCTTATACTTTTCGGTAGGGAAGGACTCAATCAATTCCCTTTAGCTGTATTTTCATTTTCAGTTAGTTTCCAAAGATGAACTCTGCAAAGTCTCTCCTCACCTCTTGGTGTCATACAGATAGGTGCAGAGAAGTCTTATGGAACTCTGTGTTCCTACCAGCAATATTTAGTGGCTTTTCCACTAAATACTTAAAGTTCTGTTTAGATAGCTTTTTGTTGACTTCCTACCAAGAGTAATGAGTGTTTTTCCTACTTTCTTCCCTCATCTTCCACCTAAACTCATCTGACTCAATGGTTATAAAATTTTTATGATATATTCTTTAGACTTTGAAATACTCTTATAGCTCTAATATATGGTTTATTAGCTTTAATAATTTTTCTGTTCTCTGTTCTACTACATGAGAAAGTCAGCCTACCCATCTGTACCTTGTCCTTTTGGTCTGCAAACCTTTTCTGTGTTATTTCTGTATTGTTGGAGCTTATAACATTTAAATTCTGTTCTGTGACCATAATCTCTGCACTTGTTTATTCTTAGTCCTAAAGTTAGATGGAGTTAATACTCATGACCAGTTCTCCCCATTTATCTCTTTGATTTTCAGAGATTGGCTTCTAGTAGTTTCTTCAAGAAGGACATGGGACTATCTTCCCTTAGTTTGTGCAAGTTCAAAAATGTTTATTGTCCCTACACTTTAATGACTATTTAGCCTTGTACAGTGCTTAGATCACACCCTTTATTGCCCTGAGGAGTTCATCTCATTGTCTTCGAGTTTTGAACATTGCTGTGAAGAGCAGCATTAAACTTTGTGCCTCAGTTCACAACTGATTTTTCTCTTAATTCGGGTAACTTTACTAAAACATGAATCAAAGTTGAATGTTTTGTGTCGGTTTTTCCTGGGTTTCAGTATGTCCTCTCAAGTCTGTAGATTCATGACTTATATTTCTTAAAAGTTACTTTGAAGTATACCTTTGATCTTTTTCCTGTTTTCTTATGATTTTTTAACCTTTTCTACAGGATGCTGATTATTAAACATAGTCTTTTTATCTGTCCTTTCTAGCTATTATTTTCTCCAGTTCTTTCGAATTATTTTTTCTACTTCATTTTGCACTTGTTTTCCATTCCCGTCATCCTTGTTATTTCCATATTTCCACCACAGTCTAGTTGCTGCCAATTTAATGTTGGTTTCCTAGGCTCTAGCAAATCATGTTTCATTTCCTGTTGTCTTGCAGTATCTTCCCTGAGCCCTTGTATATTTGATATAAACTCTTGCTTTATAGATAAGGTAGCTTTGTTTGGGGTTTTGTTTGTTTTTAAGTTGGTGGCAATACCTTTGGTTCAAATTTTTATTTACTCCATGGAAATGTCTTTCCTGGTGAGTAATCTTTTCTCCATTTTTTCCTCATTTATTTCTTCTCTTATTTTCCCATAGTAGTTCTGCATAGGTGCTCATTTTGTAATGAGTTCAGTTTTTTCTGGACCCGCTACAGACAAGAAGTTGTGTGGAGATATGTCGTGCCCATGCTTAGTGGAAATTCTTGTTATTTGCAGAGACTTACATTCCTTATGACACAGAAATGAATTTTTGTTTCTTCTTTGGGCCTACACTTTCCCTAGACACTGGAGATCAACAGATTTAGGGCTATTCACTGTGCTGTTCTATTCTTTGGCCTTTCCTCAAAAACAGGATGCTTCCTGCAGATATGGTTTGCTGTATGATTTTTCTTTTAGCTTCACCTCTCCTCCTCATTTTGATGCCAGACTGGGTCCTGAGCAATGTCTGGTGCCAGCCCATAGAACTATTTGTAGAAGATCTAGGTTCATCTTCCTGGTTTGTGCTGTTGATCTGTTGCCTTGGTCTGAGGCTAAGGAGTTGGAATTTGTATTGTGTTACATTTGAATAGGAAGAGTTGTTATGTTTTGGAATGAATATAAATTCTAATTCACTTGAAATAGTAGAAGCAACAGCAACTCTAAAGCCAAAAGTGCTAAGAAATTGGGGCTGAAGCTGCAATGCCTGAGGCATCTGTTATTATTCAGTATCTCACCCTCAGATAAAATTCATCTTCCTCATTGGAATGTGGAGGGGAATAATAAATAAAACTGTTTCTGGGAAGTGCCAGGCATGTAGAAACTGTGCTAAAATTCCAGTTATTCTCTACAAAAAAGGTGGAAAATCAGATGTTTAAAAATAGACTTATTTGAGCAGTACAAGTCTAATCTTTTTATATGCATGAACATGTGCTTTCTGTTCCAGTTCTACCTACTGGGCACCCTTTAAGCTCATTCGTCACTAAGCAACATCGGAAAAGAAGGTTCAAATCAGAAGCCATTTCTCACTTTTCTGACTTACTATAGCAACTGGTTTTTATCATTATTTACATCATTCTTACAATAAAATTATTGCATTTTTTCTGAGTTTTTCTATGGCAAGCCGGCTGCATGAGCAGGAGGAAGCAAAGGGTGAACAGGGGTTTGTGCTATGTAGTATCAGTATTACAAAGCAGGGCTAGTAGAGGGATCTCTAACCTATAGCTTTGCAAGTCTGAGACTCAAAAATTCAAGTGGAGAGAAACCTGTCAGTAAAAGGTTCTCAGTGCATCAGCAAAGACACAAGTCTGGGATGGATATAGGGATCCACACTTTAAAGTAGGAGATTGCAGACTAAGGACTTGGGGGCCAGTGGCAAGCAAGTGAAGCAGGGGTTGTCTAGGTCAGAAATCTGATTGGCCTGTGCATTCTTCTTTCATCATGATAGCACACTATATCTGGAACTTGCACAGGGGCAGGGTAGAGGAGACAGTCTTGTGTTTGATTTGTCTACATTTTTTTTGGCCCACTTTGAGTGGGAATTCTGAAGGGTAATCTTGTTGTAACCATCTTTGACCCCATTACAGCATCCTGTGCAACACCTTACAGAGAATGAATGCTTCAGATATACTTGTTAATTTAAAAGTATTGATTTGGATAAATACAGGTGATTATAAAAGGAGACCAGTCCACAAGTTAAGCATAGAGACCAAGGTGGCATACAGGTAGACCAAAATATAGCATTGCTAAAGACGTAAGTTCCAAATGGCAGTTTTTCATAAAATAACCAGCTCCACTTTGATATATTTTAACTTTAGGGCTGGGATAGAGAAATGGAACATTTTCCAATGAGTTTTCTAATTTCAGATGCTGAAACTTGCTGGATAAGTTGCAAATGTATGAAAAATGGTTTGGGAAAACAATTTTTATTCATTAAGCTGTTTGTTTTGATAGACAAAAAAAGCACGTATCTTTTTTAAGTGATGTTTATTTCATGTTTTGAGTGACAGCAAAAATAACTGTATGTTTGAAATCTTTGAAATCTGTTTTAATGCTTTTAAAATGACTTAAGAGCTAATGTGCCAAATTTACTTACTGTGTAAGCCATTCCATGGTTGAAAGTCAGTTTCACTTTCCAAGCTTTATGGAACTACTTAATATGTTATTAGATTATGTCCTTTAAACTCCAGTCACTGTCTGTATCTGGTAGACTGATTCAAACATTTGACACACCGGGAGCAAGGTTTTGTAAAGGAGAGAGAGTATAGTTGTATAAATGCTTGATTTGAGCTTTAAAAAGTGCATATGAATATTTTTGTATATAATATAATAGAATTATGTAAACATGGTCTTATAATAGGATTTTGGTTGGTAGATTCAATATTTATGCTGGAAATTAGTTTTCAAGAAAGACTAACTGCTTTTATAATTTGAAAAACCTTTTATTTTGATGAGACTATGTTAAAAAGTTTGGATAAGGTCCATTAAACTCAAACCTAAGAACAGTCTCTAGTGTTTCCCATGAGCCTACTAAATGTGTATCTCAAGTTACAGCACATTCAGGATTCCTTGTGCCCATATTGGGTAAGTAGTAATTGATAATTTATTATACATTTAGTATGTGGTGGGTACTGTGCTATATGCCTAATCTATATTGACTTTTTGATCTTACAACAAGCCTATAAAATAGGTATGATTGTTATCATCTCTTTACAGATGCATTGATGGATGAAGACATGGAGAAATTAGTGATTTGTCTTAAGGCCACACAGAACTAGAACTTAAGGCCAATTAACTACTCTGGCTCCAGTGCCTGTGCTTTTAATGACTATCGCAGACTGTGGGCTAGGCACTCTGGGAAAATTATGCTTTTATGCCATTCTTTCAAGAATTTCAGGTGGGTAAGAATATACCTCAAAGTCATTTAATCTAGCCATCTAGCCAGTGACCATGCAGTTTGTGGGCTGCTGTGGAGATAGGGGGAAATAGCAGTGCAGTGGAACCTCTGTAATGAGCTGCTTAGGGACAAAACAGTGTCCTCCATTAGGTTAAACATGCTATACAAGGCTCTATTATATTTACCAATGGTCTTAGGGTCTGGGATTCAGCCCATGTTATTTCCAAATCCTTAAAGAATGAACTGTGACACAATAGTTTTCTATCATTATAGCTATAAATTCAAAACACACAAAGGCATCCACCCAAGAATAATCTAAGAGGAAAATAGAATAAAACACAAGTTGTTAGGTTTAGGGCATAATTACTGATGACATTGGTCTGGCTAGATCTAGATAGGAAATGAGGGTAATTTGTAAAGATTTCAGGGGCAGGGTAAAAGTTGGGTAGATTTGTGAGGGTCAAGTGATGCAGACAGATTTCAGATGGTACAATGACACATGTAAATTATTATGTAGTGAAATAAGGATGTCTGTGTGCCTGGTGCTTCTAAATTTGTTGAAAGAAAAAAATGTCAGGAATAAAACCTCCCAACTGTATCAGAGATGCTGTCAGATATCTTTTGTTCTATTTTTTGAAGGTGAATATAGCGTCTTATTTGTATTTATATCCTTGGTGTCCTGTATAAAATATCTTAATATCACTTGAATTCATTTTATGTAAAAAATGCCACATGGCAGAGGGGAGAATATATCAGAAAGTTAAGTGAAGTTTCATTTGGAAGGTGGTGCTTGAGAGTGAGTAGAAATTTTGCAGGTGGAGAATGTGGGCTGTGCTGTGGGGAGGGTGTTGAGTGGAAGACAGACTTTATCCCATTTCCTGTTTTCTATGAAGGGAAGTTCTTAGTGTACCCGTCCTGGTTTCTTTCTTTCTCTCAGTCTTCCCTGTCCTGAAAGATGGAATGTTTTACCTTGTTTTGGGCTATGGGATTAGGATAAGGAACTGGGTATTTGTATGTGGCTCAAGTCTTTCCTCCTTCCTCCCCTTAGGAATGAACCCTTTCTCCATTATCAAAACTAAATTGGGGGATAGGCATTTGTACCTGAGGAGTCTAGTGCTGCCTGCACCCAGACAGATCTGTCAGAAGAGATCAGGTAGATCTCAGGATAGAATATTAAGAAGCCCACTATTGCCATACAGTAAGCTCCATTCTTCAGAATCAAATCTATGGCAATTAAAATGATACTGGGTTCTCTCCCTGTGTGTTTCTTTTGTTCTGCCTCAGTTTATTACGAATTTAGAATTGTTTTTTAAATTTGGTAACCCCTCAAACCCAAATCTCTATGGGACAGGCATTTTTGGAAGACAGAATAATATGTGTAAAAGCATGTAGAACTGAAAATTTATAATGTTTTTCAGAAGGAATCAGAATTCAGAATGGCTTTAAGAAGAAATATGCCAGATAGGATAACCGAGGAAGGTTTAGGATTGAATCATGAAGGAATTTATATATGACATGCCTAAGAATTAGATGTCACTCTTGGATTTTACTGTTTGTAATGTCCAGACACCTCTAGGGGATGCAGTAACCTTGCAAGAGATTCATTAAGTTAAAACTATATTCAAATAATACCAAGATATTATTATCATTATTAATTTATTCTTTCTCTGATGAGTATATAGAAGAGTTTTCCAGAAGCTACACAATTATAGAAGATTGAATGAGATGTAGATAGACCTTTCAGCTTCTTTTATAACAGAATGTCTTCCTTTAAGCCTGTTACTAAAGGTGTAATGCAATGCCACATGCCTTACTAGTAGATTTTTTTCTTTGAATAGATATCTTTCATAAAAACTTTCAAAAAGTTATTTGTCTTAACATGTAATAGATAAATGATTTCTTTGTATACATTAATTTACATTAATATAAAATATTAATTTATCATAAATTAAATATTAACAATATAACCCACATGAAGAAAAGCTCTCTTGTTAACAGGTCCTGATACTAAAAAGTTTGAGGATGGCTGTCATAGACAGTGCAGAGACATTTGGGGCTTCATAGAATCAGCAGAATTCATATCAATACCTAATTCTTCAAAAGTTATAGAGACTGATGATGCCTGGTGTTGGCAATGATGTGGAAAGTGAGTGCTATTCTGTTCCACTGTAGGAGAAGGAATTGATACAGCCTTTAAAAATGGTCTTTTGGCAATGTGTACCAAAGTACTATAAGTGCATACTCTGACTTAAAGATTTGCACATCTAGGAATTATCCTAAGGAAATAACTGGACAGATGTTAAAGATATAATATCATATACTTATTATAGTAGTGTTTATAATAATTAAAAACTGGAAAATAACTTTAATGCCCATGTTTTAAGTTTTGTTCATTGTGGAAATCATTTCATTGCCTAGGCCAGGCTGTGACTTGATAGTTTATATTATAACAAGATGGAAAGCTCAGCATTTCAAGAAACAGGCTGGTCAAAGGATCCATGTGGCCTTTATTCTTTATTAAATTCAGCACTCAAATAATATTCCAAACTTACCCACTCTATCATTAGCCATTTGCCTCAAGGTGAAAGTATTTAAAATCCAAAAAGTTCAGATTTCCAGAGTTGGTATTGTTTTCCCAAGGACCCAGGAGGCAGCAGGGATGGAGAAATTATTGATGCCCACACAGCTCCAAGTGTGCAGATTTGATTGGGCTGCCCTTCCTGAGATGAAACTTTAAGCCTATAATAAAACACTATTATATCTTCCTATTGCCATATTTGGGATATAAAAATGAGTTTTTCACAAAACTTATGAAGACATATTGAAATTGCAAAGTAACATGGTTTATAAACTAATAGTATCTAATCAAAACATTCACAAATATGAATGTGACTCATTTCCAATAGTGTGAATGTGTAGATTTCTCAAGGTGTAACAGCACAGTGACTCTTAATATTAAATTTGTTCCCCAAAAGAAGAAACAAAATTACATAGTTGTCACTAGAATTTTCAAGCCCACTTGGAATTTCCCCAAGAATCCTTAACAATAGTACAGGAACTGGAAAAATAGTGATATGTGAATACAATGGACTTCTAGTAACCTCAAGAAGGAGGATATAAAGGAAATTTTTCAGATGCGGGAAGAAGTTTGTAATATCATGTTCAATATAGAAACATTGCTTATAATAAATAGTAAGAACATGCTATATGATTGTAAAATGATTATATTAATCTATAACATTGGACTCTTCTGGGTATAGAGAGCAGGAACCAGGCTAATGTCCAATGCTGGGACTTTATTATTACCAAACATTAAGACTAGAAGAGCAACCAAAGCCATGCAGTCAGGCTTCACAGGAAAGCAAGGAACTGTGGTTCTGCTGGGATTCATGGAGCCTTGCCAGTATACCACAGCAGCACTGTTGGTCCTTCCTCTGGTTCTCTTTTCAGAATTCAGTTTCTGCCCCTTCCTGGCATTTGCCATCTGCCTTAGCTCTGTATCTTCCAATACTTGTTCTTTTCCCAACTGCATTGCTCTGTTTTCATCTTTCTAATTTAAATTCTTCAGAGAAAATCTGATCAAGGAAGTTAATATTTGCTTTCTGCATTTGAACCATGCCACTCAAAGACCACTGTACAGCCTGTGACTGGGTTGTCTTTGGTTGGCCATTTTACTCAACACTATCAGTCACGGTTAAGGATGCAGAGTTATGTGGTGTGGGGAATGGGGACCTACATATAAGAAGGACTTGGAGCTACTTTCCTCAGCAAGAGGATGAGGATACAGTACCTTAGAAGAAAGGCATGGGCATGGTATAACATGATGAGCCTTGCCCTGTTCAGTAAAAACTCTGGGAGATTACTTTCCGATGATTCACCAGCAGCAGTTATCTTTAGGTTGAATGATTACAGATACATTTTAAAAATTTTCTTTGGCCTACGTATTATCTCAAGTTTCTTTAATATAATATCTGTGAGATGTATCCATATGGTTACTCTATCAAGAATTTGCTCCTTTTTATTGTTGAATAGCATTCCATTGTGTATCAAGATGTTTGTTCACTTGGGGATGGATATTTGGATTATTTACAGTTCAGGATTTTTTTTTTTGGTACTGGGGATTGAACTCAGGGATACTCGACCACTGAGCCACATCCCCAGCCCTATTTTGTGTTTTATGTAGAGACAGGGTCTCACTGAGTTGCTTAGCGCCTCGCCTTTGCTTACAGTTCAGGATTTTTATGATTAAAGCAGCCAGCTACTTTCCTGTATAAGCCTTTTCAAAACAAATTGTTATTTTTCTTGAGTAAGGACCTGAAAATGCAATGTGGGGTCATTGGGTGGGCTCTGTTTAGCTTCACAAGAAGCTCCTGAAGGAGAAGTGCTACCTCACATTCCCACCAGTAGTTTTCCTGTGTTTGACTACTTCATCTCTTCCCCAACATTTTGTAATGTCAGTCTTTTCAGTTTTATTTATTTGATTGGGCATGTAGTTGTCTCATGTTGATTTTACTTGCATTTATTTGATGATTCAGGATGTTGAGCAATTCACTGTCATTTCTAGTCATCTTTGCCGAACTTGATGTCCATAATCAAATGGGGATGTTACAATTTAAAATCTACATCAACTGTGGAAAATACTTGGTACAGTTTGCTTATTGATTTACTTTATTCCCATCTAGTTGAAGTATAATTTTTTTTTTTTTTTGGTACCAGGGATTGAACTCAGGGGCACTCAACCACTGAGCCACATCCCCAGCCCTATTTTGTGTTTTATGTACAGACAGGGTCTCACTGAGTTGCTTAGCACCTCGCCATTGCTGAGGCTGGCTTTGAACTCGCAATTCTCCTGTCTCAGCCTCCCAAAGTGCTAGGATTACAAGCATGAGCCACGGCATTTTTTTCTTCCATTATTTAGTTGGATTTAACACAAAGTAACTACTTTCTAGGTAAAATCCTCATGATAATTTATATGATAATCATGAAGTGAAGCCTTTCAGATTACTTAATGCCTTGTATTTGGAGCATGTCTTTCTTCAGGAGTGCTCTAAGCCCTTTGAAGTTAATATTCACAACATCTTTGTGAAGTGGATAGGAAGCACCGGGAGAAGCAACAAATTCCAGAAGACAAAGCAACTTAGCCCACATCTCAGAGTAAACCAGTGAGATTCAGACTGTCACTTGAATCACAGTCACTGTATGTGTCACCAGACTCTAACCTAGCAAACCAAGTTACCTCTCCTTATAGGGCAATAAAAGTTTCAAATAAATTCAAGCAGCTTCATCTGCTGATGCGAAGTTAATAGTGCTCCCCCCAAATCTTTCAGAACAAGAAAGTTTTCAAGATCTGTGCCATATAGAGTCCCTGTGGATTTGTGCACTGATGGTTATAAAGAAAAACAGAGTCATTCTGCCCACAGAAAAAGATGTGTGAGAATGCAGTAATGCAAAAAACAAATTTCAAAGAACAATGCACAAAATCTATCCTCTCACGCACACATAAATATTTTCAATAAGAAGACTCTGGGTTTTGAGGGGGGAAAAAATCAAAGGCAGATATAGGACCTCTAGCAACAAAGAAATAAAACACACCAGTGTTCCAAGTTTGCTTTTCCTGTATCTGAACATATTGCATATTTAAAGAGTCACTCTAAAGTAATATGTCTAATGTTTAACAAACACGTCAGAATCCACACACCCAAATAGGTACTTTTTTTCCTCAAAGGAAGCATCTGGGGATGTTATACACCTACTTTAATGTCACTTTGTCACTGATAAAAACATTTTTGGATTTGCTGCTTTGGAATTGCCTTCAGAGCCTTAGGAACACACAAATATCTTCAGGATTCTGCAGCTCCATGAAAAAGATGCTTCAAATATTCTTTCACCATTTTATTCCCTTAAGTCTTAGGCTCCTTATTCTTCGTTTCTTCTTACTCTGGAGCTCCACCCAATTGATTCTAATCCCCTAGTTTAAAAATTTTTATTGACACACAATAATCACATATTTATGAGTACAGTGTGATAATTTGATACATGTATATAACGTGTAAATGATCAAATCAGGAGATGAAATAATTTGCATTTCATCTCCTTAAACAATTTTTGTTTCTTTGTCTTGGAAAGCCTCAACTCTTCTAGTTTTTATAAAATATATGATACATTGTTGTAAAGTGTGTCACTCTTCTTGGCTGCAGAATACTAGTTATCTCCCTGTGTTTTGGTACCCATTCCTGATCCCCCCACCTTTTTTTTATTGGCACAGGAATTGAACTCTACCACTGAGCTATACCACCAGTCCATACTTTCCTGTTTTTTGAATCTGTTACTTAATGTCCTGCTTACATCTCGTAATTCAGACAACAACCCCACAATTTTAGCTGTAATTTCTACTTCTCTTATTGGCCATAATCCTGATTTTTCTTCTGCCCTACGTTCTATAGGATACTTTAGGTAAAAATCTTGGTGCAGCCTGATACCTAGAATAGTTATCTGGTCCCACCCTAGACATGAAGACACACCCCCTGCACTTATCATACCCATGAGCCATGGCTAGTGACTTGGTATCTGTGATGATCGTCTTCTAAGAACAATATTAATTTGTCAAAATGGCCCAAAGTCATTTGGTACCAAACCTGGTGAATGGCATGAAGATTTGAAAAATAAAGTATAAAATAGTGGCTTTAAAGCCATGAGGCTGAGAGTACCCTATGGCTCCAAGTGCTGCATTGAATCACCTGCTGTGGATGAGGAAATGCTGCTTCCATCTGCAGCCAAGGTTCATATTTGCTCCCACTACCTGCAGGTCAGCTGGACTGTGCTTCCTGCTTCCTGCTGACTTCCCTCTGCATCCTATGCCAATGGGACTTATCTCCTGAGAGAGGAAAATGACACATGGTGAACCACACACAAACATTTGGGGACACTGATGGTAGACTAGGAATAACCACAGATGGTTAAAGGGAAAACTAAAAGTGTTTTTTAGTTTAGTTTTATATATCTTTATTAGGGGAAAGCACTCATGTTTGATATACCTCTAAAAACTTTGAAATATTCATGTGGTATCAGTAACATGGTTAAATAAAAACAACAATAATAAATATACATTACTATTATTTTGGGGATGGTGCCCTTTTATATTGGCATTTTCAATTTATTTTCCTAATGGCATTTTGTCTGAATTAATATAAAAATGAATTTACATTTCCCAAGCGTGGGAAAACAGATTACCCCAAACAGAAACAGGCAAGCTGACTGTTTGGCTATGGTCATCCTTGTGCTGGAAGATGACATACTTGTGGAATCTCTGGATTGTGTTCATTTGTTAGCTTAAGTCAAAAAGTCTGGTGCATCCTTTGCAATACTTCACATGTCAGGTTCACCTGAAGAATTTGATTTAAAAACAAAAGAAACCCATCTAACTAATAAAAATGCTAAAGATTAGGGCCAGAATTCAGAGGAATGAATAAGAGAACCTGGTAGTTCTCCAAGCCCATGTGGGAAGGAAGGAATCATCAGAATTGGCAAGGAGGGTAGGTCAGGCCAGGTAGGAGGCATTGGGGGGCCCAGGCAGCACTGCCCTTCTCTCTGTTAGCAAGGCTGGAAATAACCATATGGAGGGAACAGGAGAAGAGTGCAGGCAGAAAGTTATATTGCATTTTGTCTTCCCTCCATGCACTTAGCTTTGGGTTTCTGACGTGCAGGGAGAGGATAGAAAGGGCACTCTGTCAATGCTCCATCATAGCAATCCTACAAAGGAAACAGATTTTAAAAGCTGCAAGAAGGATTTATGACTTCAGGGACCTTTGTGAGTCCTTTTATTAGCCTAGTACATCACCTCTCTCCCATCTTTATGCTGACAACACTTCTCAGCCCTTCTCTGGATTTCTTGTCAAACTGGGCAACTATATAAAATGAACAGACAAGAGCTGCAGCACAGAGCTGATTGATTCCAGCGTGTGCCTGCACCATTAGGAGCAATCTTATTCTGCTAAGAGGTTCTCTTATGCAGTCTTCTAGTGGGGGAATCTTGGATTGTTTCTGACAACTGTTTTTAAAGAGTTTTATTTTTTCTTATGGTCTTCCTAAAAGCATAAATCATCATGTGAAGAGTATAACACACTAGCTTAAATAGTTTCACAAAAGTTGTTTGAAAGTTTGGAGTTGACTGATGAATTTGGCTTGGTCATCAAAGTCAGTTAATAGTGCAGGCCCCTTCAGGCCAGATTCCTCCTCTTTCCATTTGCTTTACTTATGAATGTGAAGTTCAGAAGGGATAGCCCAAGTGTACCTTCTCTGTAAAGCCTCTCTTGATTCCTCCAAGTCATTAATTTCTTCTCCCTCTATTCCAGCAACAAAAAATAATAGCAAAATTCATAGTTGCAAAAATTTGATGAACATCTACACATTCTCTTGACCTTAGTCTAGGTACACAGACTCACCAGTTCTCTTCAACAATCCTAAGATGTCTGCATGGTTATTTTCTGAGTCCCAGCATAGCTCAGTGACTTGCCCAGGATGACACAAGAAAGTGGACTTTAACCTAGAAATAGGCAGTTGACTCCAGAGCATGCATTCTAAACTTTTTTCTGTGGCCTCTGTTTTGTACTCGTAATGGCACAAAACTTCAAGAACAATAAAAACCATAGTAGCCAACATTTTCCAAGTGCTATGCAAAGCTAACTTTAGTGTTTTCATTTGACTCAGTGAGAAGTATATGCTCTTCACCTTTGGATTACTGACGACTAAGGAAGGATCGAAAAGAAGAGAAACTAAGTGTTGCCCCATGCCATCCTTTTCAGTATAAGTAGAATAGTCAGAAAGGATCTAACAGGCTTCTTCAGTCGTTCATATTTCTTGGAATGTAGCTGTCTTCTTTCTCAATTTTGAATAGCTCTGGCTCAAAGGGAAAGAGTGGCCCCTTGGGCTGTCAGTCCTTGCCCCACTTTCTAGTCATAGGTGTAATGCACTTAGTACTTACTTCAAATCTCTCTGACCTTTCATCTGTGTCAGGTCCACTGGGATTCTGTGGGCATGAGGCATCGCTAGTGCTCTGTTTTAATACAATAGCAATGGACTGAGGCAGACTCACTCAATGTGCTATTGCCTCTGCTCAGTGCATGCTCCATGCTCACACTGGACTTGACTTACAAAACATGAGTTCAAAAAAAATTATTGTTGAAATCAGTGATAGCAGAGCATCCAACCAAGTGCAGGGCCCTTCTGAACACAGCTTTGACTTACACACAGGTTGCATGTACATGAAGCCACCCTGGCTACAAAGGAATTAGTTACTTTAATTTTCATTTTTCAGGTCAGACACAGATGGAGGATGGGGTAAAATAACTTAAGCTTGAATAAATGGAAATTGGAGAAGTCTGGATTTGAGCCCTGGTTTGTCTATCTGAACTGAAATTTCACACTGGTAACTATTTAGTATAGTAGTAACTCAGTTATGCAACTGCCTAAATTTTGATTGATTTTAGTTATTTAAAAAACATCAAAATGTGAGTTATAGAAAATCCAAATTTCTCTCCCTTTGTAGTCATTCTCCATATAACATTTGACTAATGCACTGTGCCTTGTATTGCAATTTATATTTTTCTAAATACTTTACCAATACATTATTTCATTTGATAACCAACACAATCTTAAGAGAACCGGAAGCTGTTATTCATTTTTTAGGTGAGAAAATTGAGACTCAGAGGTACAAAATCACTCCTTCAGGTGACATGCAGCAACGGGGCACTAGCTCAAAAGGAGACAAAACCAGTCTTTACCAGACACAATCTGCCAGTTCCTTCATCTTGGACTTCCCAGCCTCCAGAACTGTGAGAAATAAATTTTCATTATTTACAAATTATCTAGTTTTAGATAATTTAGATAATTTTGTTATTGTCCTGTGTCTTAGTCCATTATGTTGATATAAGAAAATATGTAAAGTTGAAAGTCCAAGATTGGGTGGCTCCATCTGTTTGGACTCCAGTGCAGGCCTTGTGGCTGCATCACAAAATGGTAGAGAAGCAGAAAGGGAAGCAACTCTGTGTTGAGGTGTGTACGGTAAACTCATTTTAAAACAGCCTGCTCCCCTGAGGATTCCACAGTGGGACCATCATCTCTGAGGATGATGCCCTCATGACCTAAGCACTTCCCACTGCGCCCCACCTCTTACATATTCCACCACCTCAGCATCAGCACACTGGAGAACACGCCTCCAGCACCGCACCCTTGAGAAACAAACCCAAGCTTCAGCACAGCACAGACTAAGACAGCAAACCACCTCTTGAGTCCGAACTGAAATAAATACAGTAGGACTTGTGCACAAGTGACAAGAAAGGAAGAACATGGGGTCATAAAGCAAAATGAGGTTTTTATACAATTATCTTTACGTGACAGAGAATATGCTTAGTGGAATGAATCTGTGTGTTGAGGTCTCAGACTGGGTCCAAGTATAGCTCAGCCACTTCATTGGGAGAACATGGCTACTTTCATTTCTGAGCCTCAAAGTCTTCATATGCTAAAAGAAACATTAATACTTACCTTAAGTGACTATTGCATCAGATGAGAAAAACAGCTGGGGCCAGTAACCATGAGTTTCCCTGTCCTGTGGATCATGATCTTCGGGTCATTCCGGCAGTGAGAGCTCAGTGTCCTCTACTGCAGGGAAGCTTGGTGCCAAATATGAAGTTGGTGAAGGAAAACTCCGAGAGTCTTACGCTGATTCTTCTTCTTACCAGTCTCTCCTGCTTCTATCATGTCATCAGTGTTTAGTTATGAAGAAGAAAAGCCATCAGGTACTGTGATTAATACATAAAGATGTGCAAAATGTGCTGGCTGTGAACATTCTAGTGTTCCTCCAATACCAATTCAGAGATTTCATTGTGAAATCATTTTAAAGGATGACCTAATGGGTAGTTTGGCTACACTCATTAGATTTGAAATCATTATTAATTTTTTTAGTACCACAACATTGATTCAGATGAACCTTTATAACATAGAAAGTGTATAGTATTTAGGAGTAATTAACATCCTTTAATTAGAAAGAATTGCCAAGTAGTTTTCTCTCTTGGCTCTCTTGTAGCTAGTGCAGCTGGATGAAATTTAATCACAAAGGAAACAGCTTGTGTTTTATGTTATATTTGCCTTTAATAGATTAAAATATTCTTTGGTATTATATTTTATCATAAAAAGGTACATTTGAATCATCAATGTTATAGAATGTGAACAGTCCAAATGTAATAAACCTTATGGATAAAACCTTTCACCTAGATATGCACACACAGGGTATAAAGTAAGTTTAGAAACTTCATCTATCTGTCCATATGCTTACAGAGTTGTGTAGATCTTAATGCTGGCTTTACTATTTTTATTCCTCTAGGATCACAATATAAAGTTTCATATTTTCATGTGCATTTAGAGTAAATGTTACTCCTTGCTAACCAGAGAGGCATTTAGGCAATCACTGGGTATGAAAATTGCTGACATTTTCTGAATTTCAGATGACAAATGAAATGCTCCTGTCAGTTTACTGTGTAACTCCAGAGCATATGGTGCTTCTGCTGGTGGGTGTTATTTCAAAGTTTTCAAATCACACCATGAGAAAGTCCCTCTGGTAGGCTCCTGGAATACTTAGCAACTGTGAATCTGAAGTGACAGTACAGAGAGAAGGGACCAAAAAAAAAATCACTTTTTACCCCTTTTTTTTTTTTTTTGACAAGGAGAAGGCAGTACAAAGTGAATGATAAGTTAATTCAGGGAGGTGGAGGGGCAGAAGTGCTAATCTAGCAAGAGAATAAGAAGCAGTTTTTCCTTTTATAGGACAAACTAGGAAATCATCTAAATTCTTAAAATAGTGTTTAATATCAGATTTCAGAGAAAGAATAAAGATTTAGGGAATGACTAGAATTAGAGTAATTGTCAAAACCCTACACAAAAGCTTAGAAAAGGAGGAAAGCATTGTTTGAAGCAACAGAGAATGGTGACAAAATAATATCTATGCCTGAAATCACAAAATAACTCCAAATAATGAAGAGTTGAAGAGAAAGCCTCTGCCATTCAAGCTGGGGCAGTTTATTTAAATCTTGTTCCCAGCAGAGGCTCATTTCTTTCATTGTAATCTATTTTAATGGGGCACTTTGTTTTGTTCAATAATGCCTGCATTCAAGAGCATTTCTGCAGTGGTCAAGCGACCAGTCAATTAAATGAAAAAGCCAGTGAAATTGGTTGCTGGAATTAATTGATCAGCCATATCCACTACAGTAGTTTGCTAACTATCCTCAGGACACTAAGGCTCATGTTTTCTTGTATATTCTTCCTAGGAATCCAAAACTTTCCATTAGTCTTCCATCATACACACAGTTTTTTTTAAAAAAATTTATGCTTAAAGAATACAGAAGAGAAGTGACCTAAAATGATGACATTTTTCTGAAAGTTGAGAATAATTTCACCCCCAGATTAATGGAATCCTAGGTTTTTCATGTGAGAAATACAGAATCTTTGGTCAACTAAGCAAGTGTGCTGGCTGGCAGTGAATCTCTTCAGATAGTCTAGCATCTTGAACCTTCAGGTATTAGGAGTAGACCTTAGATACTAACAATAACCAATAAAGAAAATGCATTGCTTTCTAAGTATGCATTTTATCATATAATCCTCACGGTCACAAACAAAATTACTATCGCCATTTCACAGATGAGAAAATTGAGGACAGGGAGGCCAAGCATCCTACTCAAGTTTCCTTGGGAAGTAGTACAGGAGTTACTTCCCTGTAGTATTGATGTGCAGCAAACTTTCGTTAATTTGGGGCTGGGATTGTGGCTCAGTGGTAGAGCGCTTGCCTTGCACATGTGAGGCACTGGGTTTGATACTCAGCACCACATAAAAGCAAACAAAATAAAGGTATTGTGTCCATCCACAACTAGGAAAAAAATATATATATATATTTAAAAACTTGGTTAATTTGCCTGCAAAACCTTTGGGTTCCCCACCTCCCCCACACTCACCAGCCCTATGCTGATCGTTGCAGCCCCACATCTGACTACTTCTCAGGCTATATACATGATTGGATCTGAGGATGGATTACATACAGGCTGGACTGGGCTCACCATTTCCTTTTTGCCAAGGCTGCTGGACTTATCTTAGGTTTTGGGTGGTACAGAGGCACCTGAGCAGGCAGAAGAGGCTAGCAGGCTGATACAGACAAGAATCCCTATAGAGAGCAGTGGGCATGAGGGGCCATGTGACCCTTGGAGAGAAGGAAAGAGTAAACTCTGTTGTTAGAGATTTGATGATGGACTTCCTGCAATTGAGTTTAGCTGCAGGAGATTTGATGGACTTCCTGCAATTGAGTTTCATGGGAAACCCCTCTAGTCTTCTACTGAAATCCTTATTTATTTATTTATTTTATTAAACACGTTTGAGTGAGTTCCTGTTATATATATCAAAATGATTTTTTTAGTTAGCTTTTTCGCTGTTGTGACTAAAAAATCTGACCAGAACAATTGTAGAGAAGGAAAATTTATTGGAGGACTCAACAGTTTCAGAGGTCACAGTCTACAGACAGCTGGCTCTATTCCTCAGGGCTCAAGGTGAGATAGAGCATCATGGCAAAAGAGCGTGGCAGAAGAAAGCTACTCATGTAATGATCAGGAAGCAGAGAGAAAGACTCCACTCGCCACAAACAAAATATATACCCCCAAAATATGGCTCCAGTGCCCCACCTCCTCCAGCCACACTGTACCTGTCTTCAGTTACCACTCAGGGGATTAATTCACTGAGTTAAAGATCTCCTGACCCAATCATTTCTCTTCTAAATCTTCTGGCATTGTCTTGCACATGAGCTTTTGGGAGGTACCTCACCTCTAAACTGTAACATAATTCTTAAGAAAATTAAGACTCTTCTTGGAGGAGACTTTTATTCTACTTAATTCCAACCACTCTGAATAGTTACTCCAGAACATATGTTCATTCATGGACTTCAAAAATGCCTATCTTCCCCCCCAGTATTTATATTGTTATCAGAAGACGACTGACAAGGGGCTGGGATTGTGGCTCAGTGGTAGAGCGCTTACCTCGCATGTGGGAGGCACTGGGTTCGATCCTCAGCACTGCATATAAATAAATGAATAAATAAAGGTCAATCAACAACTAAAAATTAAAAAAAAAAAAAAAGAAGACGACTGACAAGAGAGTGAAAATAAAGATGCTAAGTACCGCTTACTGCCACCAAGACTAGGAATGAGTTTTACCAATATAATTTGTCAAGTCACCCACTACAAGCATTGGCATATCAGTCTCTTTAAAAATGTTTGTTTTCCTCAATTCTATTTATTCAGTAAATTACAACAAGTATGAGTTTTATAATTTATAGGTTACACCTCTGGAAATCTGTTCTTCCATAAATGTGTTAACACATGTTAAAGTGTATGTCTCTATTTTCAATTGGGGACGTGTAAATGACACAGTGTGTTGAAAGTGGCGTCAGGCTGGCTGATAATAGCTATAGCTACTTTGTAGGCTCTGAAGAGTGCCCGGCTCACCAAAAGAGTTAAGAGAATGCTAGCTAGCATTAATTATCATTTTAGTATCATCATTACACCTCTGGCCTCTTTCTCAACTACATCATTCCTACATTCTTTTGATTGGTACTAACCAATCTTGTTCTTTAAATTCTGGGCAAGACATCATTGATGAGTAAATTTGATTTATAGTAGCTGTTTTTCCTTTCTTAAAAGCTCTCTTTATCTTATTTGCATGTGAATCTAATTCTTTTCAGTTTGTCTCCAAGAAATACAGAAAAACACTCAAAAGATATTCTGTAGACTTTAGTTTGTGTTATACTTTTCTAGACTGTAAGAATTGCTCCTTCCTTCCTTTCCTTCTTTCCTTCTTCCTTTAAAAAACAAAATATAAGAAACTACTGATCAAAGATATTTTACCAGGACCAGATTAAATTTACTTTACAACTCTTTTCTTTGTCTGTGGTTTTTTAGTAATTGAGGATGTACATCTCAAGGGTGGTTTGTAGTGATACCCCCAAAAATCTGGAGTATGGATTTTGGTGCAGCTTTTCCGGTATTATGCTTTGATCTAATATCAAAATGTAAAAGAAATAGTGTAAGAAAGAGCTTAGTCTAGGGAATCCAATGTGAAGCCATGACAGAAAATATTAGGTTGTATGTTACTTCAGGGTAAGGATATGTCTTCTACTTGTAGCTTCACTCTCAATCAGTGTTGACTAAACTAACTGATATTAATTTTGCCTTTAGTACTCTGGAAGTAGAATGTTTTGCTCCATCGTAAATTACTGTGTTTTTTTCAGAGCAGCAAGATAAACAGACAGCTCAGTAAAAATAATACATATAGGAAGAGAGGAGAAGCTGTAGTTTTATGCTGTGTATCTCTATGCAAGTTTCTATTACTAGTCTATCCCTATTAGCAAAGAGACTATTGTGATTTCATATCACAAAACATCACCCCTGACAGGCATTAGGCCAAGCTGCTTCAATGAGCTACTCATCCTCAAAACGACAGAAGTCCTGAGTTGTCATCAGATTCAGCATTGGGGAAGTACACGTAACATCTGTTGCAAGGACCACCTTTGTAATAACAAAATTTCTGGGTGTTTTGTGGACATCAGTGCTTAGAAAATGTAGACTGCTGTGTCGTCATGGGAAAGGAAGACTCCAGTGGTTGCCTGTGTCTGAATTCAAATGTGAGCCATGAAGGAGTGGCTAATGAATTCAGATTGAAGGCATGGTCAAAGAACTAGCTGAGAGACAACACCTGCACAAACTGTCTCTGAGAAGCAGCCATCTGAGCACAGCAGTTGCTAAGAGCAAATAAGATGAAGAACAAGCTTTGAATGCCAGGTGCCCCAGACTCCATCACCAGGGCTATAGAATGCCTCTTTATGAGACTGAGAAAGGTGTCCCTCTGGATGGATAAAGGAGAAAAAGGCCACTTTCTAGCTGGATGTGGCAGCTATCAAACTGTTGCTTCTCTGCTACAGATCAATAATTAGTGGCCCTGATAATTGACTCAGTAACATTTCTTCCTTGCCAAATGCCACTAAGCTAAGCTTGTCAATAGTGGGTGCTAGCAGGGACACTGGAGGAGAAGGGTTGCAATGTGTGCTTTTTTGGCATTTGTGGCAGTCACAGGTAAGACTCTGTGGGCCTCATCTCCCAGCTCGGCAAATGATGACTTCCCAGCAGGTCATGCTCTTGCTGCACATCATCTTTGACATTCAGTGGACCCCACTGTGTTCTGTCCCTCAGCCTGGTAGCAGGGGTCTTTTTATAGACTTACTTCTTATTTGTATACTTTGCCTCAGTCCTATAGGTAGTGGCCCCTCTCTCCTATGTCCCTGTATTGTTTGGACTTCCTTTTACTCTTACTGGATGACCCTCTATTGCTTCTATCTCCCCTTGTAGCTATTCTTTCTATTATATTTTTCCTATTCAAATTATGTGTGGATTCTACCTCCTGCATGAACCCTGACTGACACAATGGATGCCTTAGAAAGGTGGCCCTTTGACAAGATTTAATGAATAAAGGTGTCTTTGTGCAAAGGAAAAAAAGGTCTTTCTTTCCCAGAGGCAGTATCCCTTACCAAGACATTGAACTTATTTGGTGACAGCTGGACTTCAGTCTCCATTTGCTCCAGCACATTGGGCAGGCATCTGTGAAGAAGTGCATAACTTGTTCAACCATTAGGAATAGTCCTTGTCCAGACCTCTGAATCTCTGTGAACTCCAAGTTTCCAAGTTTTATGGCTGTGTTTTTGATCTCAAGATTATCTCATGCTGGTGGAGGAGGCGAGTAAGTAGACAGTACGAATGGTTTTTTTTTTTTTTTGGTACCAAGGATTGAACTCAGGGGTACCTGACCACTGAGTCACATCCCCAGCCCTATTTTGTGTTTTATTTAGAGACAGGGTCTCACTGAGTTGCTAAGTGCCTCGCCGTTGCTGAGGGTGGCTTTGAACTCACGATTCTCCTGTCTCAGACTCCCAAAGTGTTGGGATTACAGGTGTGAGCCACCATGCCCAGCTAGGAACAGTTTTGATGGAAGGAAATATAGAGTACAAGGGAAAATGTAGAACAGACCCTATGTCTATTGTCTACATAACCAATTACTCTGCAAAATATAGGCTTGCGACAATATTTATTATCTTACACAGTTTCTGTGAGTCAGACGTTTGGGAATAGCTCAGCAATGATCTGGCTTGAGATCTCTCATAATCTTATAGTTAGGAGGTCCACTGCGGCTGCTGTCATCTGAAGGCTTGATTGAAGCTGGACAGTTTGCTTCTAAGATGGTTCACTGACACAGCAGGCAAGTTGATGCTGGTTGCTGGCAGAAGGCCTCTTTGTTGACCTCTCCATAGGGCTGGTAAATGGCAGGTGGTGTCCCCCAGAATAGGTGACTGAAGAAAGAACAAGGTAGACTAAGTCCTTTTATAACCTAGTCTCAAAAGTCACATATTTGACAGTTTCCCATAGATGATACAGAGTGAATATCAGGAGGCAAGAATCATTGCCCTCATAAAAATAGGCTACTGTAGA
>CM053403.1:83708894-83729433 GCA_028644305.1 Xerus rutilus | reverse complement strand
TTTGCATAATTACTCAGGTCTTGGTTTCCATATGATGGGATTTCTACTGGAATAATATTCCTAACCTCTCCTGTTAGCTATTTGATTTGTAAGTTCAAGAGAAAAAACTGAGCATGCTGGACATGTTCTAGCCCTTCCTAGACTTTTCATTTTCAGAGTGAACATGTCCACAGGATTCATGCATTCTTGTCAGCCCTCTGCCATGTGGTAAGGGGTCTGTTTCTAGGAGGGATGGCCTGCAGCTGTCAAACTACACCAGTGAACAAGGAAAAAGTATTTTAAATTCAGCGATAAAGGCAGATCTAAAGCCACATTCTCCAATCAGCTTTAACAGTAATAAAGCTGTTGGTTTGATCTCCATCTGTCTATCTTTTCTATCTCTAAATTGGTTCTGAATTCAATTGGGACAGAGGGATGTTATTTACTGGCTCTTCCCGAACACCTAACATATGTTTTCCATATCAAATGTAGTCGATAAATACTAACTAATGACAAAGTCATGGAATATAAATTCCACGAGAGCAAAGCCTTTGCTTATCTCATTCACTGACATTTCTCTAGCACATAAAAGTTGTTTAAAAAAAACACAGTTCAGATCACAAATATTCTCACTCTCATTTCAGTGTAAAGCATTGGGAGTACTTCAAATTTTTTGTAACGCCCAAGAGATTAATGAAAGATGATCTCAATGTGACTGAAAGGAACAGAATCGCTGCAGAGTCCCTGAATTATTCACATCAGAGATTGACAGTGTGATGTGCCTCAGCCTCTATGTAGGCTTACCAAAGGCTTGATTTTTGCCCAGGACCATAGTACTGAGAAATCTCAAGTGATGGAAGAGGAACAAAGAACACTGACATAGGCCAGTAGTAAAGTCCTCAGGAACACAGGAAAAGGATCTGAGGATGTGAAAGGTGGATCCCAAAGTAGATTTGGAGCTCAGACAGAACTGTCTATGAAACAATCTTAAACTGCTTCCAACAGGATGTGTAGACTGACAGGACATTAAGCCATGTAATGCTAGGAAATACACTTTCAAAATGTGAAGCCATTCTTGTCATCAATGATTATGACACACTGGGATTCTGTCTGCTAAAGAGATAGCCATCGGCAAAGGGAACTCCATGAGGAGAACAAGCACCTACATGTTGGACGGGAAAAGTCTCAGGGAAAATCCTTAAGTGGGGTGCTTAAGGACAACTATGGTAGATAAAAAGAGCAAGATTTGTTCTAGAAACCCCCCAAATGGTGAAAAGATGATGTATATAGCTCCCATTCTGTGTGTGCATTCAATTCCCCAGAAACCTCTTAAGCAAATCCCAAAGCTACATCCTTCTTCTGGCTGTTGTTATCTATAAGACACAACTATCAGAGTTAACACCATGGCGTCTAGCATTGGTCAGAGTCTGCAAACAGAAGAGCATGATTCCGTCTTTTTTTTTTTTTTAATTTTTTTTTTAAGATTTTTTTTTAGTTGTTGATGGATGCAATGTCTTTATTTTATTGCTTTGTATGTGGTGCTGAGGATCAAACCCAGGGCCTCACGCATGCGAGGCAAGCGCTCTACCGCTGAGCCACAATCCCAGCTCATGATCCCGCCTTAATAAGGTGTATTACTTAAGCTTCAGGTCCCCTGGAGTTCTGTAGTAATTCCTAAGTGAAGACTTTAGGATTGGAGTACCTGAGTTTGAACTCTACCTAGCCACTCGGTTAGCCAGTGGAAAAATCTTGGGTTAAGTTATTTGTCATTTTTAGCCTAAGTTTGTTCTTTGTATAAAGGTACAGATGGGGATTAGACTAGTACTTATCACATAGAGCTGTACTGTAGCAAGAATTTGATAAGGTGAGTCATATGTATTAAGTAAATATGTATGTAAAATGAATCAATTACCCATTTATATAAATTTAATAAGTTTTTCAAAATGAGTAATCCACATAAAGCCCTTTACACTGTGACTGGCATATGATCAAGTTCATGCACATAGGAAGATATTGCTATTAATAGATCCTGCAAACATGTATGAAGTTCCTGCTGTATACTGACTGTCAAAAATGTGCTAAATATCGTATGACAGCTATCCAACCATACTTTATATTTCATCTTTATCCTCAGCCTCTGAAAGATGAGAATTTTCAATACTGATTTTTTCTTCCAAAAAGCATAAATAGTATATAAATGAGTTACCTTTCCCACTATCTTCCTCTTTGCTGTAGGAATTTCAGTAACAATAAATTGGTGTGGTGATCAGAAAGCCCTGGATCTCTGCTTTTATCATCCTGGTATTCCTTAAGAGATCTCATTCCTATTGCCGATTTCCCCATTTTTCCCTCCCCTTTTTCCTTCTTTGAATATTTTTAAGACCCTAGTATGTTCACTGTATAGTGATAAAAGCTGTGAAAATCTCAGGAACTGTAACACACACAGTCTCTGTCTCTGTCTCCGTCTCTTTCTCTTAACCTTTAGAATATGAGTAGACAAAGCATAAAAACCTAAATATAATAGTTGAATGACTACACAAGCCCCTGTTGTGAAATTTGTACCAAAGTCAACAATATACAACCAGTGGTTTTCCTTACTAACCTAGCATATCACGTTGTCAGCTTCTGCTGTGAATAATTTAGGGTTTTTTTCTTTCATAAAGAGATAGCTTTCCTCTGTAGATTGCAATGTAAAGATTACCTAATTACAAGTTGTTAGACGAACTTACTCCCTCAATTGAGTAAGTAAGGGAGTAAGTTCATCTAACAACTTGTAATTGTTAGATGGCTAACAACTTGTAATAAGTTAGAGGGCTGGGGTTGTGGCTCAGTGGTAGAGTGCTTGCCTTGCATGCGTGAGCCACTGGGTTCGATCCTCAGCACCACATAAAAATAAATAATATGAAGATATTGTGTCCATCTACAACTAAGAAAACAATATTTAAAAAAAGAATAAGTTAGAGATACAAATGACTTCATAAGGGAAACTCATTATCAATAACGTTTGGAATTTGACTCGATTATTTATTAGAGGAACTTGAAAGTCATCACCAAATTCATACTGGGCATACATGAACATAGGTGATGGAGAGGGAGGAAGGGAGTACAGAGGAGGTTCTAGGGAATGAAATTATGCTATTTGCATGTATAAATATATCACAACGAATTCCACTTTTACATATAATTATAATGTACCAATTAAGAAAACAAATAGAAAGGAGACCAGTAAAATAGATCTAGGAAATCAGTGTGCAGGAAGGAGGGAAAAATACAATATGAAACACAGACACTTCTAAAGAAGGGAAAACTTGGAAAGCAGCAAAGCCAAAACAACTGGAGTGATCACTGGTAGCAAATTCATATGGGCATGTAACTGTAGGGGATGCAGAAAAAAAAAAAAGGCAACATGACTTTAAACTAAGCAAAGAAATCACACTAGAAATCACACTATAGGCAAGTCTGAATCTATCTCCTTAGTGAAGACACTTTGGGAATAATACACATGGAAATGAAGATTCAGACATGAAAAGCACAAGTGATTATAAGGACCTGCCAGATTGATTTACGAGGTCTGAGTGGCACAGCCACCACCTAAATATGTGCATATATGTGGGTATCTCTCACTGATACCAAATGATTATCAAAATAATTAGTTTTCTTTGTAGCTCTATTGTGAGGGACAAGTCTTTGTTGGCTTAAGTACAATCTTTGTCTTGAAGAAATAATTTTAAAATGTGTCACCAGGTGGGCTCTAACCAGGAAATAAAACTATATGCAGTTATCAGACAGTTGTTGAATTCAAGCTCATTTGTAATAAACCAAGGAGACTATAGTTCTGTAAACAGATGGTTCTAGACGCAATATGATGCTAATAGAATTGAAAATTAACCTTAGCTAAGAGATAACTAGTAGTTATTGCTGGGCTTGTATTTTGGCCAATAGCCCAAGCGTGGAGCTTGAAATTTTATTTTATAACTATACTAACATTGTAAGCAGAGAGGAAAGGTAACAGAATGAAAAAACGTGTTTATAAATGGCTAGAGGGTGGGATGTACCCACTCAGTGATACCCTAGAAAAGGTGAGAGAGCTTGAACTAATTTAATTATCATCAGGAAGGTGCTTCAAATTACCTTGTTCATGTTAAAAAACGATGACTATTATAAGCCACAAATTACTAAAATTGTTGAATAAATATGTGAAGAAAACATCAGTGTTTTAAATATAGGATAAAAATAGTCCTTGTTAGAGACACTGTTTGCTCAAAAAAGCTGACTATGCATATACAAATGTTATAAAAGAAATAATTTTAAATTATTTAATGTGATAAACTGACACTTTGGCATTTTATAATGATCTTCAAAAAAGCCAACAGAAAATGTGAAGAATTTTAGAATATACATGTCTCAAAAATGACTGCTTTCTATTTATAAATGGGCTTTGGAATATATTCAGCATGAGTTATTTTCAATTTGGAAATAATTGCCTATAAGTGATATAAAAAAAGTTATAGCAAACACACAACTTATAAAAACTAAAGTATTTTAATAATTGTAGTTCCACATATATTTATGCTGGAGTTTATGGGAAGTGTTTTGAAATTCATGCAGAGCACTGAAAAAATTATAAGACAAATGATTCAAATTGAGGTCAACCAAGTTATAAATCAAAACATAAATGTATTTCACAGTACATTTAGTTCCAACATAGTTCATAAAATAACCTGTTTACTTGCTGAAACAAAGCATATAAATTTGAAATTTATTTTAGTCAGAATTAACATCTTTTGAAAAAGCCAAAATTAACTCCAGTTCATCACTCCTCTATGCAAATACCTTCCATTGCCTGCTTTTGTTTACCGATGCAATTCACAACTTAAAGCTTATAGGCAACTCAATTATTTTCTCCACAGTGTAAGTGATTCAATCTGTGTTTCCTATTTCATTAATTCGTGGCTTATAATCTTAATAGCCAGTCACTTATTTGTGAAGCAAACAGGATAGATAATTTTAAGTACTTTCCTAATCATATTGAAATAGTTTCAAATTCAAATTTTCAAATTAACTTACCTTAGAAGATGTTTTAAGCGTTTCTTTTGAAAGAGTTACTGCAAACTCAAATGCCTGTGGAGGCCAGGTAGGCAACAAAGTGAGTACAGTGGGTCTGGAGGAGACCAGATAATGGGAGCCATCACCTCTATTTATGGGTTGGTCTCTACACAGCTCTAAGATTTGATGTGCAGTAATGGCACCTCTGGTTGCTAGCTCTTCCAATTCTTTAAGAGAAGTCGTATATGCAACTTTTATTTTTTTTGAAAAAAAATTGAAAAAAAATTTTTTTTTACCTTCTAACTTTTGGATGTTGTCAACTGATTGGAATTTATTTATTATAATTTTTTTAGGTGCTGAGTGTCGAATTCAGGGCTTTGCACATACTAGGCAATCGTTCTACCATGGAGCCACATCCTCAGCCCATGATTGAAATATACAAAACCAAAAAACGATGTAAACCAAAAAAGAAAATTTTTAGGCTCAATTTTTAGTCCTTGGACTTCTAGTTTTCACCTCTATGGCAAACTATAAACCAATTAAACCCCTTGTACTATAGTTCAATTTTCTGCCCTGCTCTCCTTATTCTTGCAAATTCCCGGGCCAGGACAGCTGCCTTTCTTCTTTTTTCCTGTCAATTCACTCTTCCTGAAACTTCTGATCTCTTTGCTATGGTCTAAATGTTTGTGTTTTCCCCTAAGTTCCTATGTTGAAATGCTAACCGTCAAAGTTATGGAATTGGGAGGTGGGGCCTTGGGGAGGTGATTAGGTCCTGAGATTGAGGCCCTCGTGAATGGGATTAGACACTTATAAAAGAGGCCTGGAGGGGAACAAAATAAATAAGTATATAAATAAATAAAAATATAAACAGACATCTGATTTTCCATATCTATGGCTTATTGAATATATTTTCTAAGCCAAATTCTGCCTGTATCATAATCATTTGTTCTAGGTGTTTTATTCGTATTGCTAAAAATATAAACTATCTGAAGGCAGAGATTTTCCTACAGTGAATGCTTGTAGGATCGGATTGAATTGGATATGGAGGATATCACTTACAGATGTCTCATCAGCAATATTTTTCATGGAGACTTTCATCTGAGTTGAACATACAGAGTTAATATTTTCAGGGCTAAAGTCTAGTGAAAAAAATCTGTTAAATCATGTTCCTTAACAGATGGTGCATTTGTTTCCTTAATGCAATATCCTGACTGTGTAGAGTTGTCATAATTAAGTAATAGCTGCCTGCACAATCTTTGATAACTGAAGACTTTCCTATGTGTCAACTCTGTGTGTTCCAAGCTTGATGTGTAGCTGCTCCTGAATTGGACTCAGTGTGAACTGTTTCTGGGTGGATTTTTTTTTTTGATCCCAGTTACCAAAGTCTTTGCTGGTTTTAGTCTGAAAAGGAAGTGAACTATGCCTTATATGGTTTATTTCTAAAATGATCCTGGAATCCAGGACATAGAATTTTTTGTTTGTTTGTTTGTTTTGGGGTTACTCACAGCTTGGACTGATGCTTGAATTTCTATTACCATGGAGGTTTCAATAGGTCTTGAGGTTGTTGGATGTTTCCCCCCCACTCTATTGAGTACTAACTACTCCTGTAGAAATTATCATTCATCCCTTTCTGTTTGATCTGTATAAATAATGCAATGTTTACATGCCAGCTGGGTGTGTGGTAGGAAGAGCATGTAAACTGCAATCAAGAAACCAGCTGTTTGACCTTGAAGAGCAAGGAAGTTACCTGATGTCCTGCAGTGGTTCAGATCATGGGAAAAAGGTTTGGGATTCTACCAGTTGAAAGAAGATGTGAGGTGCTGTTGGGATTGTAGACATGCCTTATTTGAAGACAGCAACAGGCCCCTGAGTCTTTCCAATAGGCCTTTTTTAAATGTGCAGACCAAAAAAAGAAGGCTCAGTGCCAACATATTACATAAGTGAGCTCATGCTCATAAGCAGGTATTTATAACCTTGAGTATATATGTGGAATCCGGTATTTATGACCTTGACTACATACTACATCACAGCAGATCAGAACTCTCACTAAGGGAGCCTAACTCTAGCCATCTGGGGCCTGCCCCACATCTGAACACCTCAAGTGTTGTTTTCTCATGTGTAAGATCAGAAAATGAGAATGCCTATGTCTTAGTATAATTCCTATCTCCGGATTAAATGACATAATATATTTGAAAGCCCTTTGTGAACATGCTATTCTAGTGCTATTGTTTATTTAAATAACTTTTGCACTTTATTCTTGGTGGGAGATACTTAGTTTCTTGGGAACCCTTTGGAGTCAGCAAACTGTGGCTGGATCTATGGATTATTGAATCCTAAACCAAATTCTGCCCTGTGTTGTACATATGGCTAGGCCAAATCTAGCCAAGGCCACTGGTTTGCATCTTGTCTATGGCTATTTCACTCAACAATCAAGAGTCAAGTAGTTTCAACAGAGAGCTTATATCCTGAAAAGGTGAAAATATTTAATATCTAGCACTTTAGAAAGAGTCTGCTGACTCTGGCACAGTTTTTCACTCACAGGAAATATTCAAACATTTGGCTTCAAGTCTGAACTTGAAGAGTGCCCCAATAAGACCTTCTCAGGTTTACTATTTATTTTTCCTGTGGTCACAGGGCAGGAATGAAAACACCTGTGGGATTTGGGACCAAGACAATAATTACTTCTCAGTCTTATCTCCTGCAGCCAGAAGAAAACATCTGCTTTTTTAATTCTGCAGAGAAGGGCAGAATTAAAACTGTCTAGGGACTTCTGCTGTATCTCTGAACAGAGAAGGAAGGAGGAAGGCAGGCAAGAACATTTCTGGTTTAACCAAATGAAAAGTTAAGGGAAATCAACTGAGAAGGGTGAAGTGTTGGGTTTAAAGTTTAAATCTAAATAGATTTCATTGCCATTCTTGTACCAATGGATAGATGTTGGCAAAAGTCTCACTAAGTCTTTGATTTGTTTAATAAGTCATTTTAAAAAATCAAATGGATCACCGGGCAGGAATTTGACCAGAAACACCTTCCAAGTGATAATTAGCTTGCCAATTTTTCTCCAAGTTTTATGTTAGCATAAATATTCATGACACATTCCCCATCAAATTGTAAGTTCTTCAGGAAACACTGTTATCAGTTTAAGAAGAACATGAATCAGACTGATAAAGCTAATTGGTTAGGGTTCTTTTTTCTCCTTCATTTTAAATAAAGCTGTCGAAGGTTCCCAGGGTAATGAAGAGCTTTGTTGTTATGACAACTGCTTATTCCTTCCCTTTGAAGAAGCTTGTGATGTGATAGGCAACACATCAGGAATAATTAAAACAAATGATAAGTGAGATGCACCCACATAGTTGAAAAAACCAGCACAAACTCAAACCGTTTTACTGGTCTTCAGTTACTGTTTTCATGGCAGAAAATTCATATAATCTGAGCTGGTCATTTGTGCAGTTCCCACTGTTTCTATAACTGGGGATGATGCTACTCAGGGAGATTTAGATACATCCTGAGATCTCTTTTGCCTGCTGCGTCTCACTGTCCAACCTACTCTTCAAGAAGCGGTGGTTTTTCAGGGCGATGGCGCACACTAAAGTGATTGAGAAAGCTCACTTAGTGTATGTACCTTGATTTCTTCCAGTAAGTAGGGCTGTTGTAGTACACTACAAGCTCACTGCTCAGGGAACCACAGAATAGCATGAATTTGTCTTTTTCCAGGGCTTTCCCATTCCTTTTCTCTTCTAACCCCTCTCTGAACAACTCCATGAACTTGTTGGCATTATCCCTACCTCACAGTGAAAGAATGCAATCCCTGAAGAGTGTAAAGGACACATACAAGGTCATTCAGCTGGAAGTAGTTTAAGTGCTAATTCCTGCTTGAGTTTTTTTATTTCAACAGATCTTTACATGATGCTGTAGCTGTACATGATGCTATAGCTGAAAGAAAAAACTGGTTTGAATAATTAAAATATAGCAGATAATTCTGTACCGAGAAATGCTATTACTATTACTTTATTTCCTTCTCATTTCCTTGCTATACTCTTAGCCTATCTAGACAAATCATTTTATCTCCTAGTTTCAGGTAATGAACCTTTGGAAGTTATGAAAATTTTATGCTTAAAACACAGATTCTTTTCTTTTTTAAAAAAACGACACAGACTAGGATATAAAATATCTGAGTTTCTTCACACATAGTAAGGACAAGTATGGTTTTATGAGATGTTTATTTCATTTTATATGTACTTGGATACACTTGGTTGTAATTTGTGGTCTACAGAGTTTGAAAGCCACCTCTCTAACACTGTTTCTGACTCTTATTTGATTCTCTGATTTCATTTCACTTCTCTTTTTCTGCTTTTTTTTTATGCCAATAGACATGAAATACACTGGGAGATATTTGTATTTAATAAATGGTAACTGCAAAAACAGGCTTGGTTTCTTCTCTCTAAATAATAATAAGAAGTATGCTATCTTTCTTACATAAAATTCTATTCTGTCATTGTCTTAGTCCATTCTGGCTGCTATAACCACTTTCCATTGGGTGTTTTATTAAAAACAGAAATTAGCTGGGTGCGGTGGCGCAAGCCTGTAATCCCAGCACTTAGGGAGGCTGAGACAAGAGAATCACGAGTTCAAAGCCAGCCTCAGCAACCGCGAGGCGCTAAGCAACTCAGTGAGACCCTGTCTCTACATAAAACAAAATAGAGCCAGGGATGTGGTTCAGTGGTCAAGTGCCCCTGAGTTCAATCTTCAGTACCAAAAACAAAAAACAAAAAACAAAACCCAGAAATTTATTTCTCACAGTCCTGAAGGCTGGGAAGTTCAAGATCAAGGCCCTGGGCATCAGTGTCTGTGAGGGACTACTTCCTCAGAGGCAGATGACTTCTCACTGTAAGCTGACATGGAAGGGGTGTGTGTGGGGTTCTCTTTAATAAGGGTACTGATCCTATACCTAAGCGCTCCACCCTCATGACCTAAACACTTTCCAGAATCAGCCCTTGAGGTTTAGGATTTCAACATAATATTTGAGGGTCTTAAACATTCAGACCATAGCAGCCAATCAGGAGGTTCAAAGAACTGGGATCTCAGTGAAAATTATGCTGTGGCCAACTGATATGGCGTACATTGGACAAGCTTTGCTTCCGCCTTGTTTCCTGTTAACCTCCTCAGTCTTACTGGGGGGTTCCTGGGGCATAACCACTGCTGTTCTTGGAAATGGTCATAGAGAACTGGGAAGAAGTTTTATGAAAAGGATGGGTATGAAAGTATACTGAAGAGATATATAGGGTACCCTGTGAAGTGTTCTTGTTCCAAATATTTAACTTAAGTTCACCAAACCTCTGGACCTAACACCTGGGGAGGAAATACAGGTTATAGAGGCACAAGTGAGCACCAACATAAAGAGGTGGACAAATCCGAAGTATGAAAGATCCTAAAAGACAAGTTGGTTTGGATTTATCATATCCTAAGTTGAATGAGTTTGAGTATTTCATAGGAAAAAAGTGTATAAAAGTCACTTCTGGCATCGCGAGTTCACAGCCAGCTTCAGCAACGGTGAGGCGCTAAGCAACTCAGTGAGACCCTGTCTCTACATAAAACACAAAATAGGGCTGGGGATGTGGCTCAGTGGTCGAGTACCCCTGAGTTCAATCCTTAGTACTCCCCTCCGAAAAGTCACTTTTAGCAAAATTGAAGAAAATTAAATATGGATTGGATATTCAGTTCAATATATATATTGTTAATTTTCTTAGGTATGATAATATTATGGTTGTATGGAAAAATGGCTTATTATCTTATTCTTAAGATATGGATGATGAAGTATTTAAAAATGGATGTCATATCAAAATGTGTATTTACTCTCTAATGAGTTAGCCATGTATCATCTCTCCGTCAAGATAGATACAGATTAAACAAGTGTAAAGAAATATAACTTGTAAATCTAGGTTTACAAAATACACGATTGTTTTATATTATTCTTTCAACTATTCTGTAGTTTTAAAAGTTTTTGAAATTTTGTTAAGATAGATTGCAGAAAAAAAATCTCTGACTCATAAGGCTTCTATTTTATGCCATTTATCTTTATTTTAAGAAACACTATAACTTAAAACTTTTTCAGTATTCTTGACTGCTAATTTCACCATGTGTGTTATTTGTGGGCAGAATTATATGATGGAATATAATTCCTTTACACTCCAGGGAGTCCCAGTGAACATCCTCCCAGAGCTTTCTCTGGAGCCTTCTTCTTTCTGGTACTCTGCACCCTGAATTCCAACTGCCTTGGTCCAGCCAAACTTCTAGCTCTGCTTCCTTGACAGGAGTATGTCTCCGAGGTTTTCCTTTCCTGTCCTATAGCCTGGGAATTCTCTCCAGTTAATAAGATGGGGCATTCAGTAGGCTCACCTAATATTTTCTCCTGAATTTCAGTGATATTGCTCTTAATTTTTCTGATGTCCAAATTCTTGAAAACCATTTTTTTCATATATATTGTTTTGATTTTCTGTTTTTTTTTTTTTTGATTTTCTGTTTTTTAATTTTGTTTTGTTTTAGTTATTTCAGCCAGGAGGTAAGTCTTGTTTCAATTTTTTTTTTTTTTTTGGCTAGAAATGGATGTCTGTCATTTGTGAGGCCCTAGCAGAGAATCCTTTGAAGTGTAGTGTTAGAATAATGGTGAAAAATCTAAATTCTTTGGATGAAATGGATAATAAATGTAAGTTACACAGATTAATAAACAAAGTACTGTGTTTGGAGGAGATACTTTTGAAAAGAAAAGCAGAGGAGGAGGACAAGCAGGATTGCATACGTGCCCTCCTCAAACTAAATCTTGCTGGATGACAGAAAGAGGTTCTTCAAGATGACATTGGCCAGTTTCTACTTTCTACAAAGACACAGTGGCAGGTGTAGATGCCAGGGAAAAAAGCATTACTATTTGGCAGGATGAAAACACTTCGATTGTTCATGCTAATGTCTTCACAGAAATAAAAGAAAATACATTTCAACAGATTCTTTAAAAAGTGGGATGAAATTTATAGCATCTACAGTATAAAATATCTTTGGATTAAGATATCTAGTTTATGAAATAAAGTCACAGCACTTCAAAGAACAGTCTCTTGCTGCTCTGATCCCACTCTGAAATTTCTTCTTTCTCACCAGTGAAACAATGTGTTGCATGTATGTAGTGGTATTTGAGGAGAGCCCAGTGTGTCAATGTAGAACATTATCTTAGCTGTGTGTAATGAGGATTCCTGTGGCCTGAAAAAATGGGAGACTGCTGTGCCTACCAGCATTACTGTGAGCACATTATTCTCCACATAAAGCTGGGGACCACTGTGAATTTGAAAAGAAAAAACATGCACTAAGCTGTCTGAGAATTACATAATTCTTGAAATACAAACTGTCCTTCGCTTTTCTTTTAAATCCACTTAAGTACCTGCAAAGCTTTGAAGAGGGATTTTAATGACTTAATGCAAAAACTGTGTGTAGATTTGGTGTGTCTGAAACTTTTTCTACTCCTTTTAAACTATTGAATAAAGGACATGATAGTTTCTGAGGTTGAGATATATGGCTTATTGACATACCCAAATCAGAGGGGCTATTTTAGACCATGGGAATGCAGCTTTGTTTTTACCTCTCAGGGAGTGGCCATCTTTCCACTGATTGGCACCCAGAGCCCACACTATTGAGAGGGCAAACAAGAGGATGAGTTAAGACCATGGTTTCCATATAGCAGATGATGGAACTGGAATTTACCCTAGTCTATTTTTCAAACCAAAATATGTTTAGTTACTGTTACATCACATGAGGATTCTGTCTCTGCTATACACAGGCAACATGAGATGGTTGCAAAATCCTCTGATAAATCCCATAATGCCTTCCACTTCTCATTCATTTGTTTTGGTTAAGTTATGCTCTCTCATGGCCTCTCAACAGAAAAAGATTTTGGGGAGAGCTGTTATACATCTCACAGTGAAAGATTTTAATTAGGTCATTTCCTCATGTCACAAGACAGAAGGTCCACACGAAAGACCTGAGTGCTCTGGATGAAGGAATAATAGAAGCGATGTGGAAAGTATACTTCCTACTTCAGAATTTGGCCAAGGAGCATGATGCCATCATTCATTCATTCATTTGTTCAATTCAACAAAGTTTCGTTATGTGTAAACAAATAAGTAATTTATCTCTCTCATCTAATAGAATTTTTATGTTATGGACTGGGAATAGAAACCTAGTTCCCAGTGTGTACATAACATAGACTAAAAGATCACAGGATAATAGGTTATAAAAAGTATGAAAAGCCAATCACAGTTCAAAGCATAAAGTGCTACTTAATGAACATAGTGCAGATTATGACATTCAAAGCTCCAAGGGAAGAAGAACGCTAAGGGAAAAGGGGTAGGACTTGATGGATAACTGAAAGTGGAGATAGCACCAAGATTTCTAGCCTGCACAAGGTACTATGCTACAGTCATCACAGCTGAGGTATAAAATGCAAGGAAAGGAACGAATTTTGGAAGAAGATAATGAGTTTGGGCTTGGAAATAATGAGTTTGAAGGCAGTGTCCAGTGGTGGTTGGATGTAGTGGCCTGGACAAGGGAAAGCATTTCTAGAGTAGAGGTAGATAGAGGAGTCATCTGTTTTGAAGTGTTTCATATGTCGTTGATGAGATTGCCCAAAGATGATATACACTGAAAAAAAGGTTAAGGATAGCTTACAAACTTTAACAAGATGCAAAAGCAATGTGGAAAAAACTGATTTGGAAGGTAGAGGCATACAAAGACCAGGATGAAACTAAGGGATGGTGAGATGATAGAAACCAAAAGCAGAGAGTGTCACGGGGGTAAGAAGGGATTGTCGATGGTGCCACATGTTTTAGAGGAGTTGGTGAGACCAATCTAGAAACCTGACACTGGAGGACACTGCAGATAGATTCAGCAGTACCGTGAGTGTGGAAGCTAGTTTTCAGTGAGCTGAAGAGTAAATGTCAGGGAAAGAAGTGTGGATGTTGAATGAACTTTTCCAAAGCGGGTTATCTGTGAATATATTAAGCCTTTCTACAATGGGATTTCTGGTCAAGAAATTGCTTTGATTACTAAAGAAATTATTAGAGAAAAGCAAGAAAGAGTACATATACAGGTATTTAATATGGCATTTTTACAAATAATGATTTAAAAGAAATTAGAAATAACCTTAATGTTCAACTTAAGGTATGAAGTAATTGATGATCCAGTTATTTGATGAAAAAAATCACCTTTAAAATTGTGATGAAGAAAATATATAGACATGAAAAATGCCTGTGAAACATGTTTTCTAAGACTTTTGCATGGAAATTGTGGTCATTTTTTAATTTTAGAGAAAGTGATTAGAAAGGACACCTACGTCCAAACTAAGCTGGATTATGAATAGAAGGCAGGTTAAAGGCAGTTAGTGGAGGGGACTCAATCAATAACAGATGTTTTTTTCTTCTCCCTCCCCTTCCTTCATTATCTTTCTTAATCTTTAGTTACTGAGAGATTCTTGAGCATACTTATTTGTTCTGAGGAAGTAGCTGATAAAAAGGGTTTAAAGTACTGAGTGTTGGGCATGGGATAGGGCAGAATAAGTGAAAAATTAGGATTTATCTTAATTTGAGAAGAAATCAGATCTACAGGAGAATTAAAGTGTGTAATACTAATTAAGAATGAAGATGAGATGGAGAAGAAGAAAGATAGACATACAAATGAGTGTGTAAATGACAGTAAGAGAGTCTGAGAAATGTTTCTCCAATACTTTTTACTTTTCTGTGAAAAGAAAAAAAAAAAAGCTGGTCACCCATGTGCAGAATGTAAGTTGGGTATAGGTGAGACTGTAGAATTGAGAAAGGTTGAAGTTGAGGAGAGGGGAATGGGAACGGACACGTGAGCTGTATGGATGCAAACCTACAATGTGTTACAATGTGTGCCTTGCTTCTTTTAGCAGTAATTCTATAACAGCCATAAAGAGGAGAGCGGGGAGCTGAGAATACTGGTATATTAATGATAGGACTTTACCTGCTTAAATGTGGGAGTAAATAAGGTCCTGCCTCTCCATCTCGTCACAATCATTGACAGGCATTTGTTGAATTCCATGATCAAGACACTGAGGAGAATGCAAAAATGATGAGAGATGTTACCCAGCCTGATGGAACTTCTATTTGGTTGGGGAGATGAATCATAGCCACTTGAGAAATTAACTACATTTCAAGGTAATTTTGCCATAAGTGATGAAAGTAGTGTAAAGAATCAGAGAGATGATTAATCACAACTGTAGCAGTCAAGGAAGATTTCATATTATTTTTATATTGCCTTTGTGTATTTATTTATTTCTCCTTTCCAGTAGGATAGGCAATGCCATATTCATCTTCAACCCCTATCATATTTCCTTGTATGTGACATGCACTTAGTAACCATCACTGAATAAATGGACTAATGAATAAGTGAAAAAACAAATCAAGTCATATTTGAATAGTTGGAAGGAACAGAAATTCATTCCAGTAGGATTATGTCATATATAAAAATACAAAAGAAAGGAGAAAAAAATAGTTTTCACTGAGTATGTATATCCCAGGCACTGGGTTATGTGTTTTCACCTACATTAGTGATTCACTAATTGTTACAATGAGCCTCTGAAATACATCTAAATATCCCCACTTTAGAGCATGCAAACATGGTAGGAGCAGTGGGTGCATACCCGTAATTCCAACTACTTAGGAAACTAAAGCAAGAAGACCACAGTTTGAGGCCAACCTCAGCAATCTAGTGAGACCTGTCTAAAATTAGAAATAAGAAAAGTGCTGGGTATGTAACTCAGTGGTAGAGCACTGATCTAGTCTATGTGAGGGCCTGTTTAAAAAAAAAAAATTGAAACACTCCAAGTTTTAGTCAGTTTTTGCATCGCTCTCACCAAAATACCTGACTAGAACAATTTAGAGGAGGAAAAGTTTATTTGGGGCTCACAGTTTCAGAGGTCTCATTCTAAAGATGAATGACTCCATTGCTCTGGGGCCAAGGTGAGGCAGCTCATCATGGTGGAAGGGCCCAGTGGAGAAAATCTGTTCAGCTCATGGCAGGGTCAGGAAATAGAGAGAGAAATGGGGAAAGGGGCCACTGAGCAGATGCACACTTCCGGTACACACCTGCAGTGACCCACCTCCTCCAGCCATGCTCCACCTGCCTACAGTTACCACCCAGTCAGTCCATTCAAACTAGGATGGATTGACTGAGTTACAGTGTTCACAATCCAATCCTTTTTACTTCTGAATATTCCTGCATTAACACAGAAAATTTGGGGGGACACCTCATACCCAAACCATAATAGGGAGTTTCAGGGAGATTAGACACTTGTACACATAGTGAGTAAATGTCAGTGCTGAAACTGGAAGCTCTGGGCTCCATGCTGGGTTTGGGACAGTGAAGGTGGCTTCAGATACTCTCTTGCAAGGATATGACTGTCTCCAGCTTGGTGACAGCACATTGTGCTTCTCTACTTTTATACTCCTGCGACTTCTAGTTATCTCAGTACATGGTTGTGGTGGTTCCTTGAATCTATCCGCCTAAGACATCAAGTCAGAAGTCCTCGATGTGGTAAAAAGGCCTTGCGTGGCCTGGCCCCTGCTTCCTCTCTCCAGCCTCATTTTTGGCTAACTATTCCCATTCACCAATATCCACGCTCTGGTTTTCCTGACCTATGCTTGCTCATTTGCCTTTTTGGCTTTCTTTCTTGGTATTCTTTATGTCTATAGTGCTCTTCCTCTTTTTGGCACCTATTGACCTTTTTAAATTTAGCTCCACCGTCACTTCCTCTTTTCCTTACTTGTAAATAATATTGGTTGCATGAATTGATCTTTTGTCTTTCTCAGGCTCCATCAAATTATCTTCTCTTTTTCCCCAAATAGCTATGCTAATGGATTTTTATCTTCTTTTTCCTTCTCAACAAAGGCCCTTAGCCAAAGGGTAGTTTAATATTTCTACAGTTACATGTAGCCTTCTCTACTTCAGTATTGTGAAACACAAGGGAAATGTAGGTACTTGTCCCCAAGGCTGTGGCTTTGAAATTTTGTACCTTCTGTAACTATTGAAACTTCTCCCCTCATCCCAGGGGATAAAGAAAAAAGGGAAATTGAAGTTATGCATACATATATACTGATCCATCAAAGTTCATATAATTCTTTAGTTTTATCAAGTTGTGGAATTCCTGAACTGTTTCCCCTGAATCTTGCTCTGCCTCTACTTGGTTTCTATTCATTTCAGGGCTATGTGCTAAGCTACTGGAGAGGAATAGAGAGGATTTTTCTATGGACTTTGTCTTGAGGTAGTGACCAGAGAGCAACTGCACAGGCCACCTCCAGAGAACTTTTGAATCTCAGAGACTAGGAGGAAAATGTTGGTGCCCTGAGAGAGGTTCTTTCTCAAGAACAGCATGAAACAACACCCTTGTCTAGCTCTGGGGGTTAATTAGCAGTGCTCTAAAATAAATCCTTTAGAGAATTTTACTTCTCTGCAACAGAAAGCTATTTTCAAATGTGGATCATTTTGCAATTATTAAATGAGACTAAAGATTGTTTCCCCTCGTAGCCCTTTTAATCTGTATGCTGCTGATGTCTCCACAGTTATATACCACACCCCCTCCCATGGTGGCCAGGCCTTGCCTCTAGGGCCTGGATGCAGAGTATGAGTAAGTGTGATCCTTGCTACACCTGGGCCTGGAGTTAAGTGGCCACAGAGATGGGGGTTGATGCACAGTTTAGCCTGACTTAAGTTCAAAGATATTTAGAGGCAACCCTGTTATTCACCAGGAGGGAAAGCAGGATTGTTCCAGGAGCTCTTGGGAGATCTTTGCTAATCCTCTTCTTTACAGGTAGACTGCAGGTAGAAGAGCAAAAGCAGTCACAACTGCACCCCTTGTCTAGCAAGCAGGGGTTCCCAGCTTGTTCACTCCTCCTGCAGATCATCAGACTCTCTCCCTCATGTGTACTCAGCAGCTCCTTGAGAGACTCTAATTTGTATATTTCTGTCACCTTGCTCTGGTAAAGTAGTATCACAGAACATTGGTCTGTGCTTTCTTGCATTTTATTACTTCTTACAAAAGCTGATAAAACTTCTGCTGCTTATCAAAGAGAACAAATGTGAAATTAGGGTGGGAAATTAAAACAGGTCGAAATTACATCTTTAGATGTTCATTTATGCAATTGCTAAAAATCTACATGTATTCCTAAAATATTTAGGCATTGATAACCACTAAAAGCCACAAATATCAGAAACAAATTTCCAATTTTTGTTAAGGGCTAAGTTTGTTTTGTTTCTTTTTGAGTTTTGAAAATGAAAATTTGTGGATCCTAGAAGCAATTTTCCTCCGTAGAATGTGTTCCCTAAGCTAGAGGAAGTACACTGACTAAAAATATAACACTGGCCGCCCAAGATTCCAAGGAAGCATCACAGAAATAAAAAGAAAAACATCATTTTAACTACATATTTATGTACATTTAAACTTTTTGGAGGGATAAATTCTTAGATGTGAACGTTTGTGTTCTAGTGTATACAAATTTTGTAAATATTGTCAGATGGCTCTCATGAAGGATGAAAACAATTTATATCAGGTCTCATTTTCCTTATTACTAGATGTTACTACAGGAAAATTATTTGAAGTCAGTGAATTTTAAATTTGAAATTTTGAACTCACTTCTACTGAATTCTGATAGGCAAAACAGCTACTTTAATATGAATGAGGGCAACTTTTTAATTTCATGCACATATCATATAGCAGCTCATGTCCTCAAGTTTAATTAATCTTAACACACTAATTTAGCATGCTTTATTGATTGTGCCTCTCCTAAGTCCAAGGGACTGCATTATGGCTGGCAACAAAAATGTGCATACCATGTGGCCCACTACTCTGAAGGAGTTCCTAATAGCCTGCGAACCCCAGATGCAAATCATGACAAGGGAGCTGGAGAATAGCAATAAAGATAATAAGCAACATTATAAAGAGAGGAGTATGTTTCTTTGTTCAAGTACCATGTTTAGGCTCTAAACAGGCAGAAACGTGAAAAGCCCATGGAGAATCAAACCTCAACATGTGACCTATGCATTGATGTAAAATAATAAATGATACAGAATGATTATACAAACAGGTGGTGTTTTAGTCAGCTTTTTGGCCATTGTGACTAAAAGACCTGACAAGAACAATTTTAGAGGAGGAAAATTTACATGGGGGTTCATGGTTTCAGAGATCTGTCCATAGACAGCCAGCTCCATTCCTCAGGATCCAAGGTGAGTCAGGATATCAGGACATTAGACTGTGGTGAGGAATGCAGATCAGGACATGGCCACCAAGAAGCAGAGAGAGAGAGAGAGAGAGAGAGAGAGAGAGAGAGAGAGAGAGAGAGAGAGGCTCCACTTGCCAGACACAAAATACAGACTCCAAAGGCACATCCCCAATGAACCGCCTCCTTCATCCACACCCTACCTGCCTTCAGTTAACCACTCAGTTAATCCCTATCATGGGATTAATTCACTGATTGTGTTAAGGCTCTCATATACCAGTCAATACTTACATATTTGTCTTGTACATGAGCTTTTGGGGGACACTTCAAACCCAAACCATAATAGGTCGTGTTATATGTATTTTTCAACTGTCCCAGAGTGTGAAACTCAAACACTACAAAGGCCTCCTGAACAGTATCTTGAATTGCTATTTAAAGTCCCTGTTTTAGCTGGGCATGGTGGCTCACACTTGTAATCCCAGCACTTTGGGAGGCAGAGACAGGAGAAGTGCAAGTTCAAAGCCAGCCTCAGCAATGGGGAGGCGCTAAGCAACTCAGTGAGACCCTGTCTCTACATAAAACACAAAATAAAGCTGGGGAGTGCCCCTGAGTTTAATCCCTGGTACCAAAAATAAATAAATAAATAAATAAAGTCCCTGTTTAATTCTTCAGGCTAAAATCTCAAATAGCTATCAAGTTAAAGAAGCCACAAGTCACAGAGAAGAAATGTCACAGAAAAATGCTGACATGTTATAGATTTTTCGAGGATGGCATAATTATCTCCTATAGCATTCATCCCCAGAATTGAGGTGAACGGATGACTCCGAACATGTGCAGAATGTCATTATGCAGAATTGAAGAACATTGAATGATAAGAAAAGACAGTAAACTTTAGGCAGAAAGTGAGTCTGTCTGTTCAACACCATGTTTCCACTGCTTTGGTTCCAGTGCTCAGACCTAGAAAGCATTTAATAGATACTGGTGGAATGAGTGAACAAGAATGTTATGATACTAGCAATCTGTTGCAAGCTTTCACTCTAATTGAATTTCAATATATGTAGAAAATCTTTTAAAGTCCAAACTCCTAGACATCTTTGAAACTTTGAAGCAAAATTCTTGTTCAGAACATAGACTCAGGACTCTGAAGCGGCAAGGTGAAATGCAAGCTTGCAGAGACTAAGTAAGCTTGCTGCATAGATTGACTAAAAAGTAGAATGGGGGGCTGGGGCTGTAGCTCAGTGACAGAG
>CM053403.1:83683132-83702733 GCA_028644305.1 Xerus rutilus | reverse complement strand
TACCATGACTTGGTTTCTCCTTCAGTCTTTTTTTTGTGTGTGTGTGTGTGTGTGTGTAGTTCTTCTCTTTGTATATTTTTATTGTTGGTTATCATTTCCTCCTCATGGAATATTTTGTTGAGAATGCTGTGTAGTGCAGGCTTTCTTGCTGTAAATTCTTTTACCTTTTGTTTATCATGGAAGGTTTTTATTTCATCATCAAATCTGAAGCTCATTTTGCTGGATATAAGATTCTTGGTTGGCATCCATTTTCTTTCAGAGCTTGGTATATGTTGTTCCATGATCTCTTGGCTTTTAAGGTCTGTGTTGAAAAATCTGCTGAGATCTGAATTGGTCTTCCCCTATATGTAATCTGATTTGTCTCTCTTGTGGCCATTAAAATTCTGTCCTTATTTTGTATGTTGGGCATTTTCATTATAATGTGCCTTGGTGTAGATTTGTTGTAATCTTGTACATTTGGTGTCCTATAAGCTTCTTGTATTTGATTTTCCAATTCATTTTTCGTGTTTGGGAAATTTTCTGATATTATTTCATTGAAGAGATAATGCATTTCTTTGGTTTGAAATTCTCTGCCTTCTATCCTGATAATTCTTAGATTTGGTCTTTTGATGCTATCCCATAATTCTTATAAGTACTGTTCATGGTTTCTTACCATCTTCACTGTATGGTCAACTTTATCTTCAAGATTGTATATTTTGTTTTCATTATCCAAGGTTCTGTCTTCCAAGTGATCTAGTCTGCTGGTGATGCTTTCTATTGAGTTTTTTATTTGGTTTATTGTTTCCTTCATTTCAAGAATTTGTCATTGGTTTATTTTTTCACAATGTCTAGCTCTTTCTTAAAGTGTTCTTTTGCTACCTGTATTTGCTCCCTTATCTGTTTGTTGGTGTGATCGATGGTTGCTTTTATGTGCTCTCTTATCTGTTTGTTGGAGTGATCAATTTTTGCCTGTATTTGCTCGTTTAAGTCATTCTTTAATTCACAGATCATTTTAATTACATTCTTTCTCTGACATTCTTCAACTGTGCTGTCAATGGATTCTATTGTTGTAGTATCTTGGTTTATTTGGGGCACTTTCTTCTCTTGTTTTTTCATGTTGATTATGTATCTTCCTTTCTTGCAATTCTGATCTGAGGTATTGTGGTTTCTATCTTATAATTCTGTAGTGACACTACATATTACCTATATCTCACCTTGGAGTTAACTTCCAGTCCCCAGCAGGTGTCCCCAAATGGACACTACTGCCACTATAGATGTTGGTGGCAGTAGTGGAGATATCTCAAGATGTCAGTGGGAGTGGCCTTGCCTGAGCTCCTGCTGTGGTTCCTGAAGGTGGTCTTGGGTCTTGGCCTGTGCTCCCACAGTGGTCCCTGATGGTGTTCCTGGGCCTTGGCCTGGCCTTCTGCCAGTCAGGAGCAACTCTGGTGCAGAACTAGGAGTGGCCCCAGGCCTTACTTAGGCCAAGTGTCCCTCAGGCATCCCTGGAGACAGTCCTTCCCCTGGGTCTGGGTTCCCCTGTCACTGGCAGCTAGCAGTCTTGGATCTGCTGTTGGCTGGGATCCCCAGGCGGTGCCTGAAGGTGGTCCTGGGTCTTGGCCTGTGCTGCCACCTGTCAGCAGGAACTCTGCTGCCTCCTCTTTCCCTTTCTTTTCCTTACAAATTATCTATTGAAGAATTTAAGGGATTTGACCTATAGTTTCCCATGGTCTGGATTGTTCATTAATACTTTTTTCTGCCTTCTGCATTCTCTGCAAATTGGCAACTGGACCCAGTCAGTGGACCAAACGCGTGTGTGCTTCCTTTTGCAAGATGAAGGGATGTCAATTCTCATCCCACCATTTCAGACATCTCAGTTAAAGCCCCGATTGTCCTGTAGTTGGCTAGTGAACCTCTTCAGGTTGGCTTCTGGGTCCTTTTAACACCACCTTTGATCATTTCTTTGTTATTTGGCATGACAGGGTTTTTGCAGGCTCATCTTGTACATTTCTTGCTTCAGACATAGTCACTTTCCCAAAAAGCCCTGGGTGGTTTTGGAGGGAAGAACACTCAGGTGTTTCAATACTGCTAGCTGTTATGTGTATGCTGGAGATGGTCATCATTTCCAGGTGTCTTTGGTGGACAAAATTACTTCATGAGCTCATACTGGTAGTTCTAATTTAAATTCAGGAAAACAGGGCTTTTAACGTTTATGTTGCATCTGTATTTCCTTTCTTGAATACCAAAATCTTAGTTCTCAAGGATATAGTGATAGAATCAGAGCACTGCCTAATTACTTATTTACCCAATTCCAATATTATATATTCAAACAACACTAACACCATCAGCAATTTAATTAGTAAAAAAATAACTAAATTTTTTGTGTGTACTTTCCTCATTCTCCTATTTGTTTTTATAGCTACTGTACATTTTCTAAGCATATAGCCACTAATATACTTTCCTCTTTTAATGCTTATTTGATCTCCATTCTATAACAACTGCATGTTGTATATGTTTAGTTCTTGTCATGAGTCCTTGTGTCTATCTCTCTAGTCATTTTGTTTCTCTGAAGCTCATTTCTAGTATATTCCCTAGGAAGGGCTCATGGGAAGAATATTTTTTGAGTTCTTGCATGTTGATAACTGTTTGTTTATGCTCTTTGTATCTAAAAGTCAATTTTTCTGGATAAAAAATTTTATTTTATTTAGACATTTCTTTCCTTGAGTATATTAATTAGGTTACTCTATTTTCTTCTGTCACAGAGCAGGGCTGCTGTAAAGTCTCATAGTAATCTATTTTTTTCCCTTTATAAGTCATTTGATTTTTGTTTCTTACATGTTCCAAAAATTTTTGTTCGCGTATGTCTTGGTGCTGGACATTTTTAATTGATTTTTGCAGATACATTTCAGTATATGGTTTCAGTTCCTTTTTTAATTCAGGAAAATTATCAAATGCTCTGCAAAGTTGTTTTGTTTGATTTATTGTTTTTAGTATTTGTTCTTTTCTGTATTTTCTTCTTTCATGGGGATTCTTATACTATGTAGTTCAAATTTTCTTTGTCAGTTTCTCTTTAATACTTTTTATTTCTTTTTTGATTTTAAAAAATTTCTTCAGTTATACCTTGTATCCTCTTAAGACATATTATGTACCTGTTTTTGTGTTCCTTCTAGTTTAGTCTTCATTTCTGAAGTGACTTTTTCATTTATTTATAATTCTTTCCTGTGTTCTGTCACCTGGTTTATGAGTTTTCTTAATGCTGATGTATGCTGTTCTTTTACATTTTGTATCATTTTCATAATGTCTTTTAGCTCATTTTGAAATAAGTTGCAGTTTTGATCTGTCTCTTTCTGATATGCTTTTATTATCTATAGTGAATTTATTCTGCTCTTTATTCTCTTTTATCTTTTAACAACTTTGCAGAGCATTTGACGTCAATACTTTCTTATTGTTCATTTTTATGTAAAGTCAGTTTTCTAAGATTTCAGAGCCTGGTTCAGAGTAGTTTTGGTAACTTTGGAAAATTCCCTCTTCTGTTGTTTCCTAAACCTTCCTAGTTCTGTTCTTCACCCCCACTCTTACCTGGATTCTATCTTTTCTTCCCTTTGTCTCTATTGGGCTATGCTGCTAGATCCCAATTCCATTCCAGTAGTTTCTCCTCAGGGCAGGGCCCTTTCATGAAGGAGAAGCCTCTTCTGGAAGAAAGCTCATAGAACCTCATTTCTACAGTTCCTCCAGGCCCACCCAGCCCCTTGCACTCGTCCACATGGACTGGGTAAAACCTTTTTCATTTTGTGTCTACTCCCAAATTGGCACAGGTTGTTTTGTCTTTTTTCCTCCATTTCCTCCTGTGTAGACACAGACACCACTCTGGTCTTGGGGCTATTAGTGGATTATTCTCACTAGCTCTTGTTTTGGCTTTGCAAAAAAAAATTTTAATTGTAAATTCCAGTCATAGATTTTTGATTTTTGCTTTGTCTATTTTCATGTAGAAATTAAAAGACAGAGATTATAAATATAAATACACATACAATGTCCACTGCCACCATCTTCTCTTGAGCACAAAGAGTTTGCTAAGCACTCTACATATTTTGTCTCATTCAATTTTTATAACACCTCAGTGGGGGTAGTAATAATTATCATTCTTATTTTACACAGAAGCAATATTGGGTTCAAGAGGCCAAATGGTTTCTTAAGTGATAGAGAATATGTACCTATGTCTGATTGACCACCAAGTCTGCTAATATTTATGTCAAAATTATTTTAAAATCAGCTCTTTAAAATATATATTGCAACAGAATGTTTTCTCACCAAAATGTTGTAATTTCTAGTTAAGAAAATATTAGAACATGTTCATCTTTGGTTGATTTTTTTTCTTTTGGGCACATTCTCAAATTTTTCTTTTTCTTTTTCTTTTTTTTGGTACTGGAGATTGAACTCAGGGGTACTTGACCACTGAGCCACATCCCCAGCCCTATTTTGTGTTTTATGTAGAGACAGGGTCTCACTGAGTTGCTTAACACCTCGCTGTTGCTGAGGCTGGCTTTGAACTCGAGATTCTCCTGTCTCAGCCTCCCTAAGTGCTGGGATTACAGGCTTGAGCCACCATGCCTGGCTTACATTCTCAAATTTTTCTAATGAGTAGGTCTTAACTTTGAAATGAAATACCCAATATATTTTACTTTAAAAATTAAAGCATGGCTGTAAGTTACCTTGGCTAGTCTTCAAAAATTTATTTAATCCATGGTGTATCCAAAATACAGTATCCTTATGTGTATGTTTATGTGTGTGTGTGTGTGTGTGTGTGTATGTGTGTGTGTATTTTAATTAAAGCAGAAAATCTCGCATCTACAATATTACATAGTTGTTAAGGTACATGAAGATATCAGATCTGTATTTAGACAGATCTGAGTTTAAATACTGGGTCTTTGTATTTTCTAGATTATTGTGGGCAAATATTTCAGCACCTTTAAGCTTCACTTTCCTTATCTGTAAAATGGGAATAACTTCATAGTGTTGTCCTGAGCAGGAAAGAACACTTGAAACAAAGCACTCAAGGGAGTTCTCAGAATTAATAAGTACTCACTAAATATGAATAGCTGTTAAACAAGTAAATAAATAAAACAAAGGAATTAGGCCTTAGAGGAAGTAGATGGAAGATTACAGCCATCATAAAAATACATTGTGTGTAATATCAAGCCTTTAGAAATAGAATTTTTGGGGGGCGGGGTTTGCTTATTTGTTTTAGAATAGGAAGATTTTCCCCAGATTTATTAGAGGTCAATGATTGCCTTTTTAAAAGAGTTCATAACTGGGGGAGACAAGAGTTATAATAAGTAGCCTTAGATTAGGTGGTCTGGTGTGGCAGTGACAGCTTACATTTCACATAAAAGGCATGTATAGGTCAGATACTTGTTGTAACTTGGAAATTGACTTCCTGTGGTGTTCTGGGGCAGACTGGAAATTGCCCTGTGGGGCTAGTATACGCTTGCCGGAAAACTTCATCAGGCTTCCCCAGGAACTGATTTGGAAGGTCATTTATAACCTTGGTAATTGTAAACAAATGGTACTGAAGTGGTAACTTCAAAGGTGCATTGGTGAGTATTGTTAGAATATTCAACTGCAATGAGTTTAATTGGTTATAATATTGTGGGCTTTTGGGGGGACAATATAATACATTCTTTCCCTCTACCACTGAGTTTGCAGTTTTATGATGTTTGCTGTTGCATTTAGTTTTCTGGAGCACTAATGAATGATTTGAAATGGGTCCCCCTCTAACTTGTGACTATAGCATCATTTGATCAGTGATAACATGCCTGTTGTAGCCAGAACTAGTACAGAGGGCATTTTTTTTTTTTTTTCTGTCCAGACACTGGGGAAGACAGAGGAAGTTTTGTATATTCTTGCTAGGGAAATCTCCTGGTACCTTGGTTGTGGTACTGGCTGAGCTGCTGGCCGAGGTGCATTCCTGCCCATTAGTGACTGCATTCGAATCCCTGCCTTCCAGAGTCCAGCTCCCCACCCTCAGTGAAACCACCTGGGAAGTCTAGGTAGTGCAGACAATAAGCTTCAGTGCGAAGAAATGCAGGCTTGGCTCCAATGCATTCCTGTGAAGGAAAATCATAAAGTGAAAAGAACTTGTTAGCTAATGGAGGGATGTAGTAAATGTAAAAAGTAAAATTAAAATAAGTCTTTTTATGTGTTTGCAACAAGTTGTTTCTTCTTACCTATTAAAAATAATCTATCAAAATTAAAAGGCAATGTACAAATTACAATAAATGTAAATTTTAAATGTTATTTAAAGAGATGACAGTTTAAATTTATTTTAAAATATTGAATTAAATCTTATTAAATATTTTTATAAAGATAAAATTGCTCAAAATTCTAGTGTTCAATATCCATCAGGTTGCTAGTGTAAAGAAATAAGCTGCTCTATGAATGTTATGTTGAATTGTCTAGATTAATGGTTCTCAACCAGTAGCCAAGTAGGCATTTTGCCCCCTGGGGAAACTTTGGTAATGTCTAGAGATATTTTTGGTTGTCACAAGTGGTAGGAAAAAAGGACATGAGGGGAGAGATGCTACTGGCATCTAACAGATACTACTTCATATCTTAAAATACACATGACAAAACTCCTCCCCTCAACCAAGAATTATCCTACTCTAAATGTAAAAGTTGAGAGGTTAAGACATACACACACACACACACACACATACACACACGCACATAGATGTGTCATATGAATAATTTAAGATCGCAAACTGCTCTTCAGGTACCACATGCCATAGTTGTATATATTATACTAATTTGTGAGTACCTCTGCAACCACAAATTGAAACACAAAGAAAAGAAAGAAAACATTTAGCATTACTGGGAAGCAATATTTAGGTTTGCAGTAATCTATTGTGTTCATGTTATCTCCTAGAAAAGTTTTGACAAGTTAATTAATTTGTCTCACCTCTTAAATGCCTCTGCCTGAGATCTTCCTACTCTAAAGCAGTGCCCATTCGTCAGGAGCAGCACAGCCCACAAACTTTTACAATGAAATGAAGTTGTGTGGGGGATACAGGACAAGGGCTAGAGAACGTTTCCCTGGGTCTTCCCAGTGTTCATCATGAGGGTGGATGTTTGTGTTTTGCCAGCTGTGCTCCTGAGGGACTGAGGCACAAATGCAGTATTTAATGTGTCTGTGTGTGTGTGCACACGCGCGCACGTGCGTGTGTGCACACTATATATACCCCAGGGCTACAGCACCAACTAACACAGAGGACTCATGTGCACAGATGTGAGGACAATACTGACATAAATATTTTTAAAAATGTGTGAATCTTGAAACCTTGGATTTTCAACTTGAAATCAGAAAGTATTTAGCTAGGAATCAAGTCAGGAATAAGTAAACCACATGTTAGTATTAGAATTCACTCTACAGTTATACTTGAATACTGCAACAAAGGGCAAGCATTTCTGTTGGTTGATAGACTCTCAAGTAAAGGGCAGTGCATGTGCCTAGAGCAAGTTTACAGGTGAAGAAGCTGGATGTGGGTGAGGCCGGGCTCCGGGGCCTACTCCTACAGCTGCCTTTGCTTGATTCTACCCTGGGGATCCCAAGTGAAAGAAAACTTCCCTTTGAATACTTTCACTTTGCAGGGTCTTATTTCCCTTCCCTACTCCAATTTCCCTGGTTCATTTTCTCTTAATTGGTCCTGATTGGAAGTCATCATAAATCAGAATAATTTCTCTTTCATGCTCTTCAAATTCTAACTTACCAAAAAAAGTCTTTAGCTGGAAATGTCCATAAAAAATGAATGTCAGTGGTTTCATCTTTAACAGGGAGAAAATGAAACTCAGACATTTTGGAGTCACAGTCAAACTACCTCAGTATGATTGTGAATTGATTTATATAGGGCCTTTAAGAAACTTCATGTCCTTTTTGGAATGTACTAAGCAGGAATCACTCTTTCACAAATCTAGAAATTATAGCCACCCATGAAGTTAAATGCTATATCTGTCTTAGCCTGGGTCTGTACTGGGCTGATAATTTACTTCAAGACTCAAAAAGGCGATTTGACTCTGCTATCTAGTTCTCAAAATGACTTATTCAATATTGAGTATTTAGATAAAGACTAAAAATACCTTCCTCTCTCCCTCCTGCTCTCTCGCCCTTCCTTCCTTCCTTCCTTCCTTCCTTCCTTCCTTCCTTCCTTCCTTCCTTCCTTCCTTCCTTCCTTCCTTCCTTTTCCTCTTCTTTCCTTCTTTTCTTTCAATTTATAACTCACATGCTGTGAGTGACAGCCTGGTATCACTGTGGAGAAAGCCATGTGGGGAATACAATTTATATATGGATGGAGGTTACTCATGTTCCCTTAGCTCCATAGTTGCAAATGGCAACAATCTGCATTTTAGCAATAGCTAATCATTTTTGAATAATTTAAAATCTTCCATATTAAAGATATTTGTGCATCAGTATTTATGAGTTTGTTAGAGGTCAGCCACCAAATTATTGTGATTGAGAAGGGGCAGGGTATGTATAAGTTACTTCATTTTGAATAGCTGTTGAAATTATTTTATTTATTCTATTGCCTTGTTCAAGTAGTAGAGTCTGGGCATGAGCAGCCTCAGGGAAAGGCTGAGAAGACATTTTGGTGAAACAAATCCAAGAACCAAACTCAAATCAAAGGCTAGTCTACTTTGTTGAGTATTCATTTAAGTTTTAAGATTTACAGTAATAATGCTGCATAGGTCAGCAGGTAGGTCTGGATGTTAAAAGAGTAGAAAATTCATCTTGGAATTGTTTTGCTCAATCCCTGTAGTTCAATAGAGACACTTCTTAACAGAGCCTGCCTTATGTTGCCAGCTAATGAAGGCCAATAGGAAGGCTGCCTTACATTATGTTTACTTTTGGGCTGTATGATCTTGAAAAAGCACTGAACTTTTTTTTTTTTTTAATTCATAGATTTTATTATTTAGAGCAGTTTTAGGTTTACAGAAAAATTGAACAGAATAGACTTTCCACATTTCCCCTACCCTACATTTCTTGTTGTTAACATCTTGCATTAAGTGGGACATTTGTTACAACTGATAAACTTAGATACATTGTTTTTATCTAAAGTCCCCAGTTTACATTAATGAACTATTTTATCCGTTCATAAAATGGAGACAGCACTGCTTTATTTGCTTCCCATATTCCTAAGGCCTCAATGTGGTAAATACCAATTATAACCTTGCTGAATCACCAAAGCTACATACTGATGCAAGGTAGTGTAGGATGACGTACACCAGTGGTTTCAAGGAAGAATGAAGAGAGGGTAGTTGTCATTTTCTGAAGAGGAAAGAGTATAGGATGGGGTTCTAGAGATTAGGCAAGGGGCCCTGTCAAAGGAGGGCTGAAAAGTAAAATATACATTTTTCCCCTCAAATTTTGCTCAGTCTTCATTTTGCATTTCATCATTTCTTTTAACCATCTACTGAAGGAAAAACAGAAATTTTGGAATGTTCAGATTTGGGGAATGGCACCAACATGAGAGCTACAACTATTTTATCCTACAGTATGCACTAAAATCTACTTGACCAGAAAACTGTGTCCATCCCTTTAGCTTTCCAACACTCCATTAAAAGAAGTTGGAAATAATAATGCCTTGGATGGGATTTTTCATCTCACTTGTTGAGCTAAAGTAAAGTAATTGTGCTCCTAAGATGCTCTTCTGCCTATTCTATTGCCTTGTAGTCACATACAAGAGGCAGGAGGGGAGACATGGAAACAGTAAAGGACAGGATGAGAGAAGAAAGGGGACTGACAGAGGGAAAGAACAAGGCCTTCATTAAGCACCTATAATGTGTCAAACACAGAATCAGGCATTTTACATTTTAGAAAGCTAAACCATTTATCTGGTACTTTCCTTACCCATTCCAAAGACAGCTGGGTATGTGAGAATTAACTTACTGTTTTCAGATCAAGCAGTAATAACTTAACAATTACTTTCTATTTCCCTGAGCCAGGTGGCATCTTTGGATGGGGAAAGAGAAATGCTCGTTTCCTTACTAACTAGATCATGCATAAGCCCATACTCAGAAACAGAGTTTTGTATTCTACAGGTCCCCTGGGCTCTGACAGTATACTAAAAGTCCTGATGAAGCTACTCACATCTGTTGAGGATTTTTCTGTGTTTCCTTAAGAGCAGCAAGTTTAGTGATAAGAGATGGATGAATAAAGCCTAGAGACCAATTAACAGGCTAGATGTACCTTATCTAATCAGACTGTGACATTCACACAAAAGCTTTCCTTGAGTGGCTGCCTAGAAGGTGTTTTGTGGCGAACACAGATACTTAAAATGAGCACCTGCTTTGTAGGTGAACACATTGGAATTATAGATCTGATTTTTCCTGAGTTGATGAAATTTTTTCCTTCTTTCCTTCCTTCCTTCCTTCCTTCCTTCCTTCCTTCCTTCCTTCCTTCCTTCCTTCCTTCCTTCCTTCCTTCTTTCCTTCCTCCCTCCCTCTCCCTCCCTCCCTCCCTCTCTCCCTCTCTCCCTCCTTCCCTTTCTTCTTTCCTCCTGCTCCCTCCCTCCTTGCCCCCTCCTTCCCTCTCTGTTTTGGAGAGTCCTATCTTTGGGCTAAGGGTATTTGAGGTCTTCAGTGAAATTTTACTTTTTTTTTTTTTTCAGACAAGTTAAAGTTTAGACAGACTTTAACTTGACTCTGCTGGCCTGTTGGAATTCACAGACCAAGGGAAAAAAATAGGGAGAGATGAGGAGGGATCAAGCTGAATTTATTAGTCCAAAGAATTTTTTCCAGTAAGCATGGTGGGGTGCTTTTGCATATTGATGTGCCTGGTCTTTTATTAAAAGTGTCTGCTAAGACCCACTCTCTGGACTAAGATGCCCTGCATCTCCTCTCATATGAAGATGAAGAGCTTCTGTTCAAGAGTACAATTTGAAGCAGTAATCATTTTGACTCTAACTTTTAAAAGAACTCTGCTCCTTGTTAACTAAAATCAAGAAGGCAAGAGATGGAATGGGTCCGGTGAGGGGTGAACTGAAGGAGGGGCATGAAAAAAATGAATTCTGTTTGGACATATTGACTATTAGATAACTATTAGCAGAGGAACATAACAGGTGGAATTAGAGATGGTTCTTAGGCTCAGAAGAGAGATATGGGCTACAGTTTGAGATCTGGTTTATCTAGGCATAGTGATGTATTATTAAATAAACAAAATATCTCAGGGGTAGGGGTACACACAATGGGGAATAGACTTTGGGTAGGAGTGTGGGCCAGATACCAAGCTCTGGTGGCATTGATAGCAAAATAAAATCAGTATAAGAAAATTACCACCAGGACACATGGACCCTGACTGAGGCTGAAATGGAAAACTCTGGTGGTCTAAAATCATGATGAGAAAGATATCTTCACAAACTGTGCTCCGAAATAGATGGTCTAATTAGTGGTGGGTGAGCACAAAACAGAGAATATTTCAGAGTGCAAGATTATACAAAGATTTATTTGTGTAGAGGACTTGCGTGTGGAAGAATGAAAGAGGTAAAATTTAATGCTCAAAATGAGGGGAAGTTGTGTGTGTGTATGTGTGTGTGTGTGTGAAATTTGAGCTGCAGAATATTCAGAGTATCCCTTTATATTTAGCAGACATTTATGAAACTAATATTATGTGTACAAATATACTCCAGAAATAACTAATATTTACTTGATTCTTTCCACACATGCATCACCCATCTAGTAAAAACATTAGTAGGAAGTTTAAGATTCTACTTCCAACATTCCTCATTGTCAACAATGTGCATTTAAAATTGCAAAAATCCAAGATGTGAGGGTGCCTAGCCTTCCTTGAGTTCATTTATTAATTTTTAAATTTGTTCAGCAAACGTGTTGTCTTCTTTCTGTCAAACACTTATTTATGCAGATACAGGGTCAGGGAAAATAATTTCTCCTCTTGCTGCCCAACAGAGTCACAGTGCAAAGTGGTACTTTGAGGAGGGCCTGAGACGTAGGTGCTGCCTGTATTGGATCCAGCATGGCCCTCTTCAGAGACCTCAGGAAGGTCGCTCTAGGAGGAAGAGGGCACTGCTGTTGTCTGTTTTGTGTTCCTATACAAAGTAACTGAGGCTAGGTACTTTAAAATAGGTTTTACCTCAACAGTTTTGATGCCTGGAGGGTCCAAATAGCAGGGACCAGCATTTTGACAATGGTCCCCTGGCTGCATCACAGCATCATGGAGAAGCAGAAAGAGCTAAGTACAAGCAGTGGCCTCACTTTCTAATAGCCTGCTCTCCAGAGAACTCACTCCATGATACCAGCATTAATCCCTTCCAAGGAGGTGTCCCCATGGCCCAGGCACCTACTGCTAGGCCTCTTAACGTTTCACTACTTCAACGCTGCCATGCAGGGGACCAGGATTCCCATGTGTGAGATTTTGGGTTTCACACTCAAGTCTAAACCAATGCAAGAACCTTTATGTTTAGGTGACAGAATAGCCTGAACAAAACAGCCCAGACAAAGGTCAGTCACACCACACTGAGAAGTCATATGGTTTAAAAGTCAATTATTCATCTTTCTTCCTTCCTTGCAATTTCTCCTCCTGCATTTAATTCTTTTGGGACATCATCATCATCTCCTCAGTAAGTGTTTTCCTAAGTGCTTTCTAAACTGTGACCCATTAATGAGTTGTAAAACCGATGTAACAGGCTGTGACCACCATTTAAAAACAAAAGCAGAATAGAAAATTCCAGAGTGCATTGCACACAGTAAGGAGAATATTTTTCTTTATAAAACTTTAATCTCAGTTATACATAGATGTGTAAGTGTGTGGGGGTATGCACGTGTGTACATAGAGTCTTCATGTAAAATATTCCTTAGTGTAAATCACGATCAAAATTTTCTGGAAGATGTTGCTCTCTGTCATCCAGCTGAGGAACCTAGGGATGACACTTGCTTTCTCCTTCTGGTTAAATATGTCTCATTTCCAGCTTGTCTTCTGCACCTTCCTTCAAGTCTTCACTGTCTCAGTGAGATTTATTTCACTAGCCTTTTAATTGCTGTCTTCAGTAGTGCCTTAGCTGCAGAAGCTATCTTCTGACATAAGCAGGATCTGGTCCCAGCCCACCAACTACCCAATCTCCTGTCACCATCCCTCAGCTGCTGTTATATAAGTCACACTAAAATAATTTCTATGCCTTGAACTCTCTTTCTTACTTCTCCCAAAACACATGCTTTTCTCTCTGCCTGGAAGTTCTTTGCATCTTTCTTGTTGCTATGTACAGTTCTTTCTGGGATCTGAGAGGGAGTAGTTCCAGGGTCCCTAGCAGATACTAATTCCTTTATATACAACTGTGTAGGTAGTATTTGCACATAACCTACCCACATCTTCTAGTATACTTTAACCTCTAGATTACTTATAATAGCTAAAACAATGTAAATGTTATGTAAATGGTTGTTATACTCTATTGTTTAGGGAATAATAACAAGAAAATGTCTCTGTAGATGTTCAGTACAGATAAATTTCTTTTCTGAATACTTTCAGTTGGAGTTGATTGAATTTACAGATGTGGAACCCACAGATACAAAGAGCTGGATCATTTAATTTTCTGCTTCTTCAAGAATTTAGCTCAAGTTTACTACTTCTGGTAAATATCTCCTGGACTCTCAGTATGATATCTCTGCTCTTTGTTGAACTTCCAAAATACTTTGTACAAACCTTCAAAATATGTAACTATGCTATGGTTCAGTTTGCATTTTGGGAAACCATTATCTCAATATTATTGACAATAAATGCCAGTCAACTTAAGGCTTAACCTCCCTTTTCCAGAGCTGAGGCTGATTTAAGGACCTTACATGGTGCTAAGGTTTGGTCAAGGGAGGTCTGTAAAGGGAAATGTGATCCTGGATGTTGTCTCTCAAAGCTAAAATGCTCTGTACATCCATTGCCCCACATTGTAGGTTAAATTGTGTCCTTCTCTCACAAAAGATATGTTAAACTCTTAATTCTGGTATCTGTGAATGTAATTTTATTTTGAAATAGGGTCTTTGAAAATGTAACCAAGTTGAGAAGAGATCATACTAGATTAGAGTGCACCTTAAATTTATATGGAGAGAGAGATATGAAGACACAAAAGACACAGGAAAGAAGGTCAAAAGTCTTCAGGGGGAGCATGGTCCTGCCAACACCTTGGTTTTGGACTTCTGGTCTAAACTGAGAAGATGTGTTTCTGTTGGTCTAAGCCATCTGGTATGTAGTATTTTGTTATGATACACCTAGGCAACTAGTCTACTCTGTCAATCCATATGGCCCTTTCAGGCCTCCACGGGTACCCTGACTCGCTAGTTAGGGAATCTTCCTGATTCCTGTGGCACTATGTAGATTTACCAGATAGGACCCAAACTAGCCTTGAACTTGTAATGCTCCTGCCTCATCCTTCTGAGTAGCTGAAATTATAGGCATGTTCTACTGTGCATATCTTCTTATTTCTTTATGGGTAAATTTTTAATAATTTCAATGACTACACAATATGAGGTCCCCAGTAAACTCAAACTATAGTTAGTTGTGAAAAGAAAATGCTTATTCTTTATTTTTCAGTGATAAACTGACTTATGCAAACTTCTGCCTACTGGACAGTAGGAGGGGGAAAAGCAGCTATATTTTTTTCTCTAGTGTGTAAATAGTTTCTTTATGTAATTGGAATATTTGTGGATGACTCCAGTAAAATGTTCAGTCTTCTGGAATTCCATTCCCATGCTCATTGTACTTGTTTTTTAAGGGACACTTTAAGAATGTGCCACAGACTGAGTGGCTTAAAAACAGAGAAAGGCATTGTCTAAATTTTGCAGGCTACAAGTCTGAAATTAAGGTGCTGGCTGGGTCCTGCTCCATCTGAAAAATTGAGTTGTTCCTTTTTTAGGGGGAGGGTACCTGGGATTGAATTAAGGGGCACTCGACCACTGAGCCACATCCCCAGTTCTATTTTGTATTTTATTTAGAGACAGGGTCTCATTGAGCTGCTTAGCACCTCGCTGTTGCTGAGGCTGGCTTTGAACTCGCGATCCTCCTGCATCAGCCTCCCGAGCTGCTGGGATTACAGGTGTGTGCCACCACACCCAGCAAGTCCTTTCTTGCTTCTGCCTAGCTTCTAGGAAATTAGTAGTTTGCTAGCAATCTTTGGTTCTAATAGTGTTCATTGCTGATGTACTGCTTCATCCATGGTCCATTCTCTCTCTGCTTGGTCAATTCTTTTTTTAAATATTTATTTTTTAGTTGTAGGTGGACAGAATATCTTTATTTTATTTTATGTGGTGCTGAGGATCGAACCCAGTGCCTCATGCATGCTAGACGAGCACGCTACCACTGCGCCATAACCCCAGCCCCTGCTTGGTCAATTCTCAATGAATATGCTACTCTTCCTTTGGGAGCACACAGGAAATTCCACTCACATTTCTCCATAGCATCCCATTGTCAGGAACTGCCAGTTTTCAGAAGAACTAAATTTGGCTTCCTGTGTTGAAAGTGATGAGACATTCAGATTACTTTACTGTAGCCTCTTCTAGGAAAGGGATGATGCATAAAATCACCCCTTCCCAGAGTCATAAATAAGAGGCAGAGTGAAAACCTCTCATCTTTTGGGATCTTCTACTCATAAGTATAAGTTTCTGCAACTTTTCCTGTATCCATCTCTTTCTATTTCCACATTGGCCTGAGATGAGGGAAGGGGAATAAAATTATAATGAAGGATTCTGATCTCTGTCTTGCTTTTCTACCTCTGTCTTCCATCTTATTTTTACAATCTCTTGGGTTGAAAGGGGTAGTGTTATGGTTTAGATGTGGTGTCCCCCAAAACTCATGTGTGAGTTGTAATGGGACCATGCAAGCATGGAATAGGAGACTGACCATGCAGGCACAGAGGACTGTGCTACAGTCCCCCATTTACCAACATGTGGCTGTCCCAACCTGCTTCCATCTAGAGACAATAGCCAGGACTGGAAAAACCATCACCAAGGTCCCTGCAGGCCTGGTTACACCAGAGATGTGGTAGAAACTGTAATACATCAGATCCACACTGCTAGAGAGGAAGACACATGAAAAACATGAAAAAACAAGGGGAAAAAATGCTCCAAACAAACCAAGATGCTACAATAATAGCACAGTAGATGAAATGTCAGAGAATGAGGTTAGAAGGTACATAATTAAAATGATCTGTGAAGCACAGAATAATATAAGAGAGCAATTACAGGCAACAATTGACCAATCCAACAAAGAGATTAGAAAGCAAATACAGGGAGTAAAAGATTACTTCAAGAAAGAGAGACTCTGAAAAACCAAACAGAAATCCTTGAAATGAAGAAAACAATGAACCAAATAAAAAATTTAATAGAAAACATTACCAACAGACTAGATCACTTGGAAGACAGAACCTCAGGCAATGATGACAAAATATATAATCTTGAAAATACAGTTGACCACTCAATGAAGATGATAAGAAACCATAAACAGAATGTCCAAGAATTATGAGATAACATGAAAAGACCAAATTTAAGAATTATTGGGATAGAGGAAGACACAGAGATACAAACCAAAGGAATGCACAATCTCTTCAATGAAATAATATCAGAACATTTCCCAAACATAAAGAATGAATTGAAAAATCAAATACAAGAGGCTTATAGGACACCAAATATACAAAACTACAACAGATCTACACCAAGGCACATTATAATGAAAATGCCTAACATACACAATAAGGATAGAATTTTAAAAGCTTCAAGAGAAAAGTTTCAGATTACATACAGAGGGAAACCAATTTGCATCTCAGCGGATTTCTCAACCCAGAACCTCAAAGCCAGGAGATCCTGGAACAATGTATACCAAGCTCTGAAAGAAAATGGATGCCAGCCAAGAATCTTATATCCAGATTCAGATTTGATGACAAAATAAAAACCTTCCATGGTAAACGAAAGTTAAAAGAATTTACAACGAGAAATCCTATATTACAGAACATTCTCAGCAAAAATTCCATGAGGAGGAAATGAAAAACAACAATGAAAATTGGCAAAGGGAGGAACCAAACTAAAGGAAAATCCAATCAAAGGAGAAATCAACTCAAGTTAAAATTCAAAAATAAACCAAAAGGATTAGGAACACAAACCATATTTCGATAGTAACCTTGAACATTAATGGCCTAAACTCATCAATTAAGACATAGACTGGCAGATTGGATTTAAAAAAGACCCAACAATGTGCTACCTTCAACAGACTCATTTCATAGAAAAAGGCATCCACAGACTGAAGGTGAAAGGATGGAGAAAAAAAGTATCACTCACATGGGCTGCGTAAACAAGCTATCCTCATAGCAGATAAAGATAGTCATAAGGGATAAAGAAGATCATGTCATACTGCTTAAGGAAATTGTACATCAACAAGACATAAAACCATAAATATCTATGCCCCAAACAATGGAGCATCCATGTATATCAAACAAACCCTTCCCAATTTCAAGAATCAAATAGACCACAACACAATAATACTGGGTGACTAACACATACCTCTCACCACTGAATAGATCTTTCAAAAAAAATTAAACAAAGAAAACATAGAACTAAATAATACAATCAATAATTTAAAATTAACAGGGATATATAAAATATTTCATCCATCTACAAGTGAATACACTTTTTTCTCAGCAGCACATGAATCTTTCTCTAAAATAAACCATATGTTATGCCACAAAGCAAGTCTTAGCAAATAAAAAAAATAGAGATACTACCCTGCATTCTATCAGATCATAATAGAATGAAATTAGAAATCAATGACAAAATAAAAATAGAGGCTACTCAAACACCTGGAGACTCAGTAATATGCTACTGAACAACACATGGATAACAGAAGATATCAGGGAGGAAATACAAAAATTCTTAGAGGTAAATGAAAACTCTGATACAACATATGAAAATCTCTGGGACACTATGAAGGGTGTGTCAAGAGGAAAGTTCATTGCATTGAGCTCATTCATTAAAAGAAGAAAAAGTCAACAAATAAATAACCTGATATTACATCTCAAAGCTCTAGAAAAAGAAGAACAAATCAACAACAAAAGTAGTAGAAGACAAAAAATAATTAAAATCAGGGCAGACACCAATGAAATTGAAAAAAAAGAAACAATTCAAAAAATTGACAAAACAAAAAGCAGTTCTTTGGAAAAATAAATAAAATTGATAAACCCTCAGCCACTCTAAGAAAAAGGAGAGAGAAAACTCAAATTACTAAAATTTTTGGTGAAAAAGGAAATATCATGACAGACACTACTGAAATACAGAGGATAATTAGAAACTATTTTGAAAATTTATACTCCAGTAAAATAGAAAATCCTGAAGACACTGACAAATTTACAGTGGTATATGTTGTGCCCAAACTGAATCAGGAGGACATACACAACTTAAACATATTAATTTCAAGCAAGGAAATAGAAGATGCCATCAAAAGATTACCAAGAAAAACCTGGGACCAGATGGATTCTCAGCCTAGTTCTGCAAGACCTTCAATGAAGAATTAATAACAATACTCCTCAAATTATTCAATGAAATAGAAAAGGAGGGAACCCTCCCAAACTCATTCTATGAGGCTAATATCACCCTAATTCCAAAACCGGGCAAAGAAAAAAAAATCTTGGACCAATATCTCCAATAAACATAGACACAAAAATTCTCAATAAAATTCTGGCCAATTGCAAACAAAAACATATTAAAAATATAGTGCACTATGATCAAGTGGGTTTCATCCCAGGTATGCAAGGCTGGTTCAACATATGGAAATCAATAAATGTAATTCATCACATCAATAGACTTAAATAAATACAAGAATCATATGATATCTCAATAGATGCTGAGAAAGCGTTTGACAAAATACAGCACCTCTTCATATTCAAAACACTAGAAAAACTAGGGATGGTATGAACATACCCCAACATTGTAAAAGCTATCTATGCTAAACCAAAGGCCAACATCATCCTAAATGGAGAAAAATTGGAAGCATTCCCTCTAAAAATGGGAACAAGACAGGGATGCCCTCTTTCACCACTGCTATACAACATAGTCCTTGAAACATTAGCCAGAGCAATTAGACAGATGAAAAAAATTAAAGGGATATGAATAGGAAAAGAAGAACTCAAACTATAATTATTTGCTGATAACATGATTCTTTACTTGTGGGTTCTGAAAACTTCCACCAGAAAACTTCTAGAATTAATAAATGAATTCAGCAAATTAGCAGGATATATAATCACTATCCATAAATCAAATGCATTTCTATACATCAGTGATGAATCCTCTGAAAGAGAAATTAGGAAAACGACCCCATTCACAGTAGCCTCAACAAAACAACAACAACAACAAAACCTAAACAAACAAACAAACAAAAAAACTTGGGAATAAATCTAACAAGAGAGGTGAAAGACCTCTACAATGCAAACTACAAGACACTGAAGAAAGAAATTGAAGAAGACCTTAGAAGATGGAATAATCTCCCATGCTCCTGGATAGACAGAATCAATATTGTCAAAATGGCCATACTACCCAAAGCACTATACAGATTCAATGCAACTCCAATTAAAATCCCAATGTCATTCCTTATAGAAATA
>CM053403.1:83605332-83683032 GCA_028644305.1 Xerus rutilus | reverse complement strand
CTAAATCCCTATCTCTCACCAGGCATAAAATTCAACTCAAAGTGGATCAAGGACCTGAGAATCAGACCAGAGACCCAATGCCTAATAGAAGAAAAAATAGGCCCAAATCTTCATCATGTCAGATTAGGACCATACTTCCTTAACAAGACTCCTACAGCACAAGAAGTAAAATCAAGAATCAATAAATGGGATGGATTCAAATTAAAAAGCTTCTTCTCAGCAGAAGAAATAATCAATGAAGTGAACAGAGAGCTGACATTCTAGGAACAAATCTTTGCCACACACACATCTGATAGAGCACTAATCTCCAGGATATATAAGAACTCAAAAAACTTAACACCCCCCAAAAACCCCAAACAACCCAATCGATAAATGGGCCAAGGAGTTGAACAGAAACTTCACAGAAGAAGGTACACATTCGATCAACAGACATATGAAAATATGTTCAACATCTCTAGCAATAAGAGAAATGCAAATCAAAACTACCCTAAGATTTCATCTCACGGCAGTCAGAATGGCAATTATCAAGAATACAAATAACAATAAGTGTTGATGAGGTTATGGGGAAAAAGGCACACTCATACATTGCTGGTGGAAATGAAAATTGGTACAACCAATTTGGAAAACAGTATGGAGATTCCTTAGAAAACTTGGAATGGAACCACCATTTGACCCAGCTATCCCACTCCTCAGTCTATACCCAGAAGACTAAAAACAGCATTCTACAGTAACCCAGCCATTTCAATGTTTATAGCAGCTCAATTCACAATAGCTAAACTGTGGAACTAGCCTAGATGCCTTTCAATAGATGAATGGATAAAGAAACTGTGGTATATATGCACAATGGAATATTACTTAGCAATAAAAGACAATAAAATGATAGCATTTGCAGGTAAATGGATGGAATTGGAGGATATCATGCTAAGCAAAGTAAGCCAATCCCCATAAAACAAAGGCTGAATGTTCTCTCTGAGAAGTGGATGCTGATCCATAATGGGGGGAGGTGGTGGGAAGAACGGAGGTACTTTGGTGAAAGGGGAGAGGGTGAAGAGGAGAGAATGTGGGTGCAGGAAAGATGGTGGAATGAGATGGACATCAATGCCCTTGGTACATGTATAATTGCACACATGGTGTGACTCTACATCATATACTACTAGACAAGTGAAGAATTGTGCTCCATTTGTGTACAATGAATCAAAATGCAATCTGCTGTCATGTATACCTATTAGAATAAATAAATTAAAAATAAATTAATAAATAAAAGAGGAAAAAAAAGAAATTATAATGTCTTCCAAGAGTGCCTGACATATAGTGAGTACTTAGTGAATGCTTGCCCAGTGTTACTAGGACTATTTATTTGGCATCACCTAATTTATGTTATCCTATGCTCTTCCTTTTTTTGCCCAGCAAATTGCTATATTCTTTCTTTAGCATTTTTAAAATTTTGACGAGACATTGCCTGTCACACAGCAGTTCTTCCATGTTGACACAAGTACATTTCAGACTTGGACCAGAAATTGCTTAGGTAGCATGGTGGGATTGCAGCCCATCCATAGGTGGTAGAGTGATTAGGACCCATGAATTCTATGTTGAATAACTCCTGCCCAGTGACTGTCCTCAGCTTTCCAAGCTAAAGAGGACAAATGGTCACCCCTTAAATGCTAAAATGGAATGATATCATTCACTTTTTGTTTATTTTTAAGTAGTGCTTTTATTTTTGTATTTTGTATATAGAAAAGATCCTATTGTAGGACAATTTTCATTTTTCTGTGTGATACATGCATCAGTTTAAAATAAATATAATAGAAAATGTTATGAAACAACACTTATCCTTCCTGGTGGAAAGGGGATGCTTTGATGTCTGATGTTTAATTCATACTGCTATGTGGAGACCACCTCCTCCCCTGATGATTTATTGATTTTTGAGAGTAAGAGCGCAATTGAAAGGGAAAGTTCTATAAGGGCAGAAGATGAAGACTGCCATAACCAAATCTGAATCTTGCTGATTAATTTTGATGGAGGACTATTTTGCTGTGCTTTTTTAATTCTATGAGACTCAGCATAGCCAATATCCTTGCAGCCTGTTTCAAGGAGCAATGGAACCCAGTTCACAAGAGCTCCCCAACTGTTTTGTGCCAGAAAATGCTTATTGAAACATGACTGTGACTACCGGTTTTCCTTCTGGAAATTATGGGGTTTGGAAATGACTGAAGTGGGACTTAGTGAGGTTCTGCTCTATTTAACCTGAGTTTTTCTGAATACAGCTTAAAAGCCATTAGTTCTTATTCTGCGTTCTTGACTAATGAGAATAATTGATTCCTGTCTTCTTTTTACATTACCTATTCATGTATTTTTGTCCATTAAGCTTTCCCTTTTAAAGTGATATTTTTAAGAAATGCCAGATAGCTGAATTGTGAGTAGAAGTTACAGGTTATACTAATATATGAAGGGAGTTACCTTATTTCTGAGTCATTAAACTAATTGGAAGAACTGGAATTAGACAAACAGTATTTTTCCATCTCTGACTTTAGTATGTCTATCAAGCTGGGATAAAATGCTTTGCTTAATGCTTTTCATTTACCTCCTTACTCACTTATTATTTGGGTCTGTTCTTCATAGAATTGTAGAGCAGGAAGTATAATTTGAAGCCATGTGGCCCAATTTCATATCTCACAGATGGCCCAGGAAAGTTAGATTCTTTCCAGATGAGTTTTCTCCCATGCTTGAAATGTTTTCCTTCTTGTTCTTTATATGGCCATCAACATCTTACCTTACCCAACATCTTACCCAACATCTTACCTTTCAGGTCTTAGCTGAAATCCTAAATGTTAGGATTTAAAATGTCATGACTTTTAAAGAGACCTCTTCTGCTCTCCTTTCTGGAAAGCATCTTTGTCCTTTTCCTATGATTGTGGTTTTTTTGGTTTTCTTTGCAGAACTAACCACACAAGTCGCAGTGTGCTGCATTATTATTTGTTCACTTTCTGCTTTTTCTGCTATACCATGAAATTGTTGTGCTGCTTACCATTATGTCCCAAGTGGCCCAGCAAGATGTGTGATACTGTGTAGGCCTTTCATGTGAGCACAAAGAACACAGTGTCTACTTCTGTTTCCTTTTACACACACACACACACACCCTGATATAAACCAGCACCATTGTTTGCCCCAAGACCTGATCTTGTGACTGCCATTAGGCTATTTTTTTATTTAGAGGGTACTGGGGATTGAACTCAGGGGCACTCGACCACTGAGCAACATCCCCAGCCCTATTTTGTATTTTTATTTAGAGACAGGGTCTCACTGAGTTGCTTAGCACTTCACTTTTGCTGAGGCTAGCTTTGAACTTGTGATCTTCCTGTGTCAGCCTCCTGAGCCACTGGAATTAGAGGCATGCGCCACTGTGTCTGGCACCATTAGGCTTTTGCAAGTATTGTTGCACCCTGAATAGACATAGGATTTCTTGGTTATGTGGAAGGAGCTAATATAATCATGCAAAATTATTAGCTGTAGGATCTGGAAGTGGTCACTAATTTTTTAAAAAATTTCCACAATGGAAATATAGATTCTGCAAATGGAAAATGCATGGTGAGCTAAAGAACCATTTTTCTAAACACTAGGTAGACATGCTTGTGTAATAAATTGATGCCAATTGTTTTGAGAACTTGGCTGCAATAGGATACTGTGCAGCCATAGTGCAAGTTAGGGTCACCTGTAGCATTTTGGAAAAACACTGATGCCTTGCATTTACCACTGGATGCACTGGATCCATGGATGGGTATTGGGTGTGTATATGTTTCAAAATTGTCATTTGTGGTTCTGTTGCATACCAGAGACCAGAACCAAGTAGAGGATGAAGTTGGTTCAGGGTAACCAAATTTTTGTTGTGTGTTGACTGTTTTTTTTTTTCTTTTTGAAACCAATAAGCCAGTTACCACAGAAACTGCAAGATTATGCACAACACTTCATTTTCTTGACTGAAGATATTTTATAGCAATCAATAGTGTTACTTTAGGCTATTGTCTGCATATTCAGTTACAGAACGGTTATGAAAATAGTTCTGACTTGTTTTAAATGTGGTCTATCTACATGGTAATTCTGTTGGAGTGATCAGTGTTCCTGGAAGTATGCCAGCTGAGCCTTCCTGTAGATTTGTCACCTCCCTCCACCCACTCACCATATGGATTCCTACTCCTGCCTGAAGTCAAGGTTCAGGACTTGTCTCCTTCAGCAAGCTTACTATAAACAGCCCTATTAACTCTTCTTGAGCACAAGGCTTGTCCAGCTACTCCTAGTTCGCTTTTGTAGATCACAGTGTTTTGTGCACACCCCCCTCTAAGGGGCACATTAGTCACAAAGGCTCTTAATATGCGGTTCAACAACTTTTAATATGGATTTCCAGGGCCCAGAGACATATGGACCCAACCGATGACTGTCCAATAAATATTTGTTGATTAAACCAGTGGCCAGGCCTGCTCATTCCATGCAAGCATTTTCACAAGGGCAAGTTAAAAAAAAAAAAGAGAGGGTGGGGAGGCGAGGAGGTTTGTTGGCAGTTTGTTCCTGTGAAATAAAAATGAAATAGAGTTTTCTTTTTTCTTGTGGCTGATTTCCTTTCACAGGTTTCTTCACCACTGGCTAGTGGCCAACTTTGTCAGAGCTGAAACATCAGACAGCTAGAAAGAGGTTCTCAGTTGATAAATATTTGATTTACAAGGTATTGAGAGGTTTAAAGAAATGGAAGGGAGTTTGCCTAATGGGAGTTGTGTTTAATATAGCGAGGAAGATCACCAATAACCAGGTCTGTTTTTCCTCACAATGGCCAGTGGGTACCTAACCGTATTAGCCTTGTTGCTCCACCAATTGTGCAGGACAGAGCTGACAACCAGGCAAAACCGAGGAGGATGGGGATGCTCCTGGTTCCAAACAGAAATACAGCTGTAGGGAATATTCTTAGATTTTCTTTTCTTCTTTTCCATAACCTGTGATAAATATTGTATGTCTCAGCAGCATAGGGAAAAAAATGATTGATCCTTTCTCAGTGATATAGATATGTGGCTGTATATGTTATATGCAGAATGAATGCTTGAGAGAGAGTGGGGAGGGGGGCAAAGAGAGAGATGTAAGCCCTATGTATAGAATTGCCAATAGCAATCTATCAAAGGAATGGCAAGAGTACTAGACTGAATGCTGAATTTTATCTCTAATTTAATCATTTGTTGTTTTTCTGATATCAAAATTTTGTTTCATTTTAAATTTTACTTCTTCTCTCCACCTCCAAAGAAATAAGCACAATTAGGGACGAATTTGAATCAAATGCTTAGGAAAACACAGTGCTGCCGCTTGTATATGCTACAAAGATAACCCTACTTTAAGAACATTTCATTAAATTGATCCTCCTCCTGTGCAGAATAGTGCAGACCATTCATTCTCAATGGGGGCAATATTGCCACTAAGGGAGCAAAAATTGGTTCTTGGGGGGCAGCAAAATTATTAGATATCATTATGGTTTATGGCACTCTAATGGGCCATAATACATAAATAGATACACAGAATTTGTCTTTTAGTTTGTCTCCACCTTGTAATGGGCAGCTTTAACTATGGAAATTTTTTTCTTCATTGAATGTATTATTTTGGAGATATTTAACCAGGCAGTTTTATAAAGACTTTACTTAATATAAAACTTGATTTCAAGACAAACAGCTGAACAACAACAAAACCAACCAACCAACCAAACAAACAAACAAAAAGAGTGTGTAGACTTGCAAGTGGAAGTCCTAATTCTTTTTTTTTGGTGCTAGGGATTGAACTCATGGGCACTCGACCACTGAGCCACATCCCCAGCCTTATTTTGTGTTTTATGTAGAGACAGGGTCTCATTGAGTTGCTTAGCACCTTGCCTTTGCTGAGGCTGGCTTTGAACTCATAATTCTCCTGTCTCAGCCTCCCAAAGTGCTGGGATTACAGGCTTATGCCACTGGCCTGGCTTAATTCTTCATGGACTATTCACCTGTTAGTTCCTCACACTATTGGAGAGACTGAGAATGTGGGTCAAGATGTTTATTGCCATTTTGGAAAGACATGCTACTCTCTGATTATGAGTACTATACTATATAACTGTTGAAGTGTCATAGGTAAAATCCTTGGGTCCATTTATATAAGTGGTGGAGATGGGTGTATGAATTCTTATCAGAACATTCAAGGTTTCTCCTCTCCTTCCATAGAATGAACATCATTCAGTGCTTCACTATGAAGTGCTTTGTATTGTTCATGGTGGCTATACATGCTTATCTTGTCTTATCATCTAGATTCTGTACTCTGAAAGAGAATAGATCATATAGAACCATGAAACGTTACAGGAAAAGGGAACTCATTCTTCATAGCCAAAATTCACTTCTTAGATCATTCATACATTCATCATTCCACAAATATTTATTGTATACTTATTACATGGCAGGCATTGTGCTAGAACTTTGGGAAATTCAGATATAAATTAGTCATCAGTTAATCATGATTTGAGAGAGCTTAAAGCAACACATTTTTGCATGCCTAACAATTTACTTTTTAAAATTTCTAATAGTTGCAAGTTGTATGAATAGACCATGATTTGTTATATTTTTCTCTTATCATTGGTCTTTTAATTCCTTATTGCAGCAGGAACATCCTTACATGTAAAACTTAATTCATAACTTGTTATTCCTACTTTAAAATTTGTAAAAGTGGCATTACTAGGTTCAAAAGTATGGGTACTTTAAAATATCTTGATTTTAATGCTGCTTTTATATTTCTTTCCAGCAGATTTTTTACCAGTTTTTATTCCTGGTAGCAATGTGTGAATGTGACTATCTCACTCTACCCTTACTGGCAATGAGTGTTATGATGATGATGATGATGATGATGATGATAAAGAAGAAGAGGAAAAGAAGAAGAGGAAGAAAAAGAAGAAGAAGAAGAAAATCTTAGCTAACAGTATAAAGGAGAAAAGGAGAAAAAATGTTACTTAACACAAAAATGATTGTAACCAGTCTTTGATTTTTAAGGAGGTAGCATAATTCAAAATAATGAGAAAACAAATATCTATTCTATTTTTATTTTGGAGACTTTAGGAGTTGATATAAAAGAAGAACAGGAAATTTCAGTTTCTGTCAGTTCAATTTTTCTGTGCTGGAGGTGGAACACAGAATAGAGATGTATTATTCAGGGGGAAACATTAGCGACTCAGGATTCCTTGGCCAATTAAGGATTGGAAAGTGTAGCATCAAATGAGAAAGTTGAGTTTTGACACAGATGGGAGACTGGGGGAGATGGTGGTGGAGGCAGGTCTGAGGAGAGGTATTATGACAGCAGGGAGGACCAGTCTCTAAGGATATAGGACTTGGGAAAATAGTGGCTTAAAACCTTCCTCTCATCATCAACCTTAGGTAAGTCTGTTTTATCTATGAATACTAAGAAAGGGATGTGTTCTATGTTGTGACACATGGCTTGCAAAAAGAAATGGCAAGATGCTCCATCCATGCACTGAACTCATAGACCCAAAGTGGAGTAAGATTTAGAAAGAATTGTAAGTGATGCTGAAGAACTCCAAAGGCATTAGGAAGGATTTAGACTTTCCACTGTGAAGACAAAATTAGGTTATATTTCACTGATATTTAAAGTTGGATTTTTAAATTAGTTATGAGGATGAACATCTTTCTCATATGGTTTTTAATTTTTTTTGCTTGTTCAATTTTTCTTCTGTGAATTGTCTATTCAGATCTTTTGCTACTGGCATTTATAACTTACATGAAAAGATGTATCTGAGCTATACAGAATGGGACAAAACAATTTCTTTCTCATCAAGACCAAAATAGCCTTTATAATGGCAAACAATATTCAGTTAATAATGAAATTCTGGATGGTCTTCCTTGAGGACTAGGGCTTAAGAATAATACCTCTATCACTGAAAGTCTCCAACAACTATTTGTTGAGTATATAAGAAGACTACTTGATTCTATTGAATTTCTCTTGCTAGAAAAAATTTAGGATTATTCCACTTATATTTCAAGAGCAACAAGAAATTCCTTTTCTATCAACTTTATGTATTAAGATTCTCCAGAGGAACAAACCAATAGTACATGTCAAGAGCTAGATGGGTAGATAGATAGATAGATGGATTGATGGGATTTATTAGGATAATTGACTCATGTACTTATGAAGGCTGGACACTTGGGATGTGGCTTAGTCCCATTCCCAAAACCAGGGAAACTGATAGAGTAATTCTCAGCCAAAGACTTGAGAAGCCAAGAGGCTGGCTGTGGGTCCTGGAGTGCCAAAGTCAGAGAGCCTGGAGTTCTGATATCTAGAGCAAGAGGACAACAGTGTCCCAGCTCCAGAAGGGATGGGATGGGGCAGGGAAGAGAGAGAGAGAGAGAGAGAGAGAGAATTTTTCTTTCCTTTTTTTGTTCTTTCTGGCCCTTACCTGATTGGATCGTGCCAACCCACAGTGCGGGCAGTCTCCAACTCAGTCTTTCCCATCCAGTCTCCAACTCACCTGCCAATCTCTCTGCAAACATGCCCACAGACACACCTATAAGAAAGGCTTTACCAGTTCTCTAGGTATTCCTTAATCTAGTCAAATTGACACTTAAAATTGACCATTACACTCTAGCAGCCTTATCTCTTAGCTCCAAACTGGTCATATGAATTAAGAGATTAAAATGAACATTTTCTCTGCAGGCTGAGCTATAATATGCATTTTTTTTCTATAGAGAAGAAGTGGATGAGGAACCATAGGAAGTATCCCAGGACTGTGGCTCACAGTCTGGAGGGTGGCTTCATGAAGCTCATGGGAGTCTGCTCAGACATACCAGACTTTTGAGCTAAGTGCCAGCCCACCAGGTTGGTCTCTTCTCTCCAGGGTAATGCGATGTTCAGTCTTCAGTGAAGTATACTTCACAAAAAAAGAATTTCAAAGGTGACTTTTTTTGTTTCCAATTTAAACACTATCAGAATATCCATGGGAAAAAAAAGCTGATCTCAAAAGGGCTTATTATCATAATAGCAATATTTTAAAAGTGATAAACTTCAAAAGTAGAATGGGCTTTTGTTTATTTTCCTGCTGGGACATATAGTGTCCCACAGGATCTTCCTTTGGGAATCCTTGTCAGAGGATGAAAAGAACAAGCTTTATGTAGGCAATGCCAGCTCCTACTTCCTTAAAAAAACAAAAAAAAAAAAACAACAAAAAAAACAAAACCAAAAAAACCCAAGACAAATAATCAACAAAAATGTTACCTCTTATAATAGTTTTCTGTGTGGATACAGTACAATTTCAGCTGACCTGCTATTCACTAACCTGTGTAAAAAGAATTATTTTAAAAGCTTATTTGATCAATGTATTTCATTAAGATTCTGCCTAAATGGGAAGAGGCCGAAGGAGGAAAATATTGAGATTAGAGTACATTGGCCCCAGATCATTGACAAATTGGTTTATGACACTAGTCAAATCCCCAAACTGAAGAACAGACCCTGGGGACAAGTTTATTAAACATAGGTCTTGGAATGGCATTGGCATTACTTATAGCTAAAACTTATTCTAAGGAGCAGGACTGAACTGGACAAAGTGATTCAAAGTGTCTGGCAATCTCCAGGGAAACCCTGACTATGTACTCCCTGGGATTGTGAGACCTAAACAAATATTACCTTTACTAGATGGGAAAAGATTCACAAGTACCAATTTCCCTTGAACACAATAAAAATGAACTTTCTCTACCAACTTTCCCCAAAGAAACTGAACCAGATTCAGGCTTCCTGGATAGCCCTGACACACAGGGAGCTGTGCACATGTTGCAGGGGTCTTGTCTCCCCACAGCTCATCAGTATTTGAAATATTCTTCAATATTCTGAAATATTCATAAGACTTTCTCAACTCAGACCATCTTCTCTGTATTAATTAGGCTCTTTGATTGGCAAATGACTGAAACACAACTCTAATTGCTTTGGCATTAAAAAAAAATAGTTCACGAACTTGGGAAATTGCAAAATGTCAAGCTAGAACTACATTTATATAGGTCTTGGTCTAGAAGCTAAAATGATGCAACTACGACTAATTCTGTCCACATCTTTTTGCTCTGCCTCCTTCACTGGTTTCATTCATTGCTTTTTTTGGAGGCAAGTAGGCAGTTTGTAGCCATAGCCCTGCATTCTCTAAGGCTCATGTCTTACAGGGAAATTGAACACCACTCCTAAATTGTTAAGATATAGTTTGGAAGATTAATTGTTACTGTGATAGTGAATGAATCACCGTGGCCAGAAGGATGAAATTTTCTTCTTATGTAACTCTGAGTCATATGCTCATTTATAGAGCTGGAGGTGGTATCAAACTACCCCACAGTTCCATGGTAGGAGAGTGGAGGAGGATGGTTGAGCAAAGGAAACAAGAGAGGCCCTGATACCATGGCAGTGGAGGGTTGCCATAGTTTGGATCTGAAATATCTCCCAAAGGCCCATGTGTTTAAGACTTGGTTCCTAGCCCTTGGCATTCCTGGGAGGAACCTTTAGGAGGTGGGGTCTAGTAGAAGGAAGTTAGATTATTCGGGGTATGTCATTGAAGGAGATATTGGGATCCTGGTCCCTTTTTGTCTCTTTCTCTGCTTCCTGGCCACCATGATGAACAGGCCTCCTCTGCCACATGTCCCATCCACGGTGTACTGCTTCACTGCAAGCCCAAAGCAATGGGCCAATAAAGTATGGACCGAAACCTCTGAAACAATAAGTAAAATAAACCTTTCTTATAAGTTTATTGTCTCATTGTCACAATGGCAGAAAGCTGACTAACATAATGGTGCATGACCAAAAGACAAAAGTCTGGTCCATAATTCTGTAGGTTTACTAAGCAAACATGAAGACTCTTTCCAAAGACTAAACACAGATTCAGTTGGAATAGGAATTAGCAAACAGAGCTTTCAATAGAAGACCTTGTGCTCTGTGCCTTATGAAAGCAATTGGAGGACAGTCACCTTTCTTTCCATCCTCTTGGAAAAGAAAAAGTTCACCTCTGGGAAATGGGATTCTGACCTACAAAGAAATACATTTGTGAAACCTGATTGTTTCTTGTAACATAATTTTCTTTTTGGCTTTGTAGCTACATAAAAGTCAACAATCTGGTATCAGCTTATGGGAAGGTTGCGGAGGGAATTAATCAAGGTTTCAGAGCTAGAGTTGGATCTAAGTAAATGTGATGCTCCCATGAAGATATTTTCAGATACAATGAATACCATTGATTTGTCACTAATATCAGTAAACATTTGAGTTTCTTAAGGTTTTTTATTGGTCTTATGACACTTTCTTTGCAGGAGGTCATCCATGTCCAAGACTTTAGATAGAGTCATATGTGGATAGATGCTCCTCACATCTTTCTCCCAACAAGATTGTTTATATACCCAAACTTTAACTCAACTCCTACTGGCATCTGCAACCCATTATATTTAATATTGAACTCATTATCTTGAGTCTTCTTCCATTAGAAGAAAACTCAATTAGAATTGTTATGGACTAGGTTGTGTTTCTCCCAAATTTGTATATTGAATCTTACTCCTAATAGTGACTGTATAGGAAACAGGGTCTCCAGGGACATAATTAAGGTTAAATAAAGTCGTGAGCGTGGGGCCCTAATCTGAAAGGATGGGTTCTAAGAAGAGGAAGAAACAACAGAAATCAGTCTCCATTCTGTATCTCGCCTTCACCCCCTTCTGATACCTTGTAGTTATCTCAAACAATGGGTTTAGATGAAAAGGCAACGGAAGAATCTTGGAGTTTGGGTTCTGGGACCAGCCTTCAGACCCCTAATTGCGTGAATCTCTTCACATCCATTTTTGTTTGTGAACAGGCACTGTTATTTTTGGTATCTTCCTTTTTATAAGTTGCAAGAAGTCAGCAGTCCTTTCTAGGCATTTATTCCTGTTCCATTATTTCAGTAGCAAAATTTTTTGAGGCAAGAGTTTACAAAGGCTGTTCGATGTGGTGGTGTGTACCATGCTTAGAATCTCAGTGACTCTGGAGGCTGAGTCAGGAGGATTACAAATTCAAAACCAACCTGAGCAACTTAGTGAGATCTTGTATTAAAATTAAAAAAAGCTATGGGGATGTAGTTCAGTGGTAAAATGCCCATGAGTTCAATCTCTAATATTAAAAGAAAAAAAGAAAAGAAAAGAAAAAAGAAAGAAAGAAAAATTAAGAGTTTACAAAAGCTTTATTAAGTACCAGGGAATACTTAATATCTGTAGCTTTCAGTATCTAAAAGGCTTCATCTCTGTTGCATTAATGATAAGCCAATGTCACATATTTTGGGTAGTACACTGTTAGCAACCCACATATGGTAGTTATTTTGTATTAGTTTAAACATAGCAGCTATTAAACAGGGAACACAAATTATAATGGATAAAACAAGGTCAAAGGCTTTTCCTCATTTACCTAGTCATCTGAATTTCAGGTTGACAGGTAATTCTACTCCATTTAAATAATCAGGGACTTGAATTTCTTCTATGATATTTTTTCACCATGTAGGTTATAGTCTTCATTTGTAGGAGTAAAGCTGTATCTCAGTTGTGTCCAAGGTGTAAAGGGAAACGTAGGGAGGAGGCATACCTAGAAGTGGACACATTTACCATTTGCCTACATTTGAATGGTGAAATGTAGCTGGGAGATGTAGTGTGGTTGAGCTGCTTTGTACTAAGCTTCAATTCTATTATTTTGGAAGAAGTGAGAATTAATTACATTAGATAGCTAGTAGTCTCTGTTGCAGGGGGGCTGGGGTACAATTAGGGAAACCAGTTAAGAGGTTACTGCAATGATCAAGATGATGATCAGGTCTTTGTAGAACAGCAATAGTAAAAATGTTGAGAAGGAGCTAGAGTTTAGAAATAAGCCAAGAAGAAGAATTTGCTGATGGGTTAGATGTAGGTATGAGAGAGGATGACTCTAAGATTTTTGGCTGGTGCTCCTGAGTAGTGACATATATTGAAATGGGCAAGATTATACAAAAAGCAGGATGGGGAAAATCAAGTGTTGGGTTGATTAGACATCTAAGTAAACAGGTCATATAAGGAGATGGACGATGAATTTAGAGTTCAGGAATATTGTTAGAGATGTCAATTTCTGTGTGTAGATGATATTTAAAGCCATACATCTAGTTGTACTATCTAGAGAATTGAGACTTATTGCACTCCAGTGCTTAGAGGTCAAGGAGATGAGGAAAGACCAATAAAGAAGATTGAAAAGGGGTGGCCAGGGATGTAGGGGGAAAGCAGAGAGAGAGTTTCCCTGAATATAAGAGAAGAATGTTTCAGGAAGGATGAAATGGCAGATTGTATCGAATGTAGTGAATACTTCTCTGAATTGGAAATTGACAACCAAACAGTAATGTTGAGACCACTGGTGACCTTTATTGAACTGGAGTCAGTTGAAGAGAAGTAGAAGATGAAGAAGTAGAGACCTAACAGCAACACTGTTTAGAGGAATTTTTGTATAAAGAGGAGTATAGGAATGCATAGTGACTTGAGGGAGACTGTGGGAACTGGAGAGGGTCTTCAGTGTGAGATATTAAAACAGGCCTTATATTTATGAGAAAAATCCAGTAGAGAGGAAATTATGTTCTATAAGCGGAAAATAGTTGTTAGAGAGGCCCTTAGGGGTGAGATCTAGCGCTTAGTGTGGATCTTCGGCTTGTAGGGGAACGGCATAGCTCACTCACTCTAATGAGGAGAGGGTAAATGGGTCTAAACAAGTGAGTTGACAGACAGGACAGTGAAGCGAGTGGGCATTCTCATCTGAGGACGTCTGCTTATTAGTGGTGTAGGATGCAGCGTCATCCGTTCAGAGTGAGGACCAGGAGAGAGCTGTTGGAGGGCTGAGGAAGATGAGAAAATGTGAAATTATGCTGTAGAAGAAGAAGGAGTGACTGTGGAGAACAAGTGTGCTGTTGTCAATTGATATCCATGATAATGGGTTTAGGGTGAGACAGTCAGAACTGAACGTTTTCCTCCAGCCTCATTAGCTTTGTGTTTGTGGGTGAAGAGAAGACAGTGTTGGTTTAACCGACATCTGGGTTCAACCAGGAGACTCACTCAGAAGACAGAAACCAGGCCTGTAACTAGGACAGGGAACATTTAACATAAACATCAGTACCTAGGTGGAAGATAACTACTACAGATGGTAAAAGACGACTTAAGGTACACAAAGGTGGCAACCATAAAGAGAGGTTCCCTGGCTACATGAACTTTGGGTAAGATTGTAAGTACGGTCCCCAAAGAAGAAAGTCTCTTCCTTCCCTTACAGCCTTGTGGTCATCCTCCGGTACCTTCTATGGGCAGAACCTGTCCTAGAGGAATTTCTCCAGAATCCAGCTCAGTATTTCAAAGCGGGGCATAGAAGGATGTGTTTGGAGTTAAAAGAGAAACTTAATATCTGATACAACTAGTGAACACAAGGTAGGCAGAGGGGACATGAAAAGTGGGGTCAGAAAGTGGTTTTAAAAATGAATAGTACACTCTAATCTAGATAAGGATGGGTGGGGGGAGAAAAAGGAGGTGAGAGGCAGTTAATAGAGGTAGGATTCAGGGTCCCCATGTAGTGATGCTAGGATTGCACACCTGTTGGCCAATGTTCTGGAATCCACAGAAGGACCCAGTGGGACCCAAAAAAGTTTGGAGGGCTCCAGGCATGAACAAATCTGATTTAATCTGACACTTTTAAAAATCATCATAAAGGTCTTCCAGAGTAATTCTGATGAAGGAAGTACGTAAATTAATTGTCATCAAGGCATTCTCTTTTATTATAAAAACTATGGAGAAGGCAAAATTCCTCCTAAACTATGATTATTAAGCAGTAAAAAAATTCAAGCATCTTTCAGTGCTTCTCCACTTTCTTTTCCAAGCTAACGAAGATAAAAATAAGAGGTTTAATTCCATTAATCTGTTTGATAAAACAATGTATTGAATATGTTTTCCAAACCACATAAGATTCTCATGTTCATGGCCTCCATCTCGCCTTCCTCTCACCTTCTTGAGAACCTTTGACTCAAACATATAACTGTCTAATAGAGGAATTTTAGATATCAGCTGGAGGCCTAGCAGAAGAAATCTCAGGTGGGAAGCATTTCACCCCACTACAGTCATACTAGTAACTGAGTCAGCTCTGCCTGCCAGTAATTATAGCCTGTCAGAGTTCATAGACACTTGCATGTCACATGGATGTGTGAATTGCACATCTTATATTTCTTAGTAGAGGCCCACCCTATGGCAACATGTTTACAAAATGACAGTTTTCAGGAAGGGATGGGATCTTATTTAAGTGAAAAAATAAATAATAATAATAATAGTGATCTTCACCATAGGACTACAAGTGGGGCAGTAATTAATGAATTTGCAGAATCAGCAACATAGCTAAAGCCATTAGCACCAATTTGGTTTTGACCTGTTTATTTACTAGTCAGTAAAAGACCCCGAGAGCTATTTGGGGTAACAGGTAGGATGGTCTTCCTTTATGCACTTTTTTTCTTTCTGAAACTATTTTTTTATTGCAGTAAGATAGACATAACATAAAATTTACCATTTTAACCTACTCATCCAGATCTCTCAAGGGTAAGCTGCCTCTTTTTAATCTACCTATGCAATATAAAATTAAGAGCCAATTACACCACCATCAAATAGAGAAGGGCTTTTAAAGGATAACTAGAGAGTGATATACAAGGTTTCCTAATCACTACACCTAATTGCAAAGAGCAGTAAAGAATTTTTCATGAGTATCTGAACTATAATTAAATACAAATAATCAAGTATGAGCCTTCCATTATTTTAGCAATGTGCTCTCTCAGGCAACAAAACTTTTCCCAGAGGAAATAGATTACTGTTTGTGGTAAGTCAAATGTGTATGGAAAAAAGAGGGCATATGATAAAGTGGTAAATAAGAGAGAGAGGACTGCAGAAAAGTAGCTGAGAAATCATTGAGTCAGGAATATGTAAGTGAACTTTAGGGGACAAAATGGAGAAGAATTAAATATAAAAGAAAGACCTACATCATCTTGAAGGACAGATGGAGAAGCAGGGTTAAGAAAGTGGAATATGAATCATGTATCTAAGTCACCAGGGGAATGTCAACCCAAAGCAGTCAATTCCGGCTTGGACTTTACTGGGAAATTCCTCATGGAATAGGGACAAGTTCAGTATCTAATTTCTTTTCACCTGGCAGTTGGTGACTAGGTGAGCAAGGGACCCTGGGAATGGGCTCCCTTCCTTTGGGTGAGGGGGAGGATTCGAGGAGGAAGCTGGTGGGGTCAGTGTGGATGGGGGAAAAGGGTTCCCACCCTTGAGTTTAAAAAATTCACTCTTTATTCATCCATCCATCCATCCATCCATCAATCCACTCATACAATTTGTAATTAAACATTTCTTTTGACATTTCTGGATTCCAGGCAAAAATACTTTTTTATTTTTTGTAGTTATGAGCAACATGAACATATTTTTATTTTTCATTGTAGCTTAAGATAAAGATAATAAACACTGGTGAACAAGAAAATATCAGTTAATAACATCTTCTTTGAAGACACTGTAATAGAAAGGAGAAGAGTATATATTTTCTTACATGGGACGAAATCATTAGACTCTTCGTTCTGTCTTTCCTCCCTCTTCTGCTGCTGTCCTTTCTTCCTTCTTTCCTTCCTTCACACATTTTACTGAGCCCATATTATGCACCAGGCATATCTGGTTTGGATATTCATGCTGCCCAACCCCGTACAGTGTTTTTCACATTATAGGTCCTCAGTAGATTATTTAGAAGAGTCATTTTTCACAAACTTAGACTATACAAAATGAAGAACATGAGATATCAAAAGAGAGGAAAGAAAAATATTAAGCATAATTAACAGAGAAACAGATTAAAATTAGATGACAGTGAGCCTTATTGGCACAAATAATGACTATATCAATATGGCATTTGAAATAGCAGGATGCCATCATTTATCTCACTTCTGTGTCTCATCTGTCTAACGAATTTGGAGAAAGCAAGGCATTTTGCCAAATTTAGGAGTAATTCAAATGCTACATATTAAGAATTTTGACTGAAACTTGTAAATGTCTGTATGAGCTCTGATTGCTGCAAGATAAAATTTCCTAGTTAAAAGAACATCATTTCTTAAGATTATGAGAGGCGGGAGGAGAGAGTGACCCAATGTGTAGAGTTAATTGTAAAGAATCATAAAGAGATTGGATGGGCCCATGTCTTCTTAAGAGGTGGAAAGAAGGACAAAGGGAAAACAATATTGGCAGAGTACAGGTTGGGAGTTGTCGCCTTTGATTACAGAGCCTTAGCACCTTGGTGACTAACAAGCTTAGGTTGATTTTCCCTGGTGAAGAAGCTGTTGATGACAGAGGCCAAACATTTCACTATTAATTCTCCTGGTAATAGCTGTCTCTCTTTTTCAAGCTGTGGTGGAAATGGAGCAATACACAAGAATGCTCATGCTGGATTCTCTGCCCACCTCATTTGCAAATGTTACAGATTTACCTGACTTACCAGCACAGCGCTGTGGAAGCTCCCTGAATTCATTCTGATTCCTACCTCTGTCCACGAAGGCTATACGGGCTTGTAGAAAAGATGTGCATTAAGCAGAAAAAAAAATCACAGCCACACTGACACTTTTGGGAAGTGAGGTTTACCATAAAATTCAACCCATCTGAAAGCCTAGTAAGAAAGTTATGGGTGTCTTAGGGTGGAAGTGGCATCTCCACAATTGACTTGGGCAGATGTTGCAAGTAGTATTATCCTGCATTTCCACATTCATGAATAAATTCTTTCAACCGAAGGCATATAAATATACATTCATGAAAGAACCCACACGACTCTTATTTTTAGGAGATCACATAAAATATTTATGTCCCTCTGTCCTCTTAACCAATTACTTTCCTGAAGGAAAAAAAAAGTACAAAAAATGTGATTAAAAATTTACCTTGTAACAAATAACTTGCAATTAACTCATTCATTTCCACATTTCTACATTCTCAGTTATAGTTAGGGTGTACTGTAAAATAACTATCACTTTTGAACCTTTCAAACTGGAAATACACCATATCAATGGTGGCAGGCAAGTCAAAACACAATGTAGATTTCATATCAATCAGAATGTCAAATGATCTCATTAGAGTTTCAGGTCTATCTGTGGGTGCATTTCAACTACTCTGCTTTTCCTGCATGAAAGTTTAGCAAAGATTAAGTCATTTACCCGCGACAGTTGGCTAAGGCAGCTGAGTAGAGGCTTTGATGAAATATGTCAGTCATTTTCCGGCAACTCTGCCTTCGACTACTAGTAGGCTATCGGGAGTAACCGCTGTCACAGAACTATTGCCATTGTGGATGGATTTCTTTTGACAGAACACTCTTCCTATAAATTTTGCTTAACTTATTTGACTGTATTTACTGTTAAAAATTAACTTCTTGAACATCAAAGCCTGGAATTACTTTTTGGAAAAAATAAAACTTTGGGAAGTAATAAATCAAAAAGATGAGCTTTAGAATTTGTTTAAAGAAATAGTACATATGTAGTACATAATTAAATAATGCATGTCACTTCCTATCCTATTTATTATAATACTTAGTTCCAAGTTTTAATTGACATATACCACCTACTCTTTCTTAAAAAATATGCTTGATATTTTCATAATTTTTAAAATACTTTTTAATTGTAGATGGACACAATACCTTTATTTTATTTATTTATTTTTATGTGGTGCTGAGTATCGAACCCAGTGCCTTTTATATGCTAGGCAAACATTCTACCATTGAGCTACAACCCCAGCCCTACCACCTATTCTTATTTAGCTTAATTCTTCTTAGAATCAAATAATTTCTGGTCTTGTCCCCCTCAAACTTGAGGCAAATTCAAATGTCTAGTGCTGCTGGTACATAACATAAACTCTAAACATCTGCTTTGGGCATTAGTTATGTAAAGTAGAGAAATCTTGGTCTCCCAAGGGTCTCAGTAACAGATCACTCCAGGAACTATTCCAACTGCTTCAGATACAGAACTTCCAAACCTGACTACATCTCTGAGGAATTGGTGGTGACCAGATCCTAATAAAATGTGGAGTCTCTGAGCGGGTGTACCCAAATGCCACATAAAAGGATTAAGCAAGTTTAAAACACATAAGAAAATAAATTTGAGGCAACGACCATCTGTTATTAAAAGAGTGATGTTATATAATCTTTAGATGTTTTCTTAAACTGCAAACATTATTTTTTCTTAAACTTAAAACATTCTACTTTATATTCTATAAAAATTCAGTAGAAGGCCCATGACTTTCATTTGGAAGTGCCTCATGGAATTCTTAGCCTTATAACACAGTTTTTAGCTAACAACTCAGCAATGGTTGAATAGAGTGACCTTTTATAATGAAATGGATTAGCCTGGGTATCAACTCCATCAACTGAAGGCAGAGGACCTTCTAGTTCAAAACCTTTCTGTCAAATTAGCTCATGAGTGTTTTCCAAAACCGAGTTTTCATCTTAGGATTTTACATGTTGATTTAGGACTTCAGTGAAAGACATATATTAAGGAAACAGAATCAAACAGTAAAAGCATTGTTAAAAATTTTGATAAATATAATTAGGAACTTTATTCTGAGTTAATCTTTTAGGGAGGAAATTGTGAGTTACGTATTGAGGTCTTAAAAACTTTTAGTAGGTGAATTATCAATTAGCATTTATTTGAGGAGGAAAAAGACAAGTTAACAGATAATTACAATAAAATGAGATTTGTGCCAAGTTCTCCAAGAGGCTCCTCCCTTTCCGTATGGGAATTTTGGCAATGATGGAATCAGGGTGTTGGTGAATATGCCGAAGTGATTGCAATCAGGTTAGGGGATTAAAGAAATTTTGAACAATAAACTTAAAACAATTTTCCTACTGATGATAGGTTGACTATGAAGGAGATAATGTGAAATACGATAAAGAAGGGACATTATTAAGATTATCCAAGAACTTATTGTGGCATTAAAATTGAAATTAAAATTTCACCTAAAATAAAGTCTAGTTTTAATGCTTAAAATTTATGTAACACTTTTATATTTCAGAGTAATTTATCTTTGCATTAGCATTGCCTTAAAAGGTAATTTTGATCCTAATATATTCATTCATATAACATTCATTCACTCAACAAATATGTTCTGTGCCAGATACTCTTAAGAGTTGGAAGTTCAAAGATAAATGACATTGCTCCTGTGTTTACAAGATTGTATTCTTGTTGGTCTGTGAACATCTTTGAGGGCAAAGTTCCTCATAGATATTCACTGTCTGTCCCCTGAATGAATGTTTAAACTCATGTTTTGATCAAATTGGCAAATAAGGGCTTCTTTCACACAATGAAGTTTGGGCATGCAAGATCATAGGTCCTGGTATCAGAAACCTTGGTTTTACATATTAGCTTGGATATACCAGTATAATCCTGGAAAATTCACTTAAGTTTCTCCAGTCTCATTTTCCTCATCTCAAGGATAAAATAATATTTGCTTTATAAGGTTGTTATCAGGGTGAATGTGAAAATGCTTTCTAAAGTACTACTTACATGTTAGTCATTATTACAAATAAGATTCTAATATTCTACATTATAGTGCAATGTTTTAGAGGGAAGTGGCCTATTTAGTAGTGCAGCAGTATATCCATTCCAGAATGGATAAATCAAGAGTGTTAGTCTTGGCAGGATGCCAGTTACCCTGGGGAAAATTGCTTCAGTGATATGAATCAAAAGCCAAGACAGAAGACTCTACAGAGGAACCTACTCAAGGGGACTGGAAGTGCTGTGACTTGGAGGTAGCTCAGATCTCGTGAAGTTGCCACTGAAGTTCCAGCATTCTAAGTCTGACTGCAGCAAGGCAAGCTTGCTCCATGGGCAATTAATGGTCGCAGCAATCACCACTCAAGCATCTGAATTCTGATTCTGGCATTCTGACATTTAGAACTTCGATGAGTAGGAGTTAAGAATTGGATGGTTTTTATGATTAAGGGGTATTGTGGATGCTGCTAAAAATATGTGAATACAGAAATAATTGAAATGAGGTGGGATTTATAAGCAGTGGGCTGATACATGGGTTATATCATGCTGCCACCACCACAAACAACTATGTGTTGACCGTTTAGCAAACATGATCCATTATCTCTATTAAAACTCATAAAATCTTGTAGAGCACTCATTCTCACTTCATTTTACAAATAAAAGGACATATTCAGATGTATCTGGTGACTTGTCTAAGGCCATATTGCACGTAAATTGACTCAGCTCCTGTGAATTCAGATCCACTGCTGATCCATGTGAGATGCCTACCTCTTTATCCTCTAAAAGCCAGGATGTTGAGGAGTCATGCAGCACAGACTGAGGAAACAAACTGCTCCCAGCAAACAGTATTTTCTATAGGATGTCTTGAATTGTTTTTACATATGTGTATTTTCTCCATTATGAAGTGAAAACTCAAAAGGAGTAAATAGTCTTATTCTCCCTTTTCATTCCAGACAGCTCAAAGGGCTGTAGATGTACCAAGTAGACTGGATAAATACATTTTAGCAATTATGAATATTGTTATATCTATTAAAAGTTTTCTTTCTATTCAAATGTCTTTATCATGAGCTTCTAGCCCTCCTTCCTTCTCTTATATACATTGTTACAGAGAGATTTTACTACAGAGCCCTTCTCATTTCCATATCCTTGCTGCTAGATATTTCTGGGGTACCCCACAACCAGCACAGTATGGCAGGCCTATGCAGGCAGGGCATATCTGAGCATGCCCCCTTGTGGAAGTGTTTGCCAGGACTGTGATCCTCTTTTCTAGAAATGTATCATGAGACACTTTCAATCTGTAATACGTTACTCCATTTTTTTCCTTCTTATTTGTTTCTTCATTATTCAGACTTCAATATTTGATTCAGTTTATTGAAGGAAGGGGAGACAGAAGGGAGAACAAAGTAGATTGAAGTGGAGTAAATGAATGAAAAAATGCTAAATATATGCTGGACTTTAAAACATGATTGTATACTTAATTCATTAGCGTAAGTCTCTTATTGAACTGACTCTAAGCTGATTCATAGGATGGAAGCTCATAGGACTCTAAGTTCATTCCTAGGATGGAAGTTTAGTTGAGACCAGAGTGTGAGTGAAAAACTGCTCCTGGCAGTATAGGATCTGTCTGGCTCTCTTTGACACTCCAAGCTTTTTATCTCCTGGTCTGGTTTCTTTAGAAAGTAGCAAGCAAGGGCTTCTAAGGGTGGCCAGTTGAAATTGACCACGATGTAGGTTTCTGACCACAAAAAAGTCTCCACCCAGTATTTCTCAACCAGCAGTATATAACAGACATATGTTGAGAGTTTCTCAAACTATCTGAGCCACTCATTCTCCCTCCAGTAAGATATCAGAACGTCTAGAAGGACAATGTGCACGTGCCATTTAAAAAAGCTTCCTAGTTGGTTCAATTCTCTGTATTTTTGCTCTAAGAATTGATGGTTTTAACCATGTCAAGAACATGATTTTTGGATTCAGTCACTTCAGGATTCAAACCCTGGTTCTATCACTGGTTGATTTCATGACTTTGGAAGAATTATGTAATTTTTCTAATGTTGTTTTCTCATTTGAAAAGTACAGTTAAAAATTTCTCAAATACAGACGAAAGCATAAGCTTATTGACATATATAAAACTTATATATTGAAACTAACAAACATTGATAAAAGAAATTAAGGAAGACTTAGGAAGAATTAAGGAAGTCTGTGGAAAATACATCATATTCATAAATTGGAAAACTAGATATATTTAAAAGTATTCTTCACAAGTTGATCTTATGGAGACAATCCAATGTCAATGAAAATCTTAGTGCAAATGTGATTTTTATAGATAATGACAAGCTGATTATAAAAGTTGTAAGAGAGACACAAAGGATTTGGAGTAGACAAAAACAATTTTGAAAAAGAGAAATGAATATGGAGAACTTAAACCACCTCACCTACCATAGTAATCAATACGTTACTGTCACAGTGATCAATTCAGTGCGATATTGCCATAAAGATAGACATATAGGCAGAACGAACAGAATTGACACCCTCCAGACATAAATTCTCCATTGATTTTTGACAAAGGTGGCAAGATTACTCAATGGGGAAAAGAATAGTGCTTTTAAGAAATGGCACTGAAAGAACTGGTTGTATGGGAAAAATATTAATCTCAAAACTATTATACAACATAACATTAAAATAAGCTGGAGATGGATCATAGACCTAAAGGCAAGTGATAAAACTGAAGAGAAGATGGGAAAATTTTTTAACATTGGTGTACAAAAAGTTTTTAGGACACAAAAGTACTAAATATAAAAGAAATAGTTGATAAATTGAACTGGATCAAAATTAATACCTTCTGCCTTTTTAAAGATACCATTGAGTTCCCAGCACTTAGGGAGGCTGAGACAGGAGAATCGCGAGTTCAAAGCCAGCCTCAGTAACTGTGAGGTGCTAAGCAATTCAGTGAGACTTGTCTGCACATAAAACACAAAATAGGGCTGAGGATGTGACTCAGTGGTCGAATGTCCCTGAGTTCAATCTACAGTAAAAAAAAAAAAAAAAAAAAAAGATACCATTGAGTAAACAAAAAGAAATCAATAGACTGAGGAAACATATTTAATAAAAAAACCCTGAACCTAGAATAGATTAACAAATCCTACAACTCAATAAGAAGATAAACCACCTCCCAAAGTGAGCAAAAGATTGAACAGATACTTAAAAACAAGAAGACGGGCTGATAAACTCACGAAAAGATTCTTAACATCATTAGTCATTCAGGAAACTCAAATTCTAACAAAAATAAAATTCTACTTCATACCCATTAGAATTGTTCAAGTGAAAAAGACTGACAATGCTTAGAGCTGGGGAAGATGTGGAGCAACTAAAATGTAATATATGTACATATTGTGCTCATGTGTGCATGTGCATATAGTTTTTTTCTTCACAGCAACAGTCAACTATATTGAGGTCTAATTTTAAATGATAAAATATACTCATGTGTAGAGTTTGATGAGATTTGAAAAGCAAATACATCATGTAATTACCACCTAAGTAAAAATCTTTCCAAAATATTTCCTTGGGGAAAAAAATATGTGTATGTATATATGCATACACATATATATATTCCTTGTCGAGTATCTTGCACTGTTATTTTTGGCATCAGGAAACTTTGCGTTTAATGGTAAGATATATGAAATGTGTATCCTCAGCAATTAAATTTTGGTCAGACTTCCTGAAATTCAAGAAACTCTTAAATGCCAATTTAAAAAAATACAAACATGAAAATATATTGGGCTCATTTGAGAGATCATCAGGATCTAAAATTGTATACATGAAGTATAAGGATAAAATACAAGCTATCAAGTGAAACATAAATGAATGAAGTATGCAAATGTAAACATGATTATTAAGCACTAACAGTAATTTATAGACAAAGTCTTTGTTAAGAAAAAAACAAAATAAAAAACAAAAAGCCCAAATGAAGCAGCAGATATTTTGCTAGAATAACAATCATAAGCTCCTCAATGAAAATTGGTCGATATTAGTAAGAGAAAGTCTTACTGGTCCTTCAAATGCTTCCTTATGAAAAATCTGGAAGAAACCTTCACTGTGGCAGGGGGTGTCATCCATACAAGAGCATAAGTATCATGACTTCAGGATGTGGACCTGGGGAAAGGCCATGATGAGAAATGATACTGGACACCTGGCAGATTCTGGATGAAGCTGAAAAGCAGCCCACCTGGAAAATGAGGATTTGAACCCTATTTTGAAATGGTTTATATGAAAATGCTTTGAATCTGGTAATGAATCTGATTCACGTGCCCTCCCAGGCATGAACTGTGGCTTCACACGGAAGTGAAGAGCAAAAATATACAACTGTGTACATATAGGATAGCTTGAAAGAGATTTGTCGTTTTAGTAATTCAAAGTTTGATGTAAGTTCTCTGATTTGGTTTTTCCCATTTAATATCATCTAACCAATCAACCAATTAGTCACACATAAAAACCAGACGCTAGCTTAGACTGCAAAGATGGCTAGTCTCTGCACTGGGATGGTAAGATAGGTAGCGGGGAGGCAGGAGAAATATGTTAGGAATCTCCTCAGGTTAGTGAAGAACATGGAGACCATGTTAGATGAAGAATGAATGAAAAGGGAAAGGTCACATTTTTGAAGGTCTGTCATTTTCAGTCAGAACAAAATTTTTCTTTGCTGCTCTAAAGACTGGAGAAAACCCCATTGGGTAGAAATTAGGATGGGGGAACTTTGGACTTGAATCATATAGGTTACAGGTGTTTCACCTCTGCAGGAGTGTTTCTGAGGAAGGAAGAGAACTCACTTCACCACAGCGAAGTTCATTTCTTCAATAAATGGCTTCAGTTGTTAACCATGAGAAACAGTACCATAGTTTGATTAGGTTCTGGAGAGTTTGAATTCTGTCTGCCATTTTCTAGCTACATGACTTTGGACGTGTTGCTTAAACTCTGTGAGTTCATTTCCCCCAACTTTAGAATGTCATTTACCTCAAGATTTTTTTATGAAGAACTGATACATAGATGATATCTAGAGCAAGCTAGAAATTAGTATGAATATATTCAGTGTTAGCTACTGATTACAATTTTTACCTTTCAGGGGCATTGAGGTAGAGATTTCTGCGTGAAATGAGGGGTTGTTCAAGATACTCTCTAAGATTTCACCCATTTTTATGTTACGGTATGTTGAGAAATACTTCTTAGAAATCATTGGCAGGTGATACCGAGTATTGATTGTGGGATTATTTTCCATGCATATTTTGAAATAGTGAACTTCATCTAGGTATAATTTCACATGAATTTTTTAGGTCAGTTAAAAGAATTGAAGATGAGTTAAGTTTTCTTTTCAACAAGTCCTTTGTCTATGTTCTTGGGTTACCTTTCATGTGAGATATTCTTTTTTGATGCAAGAAAAAGAGTAGGACACAATGTCCGTTTCTGTTTTATTTATTTTTTCTTCTTCTAAGAATTATACTAAAGTTGGAGGGCCCAGTCATGTTCTCTGGGAGTTTATTAGGCAATATTAAATACCAGTCTTAAATAGATAGATAAATCTCTACCCAACAAACTACATCAATATGTATTTACTGAATATATATTATGACATAGCACCGTGCTGAGCACTGGAAACCATATTCATTTAAAGTCCAAATCATGTACTACTTAAAAAATATCTGGTCCAGGTATATGATATTATACACTTCCATGTAACAAAGCACTTCCTAAATTGATGTTTTCTTTGTGTGTTGGACTCAGCCAAGAAGTTCTTCTGGACTGAGTTGTGGTTGTGGACGCTGGCTGGACAACCCTGCTTCTGTGAGTAGGTAGGATATTGGCAGGAGTTGTAGGGTGACTGGGCGACCTATCTCTCATTTTTCATCAGGCTAGCCTGGATGTGTTCTTGTTGCAGTCAGGAATTCAAGAGGAGTTGAATGTACAAAGTCTACAGAGATGAGGCTTAAAATTTGCCCATCATCATTTTCACCAAACTCCACTGACCAAAGCAAGTCACAAGTCAAGCCTCAATTCCCACTTCTTGGGAGGTCATGCAAGCTCCTATTGTAAAGAGCACAGATACAGGGAGGCCAGTAACTTAGGCCACCAGTGTTACCAGCTACCATAAGATGCAATCATCAAATAGATCAGAAATGTTAATATGACTTTCTTGTAGAGTCAGACACACTACAAGACCCTGTAAGAGGAGAATCATGTTCAGTGTATAAAATTCTTGAAAGTAATGAAAAGAGGAGTCAAAATGGGCCTCTGTCACTTCTCACCCAGTTGTTTTCTTTTACTTAGGTAGTGTTCCCAACAGACATACAATAAGCTAACAAAGGTGCAAAAATTTTAAAATAGCTGATGATATCAATTATAAAACTGTAGTGTCCAGAGTAATTTAACCAAAGGTACCAGAGTAAATAGCCAGCCAAATGAATGTTCTAGAGGTATGAAGATTAATTATATAGTGTGAGAACCAGGGACTTCTGTTTACAGACAAGGAGTTAAATTCTCACAGCAGCTCTAGAGAAGACTTTTGAATTAATGGCTAATTTCAAACAAAGCATTTAATGTCACCACTTGAAATGTTTCAGTAATAATTCAAATGGTTTAATTCTAAGCCACTTATGATTAAATTTCAAATATGCTAAGGTATTATTAGACATTTATGGGAAAAATCATTTTTCCCCTGCAAATTAAATGTTCTTCTTTGACAATTATTCAAGTTATGATGGGGGTTCTTGTTTCCTTTTAATTATAGCCCAAACACTTATATGGATAAAGCAGCAATATGATCACTATTTCATTTTGGAGCCATTATTACCGAAATGCAAAATATCTCAATCTCTAGCCCTCTCCCCCTCCCCCTAGGTTTTCTTTTTAATCCCATAAAAGCATCTGTCTTTGATTTCAAGTGGAGTACCTGCTGTGCAGGATGCAATGCAAATCCAATTTGTGTGTAACAAAACCAAATGGGCTGAAATGAACTCTGCATTTTAAAGATGTTTTTGTTTAATCATCGCCATCACTCCTCTTTAATGAATGCATAATCAAGTTAAACTTCAGGCAAGAAATGGAATGGCTCTTCTTAAGACAGGGAAAGCAGATTCTTGTGATATTCCTCATTGCTGATCTGTCTCCAATTCCTGGGTTGGTAGAAAAGGAAGAAGAAAGATTTTCAAATGCATATTATGGCAAACTGTTGAGAACTATGGCATGAGCAGTATCGCCACTCATTTCTTTTCCCACTTTCTTTAGAAATAACTCTAATTAGTATTTAGCAGGAAGAGAGGATGCAGGATCCCTGGTTCTCATCTTATCCTCCCCTTCTCTGCCTGTCACAGAAGATAGGAGATATGATATGGGAGTATGTGCCTTGAGGTATTTCTGTGCTATAAATATGTAGCCTAAATATTGGTATATAATATCCTAAGTGAAACTTCCATGAGTTTTGTTTTGTTTTTTGGAAGGAGAGAATCTCCTACAAAGATATCGGATGACTTTTGTACAGTCATATGCTGTTCAGATCAATTGCAAACAAGGAAAAGAGATTAGAGACTGTTTTATAATGGTAGGCCCTTATAGATAGTATAATTTGCTTATTTTCCACATGAGAAAGTCAAGCACAAAATGTGCATTGACTAACATGAGGTCAGATGGTCAGTGAGTGGAAGAGTCAGAGTGATCCTCAGTCTTTGCAAAGCAACATGAAAATAAAACATTTGTTACCGCAAAATGGAGTTGGCAGACCTCCAAAAAGAAATATATTCTAGAAGAATGGTTAGCTGATGAGCTGTCTGCATGAGCTTTGTGTTATTCAAGGTGAGTGTAATGACAGTAGGGTTGGGTATGATATGTGCACCTTAATATATTGTTCTTCAGCAAAAATCTAGGGATTTAGGTGGGTGCCAGGATGTAGGACTTTATTTCTTCTAATTACTTTTAATGGATAAAATTGGGATTGGTTTTATTTATAGCTGAGATGGGATTTGCAAAACTCTAACAGCTTGAACACCTGCCATTATGCCTGAAATTCCAAGATTGCAAGTTATTTTTACATGGTAAGGTGTTGTTATCTATTAGGGGAAAATTCCTCTGGAGCAGTAACACTGAATCAGCATCTGTCCTTTACCCTTTAATTTCAAAAGTCTCATCAATTTTCTTTCTGATTAAGAACAAGTCATTGGGAGCAAGGTCCTGGATCGGACACAACTGTTAAGATTTGATGATTGGTGGAAAGGTTAAAGAAGGTTGGAGAATGGCCTACAGGTTCTGCAAAAAGGGCTGTGGAAAGCAAGCGGATGGGCCCCACTGGAGAAAGCCTCAAAGCCAGATGCATGTATTTATAACTTGTTAGAAGGCGGCTGCCCCTGAGTTAAGCAGCTTGGAGAGCAGATATACCAATGCATGTTCCAAAGGTTTTATTTTTGGAGTTCTCTCACCTTTAATCTGTTTAGGTTGTCCTTTACATTTATCTATCCTAAAAATTTTCCATGTTTATGGGAAGAGAAATTGCAATCATAACAATTAAAGTACATTCTAGGTGAAGAACATTTGCATATTATTTCGTCTCATATCACAGTACTACCAAATGACTTTCAATAATTTTATTCAAAGGAGACTTAAAGACACATGTGTTCTTTCTTTACTCAAATATTTCAATATCCAAATTGCACTAGCCAGTCAATGAGACCTCTTGATTCTTCAATATTTTTGTTTTTCTTTATACTGCTATCAGGATAACTCCTTTTAAATATTGATGTAGAAGGTTACCTATGTAAATATATTGAGCCAACAGTCTATTTTTTAGTTATGTTTAGATTTTTTTGTGGGGAGTAAGTTAAAGTTATTATGTACTTTGCCTTAATAGGGTGCATAATTTCGAGCACTGGATTATGCATAACTGAGGTGTTCGCAAATAAAATTATCTGGGAAAACACACTTGCCAATGGGATCCTTTGCTGGTCACAGTTGCAATCATTTATAAAGTTTGAACCAGAAATCTTTTAAGACCCTTTCAGCACAAAAGCCTGTATCAAAATCCTAACACATCTTTGTATTGATAATTCAGTTGTTATCAACCTACGTGGCCACTGGATGTCCCCACTCTTCCTCAAATGCAGCCGAGATATCACTTAACTGGCAGTTATAAAAACAATGCATTTTCCAGGAAATCTTTGGAAAGATCTTGCAAGAGTTCTGGGTGCACATGGCAGCATCACTGCCTCTGGTAATAGCAGGAGGGATTAGAAATGGGTGATTTAAGAGACTGAGTTTGGTGGAAGGAATTCTTTGTGTCCTGCCACTCTATGTCATTGCATCTTTACTTTCATAATTCTCTCCAGTGCCCAGTTTTTCTAAAGTGCACTAAGAAGGAAGTAAGTCTGAGTATATTGCTATTAGAATGAATGGAAATGAAACAAGTATGCGTTAGGAAGGGTGAGAACATGGGAAGAGGACAAGGGCAACCTTGTAAAATACACGGAAAACTGTCTCATAGGAGTATGAGATACAAGATATATGGCATTCTTTTTTTTTTTTGGTATTGGGTGTTGCTTTGATAAGGGGGGGGAAGGCCACGTGGCTTCTCGATGAGTTGGAGTCCAAGAGAGACGGAGAAGGGGTCCCCGGGCTAGACCAAAAGTGGTCTCTCTGGACGGTGGCGATCCGCGGAGCCAATCTCCCCAGGCCCCCGGGGTGTAGGTAAAAATTTGCTTCGCCCCAGCGAGACACAGAAGTACCCAGGACAAAAGAGGATACAGCCAGGGCAAGGAGAAGCAAAAAACACCAGTTTATTCTAGAAACTATAGAAGCTTAAATACACTCTTGGATCAATCAGATCCAAAGGTCACAAACAAAGGGGTGCTCTTTGGCAAGAGCACAGTCTATTAGCATAGAATGGGGAAGGATGGAAGGGAGGGGTGGGAAAGTATGGAGATGGTCCTACAATTGGGGATTGAACTCAGAGGCACTCTACCACTGAGCCACATTCCCAGCCCTATTTTGTGTTTTATGTAGAGACAGGGTCTCACTGAGTTGCTTAACACCTTGCTGTTGGCTGAGGCTGGCTTTGAACTCGCGATTCTCCTGTCTCAGCCTCCCTAAGTGCTGGGATTACAGGCTTGCACCACTGCCCGGCTATGGCGTTCTTTTTTAAAAAAAAAAAAATTTTTATTTGGTGTATGTGGTGCTGAGGATCAAACCCAGTGCCTCACACGTCAGAGGCATGTGCTCCACCACTGAGCCACAACCCCAGCCCATGGCATTCTTCAGCATGGAAAAAGGTCTGAATTTGGACAACTCGTTTGTTCTCAGCAGTTATACCTAAGCAGGTAATAATTTTGCAACACAGGACAGAAGAACATTGAACTTAGAGACTTAGAGTTAGGAGACTAAGATTTAGGTCTTATTTCTATTACTTGCTTAGTGATGATCTAAAAAGCATGCTTTGTGTCTCTGAACCTCAGGCCTTTGTCTGCAGAATGGGATAATACAGCTTTCCTCAGATTTATGGAGAAGCATGTATGCTATTTTGTATATGAAAGAGCCTAGGACTTAGTGGTTACAGAAAAAAAATGCCAAATTTTTTAAGAATTTGGGAGACAATTAAAAGTTAGAAAGGATTTTAAGTCTACAAGAGATCTTTGGTCTAGTTAAATGGAATACAGAAATTTAGTATTACTTATAATGTATTTCATTATCTACTCCGTGTTGGTAAAAATTGTTTAGCTCTATCAGCCTTCACTTTGCAAATGTCCAGAAGAGAGAATTACACACAGCTAGTAAATGCCTCACCTAAAGAAGCCCCAAAGACTAGGAAAGTGGAGTCTTCTCAAAAGAAAAGCACTCTAGATAGTTAGTTCTTAGTATTTATAGAGAAACAAAGGAAGAGCAAATAAAGTGAATTTCTTTAATGATGAGAAGCTGGAGCACAGAGCACCATGCAAAGTCAAAGCAAAGTGCCTTTGTGCCATCAATCACATTGCAGGGCCGAAGTCAAATTGAGAGGACACAATGCAGTAGATGTTGTCATTTATTCTTCAACGAGGGCCTGACACATTCAGAGAATATAGAAAACTGAGGGTTTTCCTTCCTGAGTAGTTTTGATCAGGCTCCCGAATGAAGTCTCATTACTCTAATTCCATTCTACTGCTCGACTATTTTATTTCCATTTAGGGAAAACAATAAAACTTGCTTGTAACTAAGGAGCAGTCCCTGCACACAGTTCCTGCTGGGAAAATAGTATTGGAGCTTATCTACTGGGACAGCGTTCCTCCTCACTCCTAAGCACTGACTACCAGACCACTAATTAGTATTTCTCAAAGGAAGAGGCTGACTTCGCTTTTCAGTTATGCCTTCTTTACAGTAGCATCCGTGTCTCTATATACTATAGCATAAGTAAGTAAGTAAATAAATAAATAAAAATCCAGTAGTACTTCTGGCATTGGCAGCTTGAATAAAAGTTAACTCAGATGCTGTCTGCTTAGAATGACTGTCAGTAAGATTCAAAGGCTCATCTTAGCATTGGCTTGGTTGATTCTAAACTGCTGGAGGTTTGGTATAGTTCAGGAGTAGGGTGGATGAAGAAGTCGTATAATTGGAGCCCAAGGCCAAGGCATAACTCTTTGTAAATTGATACATTAAAGCTTTTAATGACCATATTTTGTAAAAAGAATGCCCACAGTGCAACCATGCAAGGGACTGTGTGTAGCAAATTATAGTCTCTGCTGCCTTTAAGATCTGTGAATCTAAGGCATAGACTTGAGTTTATCAAGAACTGGGGTAAGGTCTCACAAATGTTCCCCATTTTTGGAAACCCATCCTATATATTGATTGTAAGTCAAGCACTTTTACTCATTCAATAGGTACTAATGGGGGGGAAATCACCCACTGGGAATAAAAATGATGTGGTTGAAACTCGTTTTCCGATTTGGGTAATAAACTTGACTTTATTTGTCCAGACTGTGTCCCTATTTCCCTGTGTTGTCTTGCTGTTCATAGTTTGGAAGATAACTGAATAAAGAAGAAGGGTAGGAGTGAAACTACCAAGTGAAGTTGGCCCTTCTGTCTGAGAATTGAACTGCAAACCTAATTAGTTCTAAATAGCGGAGTTACCAATCACAGAAGCCTAAACCGAACTCAAATTTTTGTGTGTTCTGGAATCATTCAAGAAGCTTGTTTAAAGCATAGAATCTTGGGTCTCAATCCTAGATATTTTGAATCAGTGGATCAAAATATAGGACCCAAGAATCTGTATTTTAAAAAAACATTTTTATTTATTTTTTTTTATTTTTAAATTTTTTTAAAAAATTTTTTAGTTGTAGATGAATGCAATATCTTTATTTTATTTATTTATTTTTATGTGGTGCTGAGGATGGAACCCAAAGACTCACATGTGCGAGGCAAGTGCTCTACCACTGAGCCCCAGCCCCATATTTTTATTTTTATTTTTATTTTTGGTACTGGAGATTGAACTCAGGGGCACTCGACCACTGAGCCACATCCCCAGCCCTATTTTGTATTTTTTATGTAGAGACAGGGTCTCACTGAGTTGCTTAGCGCCTTGCCATTGCTGAGGCTGGCTTTAAACTCGTGATTCTCCTGTCTCAGCCTCCCTAAGTGCTGGGATTACAGGCTTGCACCACCACGCCCACCTTATATTTTTATTTTTAATGAACATGTAGTAATGGCACATATTTATATGCCATTTCAGTACATGTACACAAGGTGTAATGATTAGATCAGGCAATGGTGTAACTATCACCTCAGACATTTATCATTTCTTTGTGTTGCAAAGAATCTATATTTTTATAGATATTACTGATGATTCATATGCAGATGACTCTTAGACCAAACTTTGAGAAACATTGGTGAATGATATCTGAGTCATTTGAATTCACAGGAGGAAATCAGGCTTTACCTTCCACCTTCGGGAGCAGAAGTGATAAAGGGCAGGAAAATTGAGGGTAGAAAGAGGCATGGAGGAAATAAAGTCAGCTAAATGCCTGTAGTATTGACTGTTGTAGTCACACATCTTGGGAAATACATTTCTCTCATCATTGAAAGATGACTTCCCATTGCCCTCTTGGCTTGTGGACCACCACATGGTTGGGAAGTTAGAGGGACCAAGAACATGGACTTTCTAAGTCTGACTCTTGGCTCTGCCACTTATTAGCTGTGTGGCTTGGGCAAAGTTAATCTCTGAGTGCCTGCATTTCCTCATCTATAAAATGAGAATAATAACAGTACTTATTCCATAGTGACGTTGTGAAAATTAAATGAGCGATTATAAGTAAAAGTGCTCAGAATGGAGAATGCCTTTGTCGGTGCTAGATAAAGGTGAGCTCTGTCTATTCTCACTTTTAGTTCAGTGCTTTTTTGGGAAGGATGGGACACAGGTGATACTAGAATGCGAGGTACTGGGATAGAGACCCTCAGAATAAAAAAATATGTAGAACTTGTGAGTTCTTAAATTGTGCCAGGCCATTTTGTAGATAGACTTTGTTATTTTAAGATATCTCTATCTTGTAAACTTGTCTGTATTTGAAATTCTACATTTTCAGATTTTAAGTTTTGTGTTGGAAAGCCTTCATGAAAATTTTTAGCATTGATGTAAAAGAATTAATACTGTCCCCTCCCCCAGCACTCATTTTTGGGCTTCAGGGGATCTTTGAGGTAGACATTTACCTGTAGACATTGAAGTATGTTGGCAGATCCTCGTTAAAATTTTTTTCCCACCAAATTCTGGAAGAGTACAGAGACCCTGAAAGATGAGAAATCCTGAACTTATTTGGGGCTTTCTCTTGAATCAATTTTCTGTGACCCCTAGATGAGTGGTGTTCAACTAAGTGCAGTTTTGCTCCATCCTCCTGTGGGAGAATTTGCAATGCCTTGAGATATTTTTGGTGGTCACAAGTAGGTGGTGCTAATGGCATCTACCTGGTAGAGGTCAGGAATGCCACAAAACATTCTATAATGCACAGGGCAGCCATCCACAACAATCATCTAATCCGAGTGTCAACAGGGGTGAGGTTGAGAAACCCTGCCTTAGAAAAATAACTGCTAATGGAAACAATATTGCCCACTGGGAATAAAAACAATGCCATTGAAATTAATTTTCTAGTTCTAGTAACAAGCTTGACTTTCTCCGCCCAGAATGCTTCTTCATGTCTTCTTGTTGTCTAGATGTTTGTAACAGCAGAAGCCTGGGTAGAGACTGGAGGCAGTTCTGAGGAAGCTGGGAACTTCCTGGGGAGAGGTAGCAGAGCTGGGGCCAAGGAAGATGGGCACTCATTCCTTTCCTTCTAGGCTGTTCTTTAACAATAGTGTGGGCTTTAGGCTGCTACTATTGGTTTGTGTAGAGGACACTCCCACCAAAACCTTCTATTGGTGTTCATGATTTGGTTCCATGGGATACCCTTCTACCATGTTGAGTCATACCACTTATCCCCCTCGTAGGTCAGATATTAGATTCACTTAAAATTTGGATGCTTGATCAGAAGCAGGCCATTTAAATTTCTTTTCCTGTAGCACAGACTTTATCAGGGGAGACATTTTCTCACTTGGGCAATGCAGTCCCTATAATAATTAGCACTAATTGAGATCCAGGTAGGCAGCTTAAGTAGAAAGGCTGATAACTAAATCACTCATGGTGGTGACTTATGGGACTAGTCTCACAGGTCCTCATTTAGTCACACAAATGAAGAAGGAGAATTTAATGACATTAGTAAGCTAGTTTTAAGGAAACATTATTATTTATTATAAATACTCAACCAAATATTTCCTTGGGATAAATGCCACGTGCCAAACATACACACACACTTTTCTCAAGGAGTATCTAATCTCCACCTAACAATAATAGCCAGAGATCATAGGCCAGCAAAATTATTCTTTGAATAATATATAGGTCTGTCTGGTAGCCTGGGGACAAGATCACATGCATCCCAGTCATGTCCCTGGAGTGTCTTTGTGCGACTCTCACTTAACTTTTCTTCAGTTTCTCCATTATTAAAGTGACCTAAACCTTTATTGTTTTCTGTTTTGTGAAAGTCCTTCTATACCTCTAGAGAACTACATTGGAGGTGAGGCCAACATCAGAGAGAGCTATGAAATTTAAAGAGATGTGAGTTCATTAGCTTTCTAGAGTTATATCCTAGTTTGTGGGTGAAACAGTGTGGCAGTGAAAGAAAAAGTCATACCTGCCATAGAAAATAAGATGTGCATTGGTAAGACTCTGGGAATTGTGTAGACCCAGAGAATAGATGCCATTCAATGTTCACTGGATTTTGACAGTTTATATCTAATCTCTTTTATGAGAGTACAGAATAAAAAGTGATCTGGAGGGCTGAGGTTGTGGCTCAGTGGCAGACTACTTGCTTCGCATATGTGAGGCACTGAGTTCGATCTTTAGCACCACATAAAAATAAATAAACAAAATAAAGATATTTTTAAAAAGTGGTCTGGATTGTACGAGAATAAATTTTTAATAATCCAGGAAAAATGTGGCTGATGCCAAGCCTATTTGAGTGGCAGTAATCTTTATACTCTCTTTTGTTCTTTGAATTTTTCCATAAGGAGATAAGAGAATTATTTGGATTCTAGTTCCAGCTTTGAACTAAGAAAAAAAGAAAGAGGAAGAGGAGGAGGAGGAGAAGGAGGAGGAGGAGGAGGAGGAGGGGGAGGAAAGAAAGAAAGAAAAAAGGAAGAAAAAATCCTCCATATGCCAAAGAGAAGGGATTGAACTAGATGACATTTAAATTCCCAAAGATGTTTCTTTAAAGAAACATCATTTAAGTTCCCAAAAATGTTTCATGATGTTCAAGAGGACTAAGTCTGATCCAAAACAACATTCTATGATAGAAGTTTCTGTGAGAAGCAGAGTGACATTTCTGTGATCTATAACCTGGAAGTTCCTCAATCCTGAACAAGATCTGAAGCTCAGATCTTACCCTGGACAAATTGATCATCAGACTTAATTTACTGCTTATGAGTTCCAAGCTTGAGTGTAAGCTGCTGTTACCCCAGACAACTGAATGCCTTTTGGCAAAACCCAGCCAGTGCGGTCATCTACCAGGAGACTGTTTGCACAAGAGCCCTGCAAACTATACATTCTTTGCCCAGGGAAGAAATTCTTAGAGAAAAGACTGCTAGACACCAGCGCATATTCTGGGTGGTTGAGAGAAAGTTGAATAAGAAGTGGTGTCCATTTTTTCTGTTTTCCCGTTTATATTAATACCTCCACAAGACCTGAGGATTCATGGATATTCTGCTTTGGTATTAGTGTGGTGGCAGAGTTGAGCACAGAATGAGGCAACTCTTTGGCAGGGAATGAAAGTGTGGCATTAGCAAACTGGGGGCTTCAGAATATAAAAAACCCAAAATGCTCTAGCAGAGTAATCATGCCTGAGACAGTCAAGATACTGAGCAACTTCTTTCAAAGATATCTGGCAATGGTGGTACTTGAGTGATCTTGGGAGACCTGGGAAGCAGAACCCTTATGATTTAGGATCTCATCGTGGGTACATGTTGCAGCTATGCTAGTGGGATCTTCTTGAGTGACTTTTTACAAAGTGTATGTGTTGGGGTGGGGGGCGAGGAACTGACACAATAATGGTATGCTCCACCTGGAGTGGGGAAGGCTCTCCTCTGAGAAATTGTGAGGCATCCTGGGTAAGAACTGAGTAGGACAAAATCTCATAATAGTAGGTGCAAGGAAGATCTGGACCAACACGTTGCATAATGTAAAAATGACCTCTTGTCCTCAGTTCTCATACCTATAATGCTCCCAGTTCAACGTCCTTCTGATAATTATTCCTGACCCCAAGATGGTATCCTGAAAATTACAGAGTCAGAAGGAGAATCTCATGGGAAGTCTGAATAGAACAGAAAGAAACCACTTGCAGTGTTGGGTACTGCAATGTTTGGAAGACACTTATATATAAAAATTAGAAATAGAAATGATTTAGAGGGTGGAACAGGATAATTTGATGGTAAATTTGGGATGATGATGGCTAGAATGCAGGAGAAATGCCACAAGAAGCATTCAAGTGGAGTATCTTGGAGCAGAATTTTTACACCTACCCTAACAGCATAAGGTGTGTGACACAACATTACCTGGTGGACCCACCTTGGAAAGGAAGAATAGTCAACATGAATTCTGTAACTTTTCCAGCTTCAAAATTAAGTACGATTTCTTAGTTGTACTAAGTCTCCTACCCTGACATTCCAGATCAAGTCCTCTGTAATGGTCTCCAAAATTTATTTATTTTTGTTCCTTGGCATCCATTTACCCTACTTGTGGCAGCTATAGTCCAATTTTCCTCTGCTAGAATATTCTGTTCCCAATCTTATCCTCACATGTTTTGTTCCTATTGAGTTGTTTCTGTCTCCAGCTTCAAGGATAGGCAGTAGGTTAGGGTCCTAGGTAACTAGAGAATTATATTGCTTTGACCACAGTGATTGTTTCAGAAACATGCATGTGACCCATTAGAATCAGTGAGATGTACTAAGACAATTACTGGAACATCTGAGAAAAGAAGTTGTACCTAGCTTCTTTTATGCAGCCATCTGTTAACCATGAAATAAGAATCTGATTGAAAGTAAAACATGGAGGAGAGTAGTCGCAGGGAAAAGGAAAAGAGGCATTGGATTCTGATGTTTTCATGAGCTTTCCGTACCACCATATCAAGGGACCAGGACTGACTTCAGGGACATACTTACTGTGTAGCTGTGCAAGGCCCCATAAGTAGAAGGGCCCTGTGCTTGACTTACTGTTCTGCTGTTGCTGGTTGGAAGTGAAATCTAATAGGAAAATGGAGCATGCGTGTGAATGGAGGAGAGTGTGTAATCTGCATGCCGGGCTATCATTTGCAAATAGCATTCATGATGAACCAGAAACACAGAAATCCAGAAACACAGAAATCCACAATGTGTCCAGATTTAGTAAGACTCAAAGTGAGTACAAGGTAAGCTTGTTATGTCTACAAATGAGTAAACAGGGTGCTGACATAGGAGAGCCGGTTTTCCTTTTGAATTAGAATTTACTTCTAATGCAGAATGTAATGATGTTCTAAGAAACACAAATGACTGAAGAACCTGTTCATATCTTTTCTTTTGTTACTTCCCATATTTGTCAACCATTTTCACTAAAAATGATGACATGAAAGAAAGAAGAAAGAAAGGATGACCACAATGGCAGCTCCTTTTAATATTTCCTTACTGTTCAAAATATCTAAGAGCATTGGTAGAATGTGCACGCGTCAAGAAGTGAAATAAACACACCAATAAAAAACGTTGGAAATAGAAACAGTTGAGTTAGTTTTTGTAGGGTTCCCCTGGCTCTGGGAAGAATGATACACATGTACATATGTAAGTATAAGTTATGAAATATGAAATGTGTGATTTTGGTGTTCTGTATGTGAGTTAAGTGCTCTTCTTTTTGCATTTAAAAACTGGCAGTACATGATACAGAGATGAATGGTAAAATTCATCCTAGCAATTTAAAATTTTAATTTTTATTTACTTAGAAATCACTTAAATAGCAGAAACAGACACAAAACCAAAACCAAAACAAAACAAAAAAACCAACAAAACCACCATTGCAAATCAAAAGGAGACCATAGTGGCAGGAAAAAGAAACTTATGTTTTGGGACCATTAATGGCACTTTCCTCCTGCTTTTGGAACTAGAGGATCCACATTTTAATTTTTTACTGCACTCTGCAACTTATGTAGCCAGCCTGCAAAGAACTAAGAGTTTGCTAGAGTAACAAAATACCATAGACTAGGTGGCTTAAACAATGGAAATTAATATTTTCACAGTTTTGGAGGCTGGAAGTCCAAGATCTAGGTGCTGGCAAGGGCTGGTTTCCTCTGAGGCCTCTCTTTGGCTTGCATGTAGCCACCCTCTTGCTCCCTCCTTACTCTGTGCATGCATGCCCTGTGTAGCCAAACTTGCTCTTCTTAGGGATATTAATCAGATTAGATTAGGACTCATCCATATGACCTCCTTGAACTTTCTCTTTTTAAATGCTCCAACTCTAATACAGTCATATTCTTAGCTACTGAGGGCTAAGGATTCAACATAGAATAGTTTTCCCTTATCCCTAAGGTTCCAAACAACCCTGAAGCCATGGATAGTACTGAATCCTGTAATTTAATGCTTTTTAAATCTTAAACACTTATTATACACTATGCTTTGCAGTTGGAGATGAGACAACAAAACTAGCATGGATTTTTTTCCTTCTTCACCATTTCACAGGCAGAAGACTTTGTTAGTAACCTTAGCAGATGACTCTTTTCTTTCCTCAAATTGAGAACTTCTACTTTTTCACCTAAAGAAAGAACTCTATGATTTCTTTTCATATATCATAATTTCCAGCTTCACTATTTTTGTGCTTTGGGCCATTTTTAAGTAAAATAAAGACATTTAAAGATAGTCATGGCGACACTACAACTGTTGATCTATATGGCTGGTGACTAACAGGTAGCATATACAGGGAGGATATGTTGTACAAAGGATGAATCCTGTCTTGGTAAAGACAGAGTGGGATGGTCCAAGATTTCATCACACTACTCATAACAGCACCTGATGTAAAACTTATGAATTATTTCCGTGATTTTCTATTCACTGTTTTAGAACATGATTGACCATGAATAACTGAAACCAGGTAAAGTAAAACTCCAGAGGGGAGGGACTATTATACACATGGGGGCGGTAAAGTTTAGCCCATAATAGAACTTTTCAATGGTATGAACCAATAAATTCTCTTTTTCTTTATATCAAGTTAGGTTTTTTTAAAAAAATAACTCTGAATTTGAAAGGGTCTAACTGAGACAGTTTCCCAGTACAACCTCTCAGTATCTACTCAGTATTCTACTACTAATGGACAGAATATTTTTATTGCTCTTAAGCAACTTGGAAATGAGGAAAAAGAGAAAGTTACAGTTGTCATGAAGTTAAACCAAATGCTGGCGAAAATATAATCTTTATATCTCATTCATGAAACTCAGAAAATACTGGTTTTAGTGGGGATAAAGTATCAGCTCCTTCATTTTCACAGATAGTAGAATGAGGGAAGAATTGGAGAATTCAAATTAAATCCACATAGCTCAGGAAGTAAATACTAGAACCCACAGTCCCATGATGACTGGGTCAGAATTCTTTCCATTCTACTTGGTCGTACTTACCTCAATTTTCCATAGTAAAGATGAAAGGCAGAATTTTGATCCCTGAGTTGGTACACTTGTTTGATAAAAACTCATTTCCCAGGTTGTCTTTGTGTATTTTTTAAACAAAAGATCATTTGAATGAAATATTTACCAATATATCAAAATCCCTGGCTAAGTTTAAGCCAGCAAAGTAAGTGCTGTAAAGGATTTTTTTTTCTCATTAAAATAACTTAAAAAACAGAATTTATGCAAATAAAGGCATTTCTCATTCAGGAAAAATCACAAATGCCACAATCTAAACTGAGATTTTTACAGATGTGACTTCAATTGCAGTATATATAAAATAATAATTATAGAAAGCAACTTCTCTGAGACAATAATGGACCTCAGAATCAGGATTCAAATTTAAAATTTAGAATGCCCTGCACCCATCCTCTGGAGTTAATTCCACATGCAGGGCATAGACTTTTGGTCTCAAGAACAGGGAGCAGAAACACTATTTTACTTGCACAATTTTCTAAAGAGGAATCACGTAGAGGGTGGATGGACATTTTTTATTTATTGAATGTTCTCAGCATTTCTCATTGGTGTCTCTAAGCAGCAGAACTAAGATCAATAGGAAGGCATAAAGTTGTAAGATGGGAATGAAAAATGAGATTAAGAGTAATGCTTGTAAAAATGCAAAGATACCTGCTGGAGACACAGTGGAGGCTGCACGAGCCAGGCTCTCTTAAGCTCTCCTTTTTTCTTGCATGACAGGCCAATGCGGTGGCCCTTTGGAAAAGGTTCTTTCCAAAGTGTGGAGAAATATAAGGCACTGTGGAGACAGAGGCAGTGACAGATAGCATGGGACTCCAAGGGAAACGACTGTTCAGTTAGAGATGAGGTGTTTGTCACTGCCCCAAATACACACGACTGCAAAGTAATGTGGCTATCTTTTAAGTTGTTTATTGTTTCCCACAAATGTACTAATATATCCAAATGGATGTTTTCATTCAAAATAGTCACCTTGACAATACATGATTACAACACAGTAGCCAATACTTAAAACATTTTTGGGATTGCCTTTATTCTTTTAATATATTCAGAGCTAATGAACATTTCTCTGTTGAATTTCAAAAATTGCTAGAAGCCAGCCAGTGCCAAGTTTGGTGGGTAAAGCCATGATTTAGGTGAATCCTGCTATTCGCTCCCTCTCTTCCTTCCTCCCTCCTTCACGAATGCTACATCAAAACTGAGATCTTTGTAGATGGGACTTCAGTTACAATAAGTATGAGACAATCAGTAGAAAGCAGCTTCTCAAAGGCACTAGACTGGGTCCTGCAGCCCCCCACTGCTTTCCCTCCCTTTTTTTCTCTCTCCCTCCCTTCCTAACTTCCTTTCTTCCTCCTTTCCTCTCTCACTTCCTTTCTGTTTCCCTCCTTCCTTCTTTTCACAATTAGTAATAAAAAATTGTGACAACATAAATTAATAAAATTGATTTTCTTACATGGTTTATAAAATGATGCTGGCGACTTAAGAGTTTGAACAATGGAAACATCATAAATAGAGCTTCCTGGGGTGGTTGTTCTGGAGGCTGCGATATTCAAGTACATTCAGTCTCTTAAAACACACAGCTCGGATACAGATTGTAATATTTTCAAGTACCTTGGTTACGTATGAAATCTAACAATTTTATGAAGTCCAACTAAATGTACATTCAGAGATATTATTATTCCATGGCTATAAACAACGCAGTCTAAGTCAATTATGAGTTTTCTTTCTGTTCTAAGTTCCATCAAGTCATAATTTTTCTCCTTTTCCCTGGAGTTAATCTAAGCTGTGAGGTTCGCACATTTTACTGCAGTAATGAAGAGAAGAGACAGAATCCTTCCTTGGTCTTTACCTGTCTGCCCTGGTCTCTCCTGAGCTTACAGTTCCCCTTTTGGTCCCCGAGCTGCTTCTCACTGCCCTACCCTCCACTGTGACAACAAGGCCCATCCAGGAACATCTGTTCTTTCTCTTTGCTCTCACTCTTGCTCTCCTCTTTCAGAGATAGTGTCTGTATCAAAAACATATAGGAGACCATGGAGGGTGTCCCACACTTTTGGAGGTACTAGAGACTCACAGAAGTCTTGGGCCCTTTGCTGCATGACATCTCATGAAGCTACTTGGCTCTATTGTTGGCTTGCTCTTGTAGCAAGGAAGAAAAAATCCTTGTTAAGACCTGGCACACAGCATGGTCTCTGTGAATATCTACTGGCTAATTGAATGAATCAGATGCTATTTCCTAGAATTCCAGAAGAAGAGTATATATTTTCTCTTTTTTTTGGAATCCCTGAATTATGCAAGTATTCTTTTCTCTTTTCCACTCTCCTTCAAACTATTCTTGGATGAGAATGGATAGAAGAGGATGAGACTCCTTCTGAGAGACTCTGCAAAAATAATTCCAGGTCTCTACGGACACCCTATGGCAGCATGGTCACCTGATGAAGTTACCAACTGCCCCACCTTATTTGGTTAAGTGATACTCCTCTCTTTGAGGTGTTAGATGAGACCTGCTTCTGGACTCCCCTCAAGACTAGGTGCTATGTCCTAATCCTTTTGTGTTACTAGGTACTGTACTTAGCATATCAGGCAGACAATGCATATAAATAGTTAATGTGAATATGAATATTCTCATTCATAGCTAAACTATTTGAGATAGGCTATTTTGACATTCCTGAGTATTACTGGTGTTTTCTAGATTTTGTTATTTATCTCAGAAGAGTGAAAATATTGTCTTAGGATTAGCTGCATCTTTGTAAACCTCTCCAGGTTTACAAAGTGGGTTAAGATCAAAAGGTTACAATTCCCAAGTAAACATTTCTTATAGTGTCCAAATGTTAGGGAGTTGATCTCCTTTTAAGATAACATTCATCTAACTTTTCAGATACTTTCTGAAAATATTTTTCCCCCCAAATTTGAGGTCCTGTTCAAGTGCTTTGGGACAATGTGTGAGATAACAAAGCCAGTAATCATATGTAGATTTTTTTGTTATATAGCCAACAATCCATTTCTTACAGTTCAGATTCCTCAGTGGCTATAAATGACTTTGAAAGAAAGAGTGCTCCTCACCAATAATACAGAGAAATCTCCAATGCACACTTTGCACAATGAAGATTAGGAATGGCTGGTAAATCTTTAATGGACAATTGGCTCTATTCTTCATGGGTTTATGAGAACAGCTGCATCAAACCCTCTAAAATGAAATGTTCTGCATTCTGCTGAGAAGGGTCAGCTTTTCTTCTTTCCTCCCACCCTCTGACCTTCCTTCATTCTCTTTTCTTCTTTTTATTTTCCATATTACATTTCTAGCTAGCATGTCTTTAACCTAGTTAACTAGATTTGCACAGAAGTAACTGTACTTACGATTGGCGTGTATGTGTGTGGGGGTGAGAATATTTATTTCCAGTTGCTTAAACCTCATTCTTCCAATTCAATTGTATATAGAAGCTAGTTTTTTTTAAATATTTTTTTTAGCTGTAGATGGACATAATGTCTTTATTTTATTGCTTTGTATGTGGTGCTGAGGATCGAACCCAGGGCCTCACGCATGCGAGGCAAGTGCTCTACTGCTGAGCCACAATCCCAGTCCCGAAGCTAGTTTTTTTTAAAGGAGAAAGAATTAAATCCAAGGAAGATACTAGTAGTCTGAGATACACAGCTTCCTTTCATCAGATTCCAAAGACACAAAGTTATTATATATCCTTAGAATCAAGACAAAATTTTATCAAATGCATTCAACACTTGATCTTTATTGATTTGGGTTCAACAGTGAGACAGCACAGCCAATAGGAAGGATGGGAGTTAGAAAATATTGTTGCTTAATCTTAGACTTAGGGAAGATTTTTTAACTAAAGTTTTGAAATCTAGAACTTTTAAACTGGGGCAAGTACATACATTCAGTGTTTTTTATATGGTATTTCTCTTGTCTAAATTTTGACATTGGATCTTCCAAACATGAAAAAACTGGACTATCAAGAAGCATCTGTTAAGCAACTAATTGCATATATCATAGATGTACTGTTAGCATTTGTAACACATTTAAAATTTTTTATTATGGAATATTTCAAACATACAAAAAAGTAGTGTGGACGACATGATAAACTTCTACGTACTCAAATCCCAACTTTGATATTTATCAACTCATTTCCAGTTTTTATTTATCTAAACTCTTATCCATTTCCTCATATCCCAAACTATTTTGAAGCACAACCTAGGCATCATGGCATTTTTATTCACCAGTATTTCCATGTGTCTATCTAAAAGATAAGGATTCTTAAAAAAATTAATTACTATGTCTTCATAACACTTAAAAATGAACACTAATTCCTTAATATTTTCAAATATTATTAGTGTTCATATTTACTCCATCTTAAACATTTGTTTACAAAATCAAGATTTAAATAAGTCCCAATATCAGAATGGATTAATATGATTTTTAACTTTCTTGTAATCTAAAGATGGCCTCTCCCTTTTTTTTCCTTTCTGATAGAAATTGAACTTTTTATCCTGTGAGTTTCCTTGTGTCTGGATTTTGCTAATTGCATTCCTGTGGTGTCACTTAACAAGTTCCTACATCCCCTGTGTTTTCTGTGTAGTGTTAGTTAGATCTAGAGGCTTGATCTACAACATAGATGATGACGTGTGTGTCTATTAGATGAAACTTAATGTCTAATATTCTTTCTTTTATATACATTTTAACATTTGCTTACATATATTATGCTTCACTTTATTAATTGATAGATATCCTATCTGCGAAGGGATTTTACATGCCTTTAGAGTGAGTTTGGCATCCTTTGCACCTTCCTTTTCCAAGGCTGGGCTCACAGCAGGTGGTCTGTACACTGTTTATTGACTTGCTCTCTGCCTTCCAAATAAGAATCTAGGGCATAAACTTTAGTAAACATGGTGAATCAGAAGACTTCATTTTACTCTTCATTAAGATGTTAAGGCAGGAGGACAGATGAATTTAACAACTTCTGTTCCTTAAAGAGGAAAATGAGTTAACTCTACCAGGGCTTGCACTGTTTTAAAGAACAACCCTATGTAAAGATTTCATGTGCAATCCAGATCTTATTTGTTTCTTTGTTTTTTATATGGTGATTGTCTGTGTGATGCTCTAACTCCATCTATAACTCAATTATAAACAGGATTGGAAGAATTCCAAATTCCATGGAGTGAAGATTTGGTATGAAGAAATTAAGAACTTTTGGTTCTGATAAATGAGAATTCTGCTTCTGTAACTCTTTTGGTCTGAAAATTGGATGCATTTAGGGTCTGCCATCAAAGTGATTCTTATTAGTGGGTAACAATTTTGTTTGGCATAGAATAAACGGGAAAGAAAAATGATTTTAGTTTTTCTGAAATAATAATGAGAAATATATTAATTAGTATACACCCACTAAGATTTGAGAACATAGACAATATCCAATAAATATTTGCTGATTGAGAAAGAAGGAAAAATAGGTGGTGACACATTGGTGTTGACCATTTCCATGTCTGAGGGTCTGTGCCACATGTGTTAGTAGATGTGTTAATGGGCAAAGTACTGGGAAGAGTATATTCTTACTCTTATTTTGCAGATGTGGAAACTAAATCTCAGTGAGATTAAATACATGTCAAAGGCTTCCCAGCTCCTTCATGGTAAAAACTTATTTCAAATCCTGTCTTGTCTGATTCTCAAGCCTATGCGCTTTCCACCCTGCCAGCACTTCCCCAGGGTCTAGCGAACTCCAGTGTGAGAAGCGGTGCTGTGGATTTAGAAGACTCTAAACACCAAGTCTTGGGCTGAAGTTGTGGCTCAGTGGCAGAGCGCTTGCCTTGCATGTGTGAGGCACTGGGTTTGATCCTCAGCACCACATAAAAAAGTAAATAAACAAAATAAAGACATTGTGTCCATGTATGACTAAAAAATATTTTTTTTAAAAAAACATCAAGTCTTTTTCTTTTTAGCAAGTTACAATGCACATAATAAAGCTCCTTGAGAAGTCGTACAGAAATCAAACCACATTAAACTTGTTAAAGCCTGTATTTGACTTTGATAGTTTTCTTCTTCCCTAATAATTCTTTGGGAAGTACACATTTTACTAAGCTGGACTGAGTAAAGCTGAGGTTTTACCAACTACACAGGTGTTTATCTATGGATGTCATATCACCTATCTGGACTTAGACTTCCTCATTTATAAAAATAAAAATTTGGCTAGATGTTCCCTAAGGTTCTTTGTAAGTATAACTGTTTGATGTCTGCAGGCCATTTCTGCATGAACTTTGTGCTTTGTATAGATCATTAACAGGACAGAGTAAATCACTATATTTCCAATAGACACCTCAAACTCATTATGTACAAACACTTTTTTCCCTTCCTGGTCTTTCTGAATTTATTTACCTAGTTAAGTAGCATGGACAGTCTCTTGGTTGCTTCAGTTTGAAACCTGCTAATGTTCCTGGACTCCTTTCCCCCGGTCACCAGCACATCCAGTCAGGACAGCTTTGTGATTAAATGTGTGGCCTTCAGTGCTGGGCTCGATGGATGTTGGCTCTACCTGGGCAAGCAGCTTGACATCTCTGTGTTTCAGTTTCCTTACATATGATATGAGAATAATAATTCTAAGGACATAGATTTATTGAGAAAATGGCATGAGATAATTAAATGCTAAGTGGAAATCCAAAATTTGGTTTATTCTGCTTATTCTATCTTTGAATCTCTTGTTTTTTCCTTCTCATCTCTATTCTATGTACTATCAATCTAACCCCATACCTCTTTACCTCTAACTGATATTGCAATAGTCATCTAACTAGGCTTTTTATGTCTTGTTTAGTCCCTGCCATTTTATCCTTTATATTTTTGACCAAGTGATCTTTTTGAAAACACAAATCTGTCATAACTCTGCCCTTGATTCTTGTGGTCCAGTCACACCAAATGACCTGCCATTCCCAGAATAAGGTGTGCTGTTTATTTCTCACTTTGGTGTTTTGCTTATGCTATTTCTTTTTCTTTTCTTTTCTTTTCTTTCTTTCTTTCTTTCTCTTTCTTTCTTTCTTTCTTTCTTTCTCATTTAGTTGTAGATGGACATAATGACTTTATTTTATTTATTTGTTTTTATGTGTTGCTGAGGATTGAACCCAGTGCCTCACATGTGCTAGCCAAGCCCTCTCCCACTGAGCTACAGCACCAGCCCTATGCCACTTCTTAAAGTTGGTTACCTGGAATACTTCTGTCCCTTCCCTTTATTTGTCTAGCAGATACCTATCCATCTTTAAATTTAAAATGTAAACTGAAACATTTTTGTTGCAGATGAGATTCTAGAATCTTACTATTCAGCAAGAGATGGTGCCCATTCCCCTCCCCTTAAGTCTTGACAGAGCTTTCTGATTGCCTCAACGAATACAGCAAGGTAGTCATGCTGTGTAGCCCTAAATGAGGCAGAGAAGGCAATAAGTTTTCTACCTGGCTTTCTTTCTTGTGTCATTTGCCTGTGAATGCCAGCCACCAAGCAAGCTCTGAAGAAACTTGATGCCCCAGTAGAGAAACAATACAAAGAGTCTCACATGGAGTTTTCTAGTGTAGACTCTTTATCACTCTGTATACCGCTACAAAAATCTCTTCCTTCAAAAAGCCCGTATTCTCTATAACCCCAAGGTCACATATAGTAAATGAGGATACTAGTGAAAGCAGTGTCCCTAACGAGATAAGAAAAGAGATTTTGGGAAAGTATCCTGTTAGGTAGATTTACTAATATGAAAACTCACTTACTATTTAGCGTGAATTAGAAGAGAAAGCTTGTGAACTAGCCAGTGAACTTCACGGTCGGTAGTACGTTCGAGCTCCTTTGTAACTGAAACCTTCTCCAGGGTGTTGCATATGGCAATCTGCGCTAGCCGTCTGGGATGCGACTCCTGCTTCAAGAGTAGTGCTAAAGTTTCTCGCACTCACTGTCGTTGTGGGAAGCAGACTGTTGTTGAAGTGTTATTATTAATGAGAATTACTGCTGGACAGCTTGAACTAGAGGATAATTTATTCTCTGTGAACTTCTAATTGCAGTAAACCGGTTCATTCACTGCCACACTTGTCCATCTTGTTTGTTCCTGTCTTTCAGCCACGGTTGGCTGCAACGAAATAAGGCAGAACTGCACGAGCTGCATGAGGAAAAAAGTCTGCATCTCTGGACACACCATGGAAATGGGTCAGAACAGTCTAACTTGTGTAAGAGAGGCTAGGGAAAGGGAAAAAAAACAGTCTGCTTATGGACAAGGGGGTCATAATCAATTCATGCGAATCAAGACACCTACTATGTGCAAGGCACTGCACTACAATTGAAATCTGTGTTTCCAAATGGCCACTGACTGTGCTCATATCTGATGTGTGCACTTTCCCCTCTGGTATTTTTGATAGAGAACTTTTTCTCTTGTTTTAAAATTCAACATGTCCTCTCCATTCACTTTCTCATTTTACTTCAATAGATTGCTTGAGGGAAATGAAAACTGTTCATGATGACGCGTATGTTTTTTTGGTGGTATTTTAGATGATATGACACCCTTCCCCTGCTTTTTGCCAAATTCCGGTCTCCCATGGATTTCATTCTTCTCCTTCTTTTTTTCCCTGAAAGAATCATAAAATTATTGCCTTGCTCTTTGCATAAATGTCATGAAATGTGTCCCTGACTTGCTGCTACCATGGTAATAGACACTTGTCATAGGCTATTGACTCATTACTCTATTTACATGCGATTTGGTCACTTGTGGGTTAGCAGGAACCTGCTTCCCAGCCAGTAAATGGATTCCAACCTGTCTGTGATGGATGATAGATTAAAGTTTTGGTGCTGTTATTATTTAATAGTTAATAAGGTCTCTGAGTAGGCTAATGACAGTACATCATCTGGGAAAATGATCCTGGTATTGATTAGCATCTATTTTACTATAGACAACCTTAGTGGGACACACAGCCAGAGAGAGGGACTGGGGGAGTCTTGTCAACCGGATCCTTGATGATCTTAGATCATTTTATACTCAGTGGAGAACAGTGCTAGAAGGATCTTGGGGAGTGCCTGTGTAGGTGCTAAGGAAACAGCCTAGTCGATCTCCACTCCATATTGACTAACAATGACTGTTTTATAGAAGAAACAGATGGCTTAAAATCACATTGAGATTTGTGGAACAATGGAAACACATCCATCTAACAATTCTTAAGTAAATGTACTTACTCACTCCTATTGGAGTTGTGTCTTTGTGTATAAGAGACAAATCATTATTTATGAAAGGGGAGGAAGAGGCACACCCAGGGAGAGTTGAGAATCATCATCATTTTGATCCAGTAATTGTTCACGGAGTAAGTCATATTCTTATGCATTGAGAGAAAACACTGAAATCCACTGTGCTAAGGTGTCTTCCTTAAGGTGTCTCCCTTAAAATTCCCCTGAGCACATAATATCTAAAAAACTGTTGTAGACAAAAGTTATGCTGAGAGGCAGCTAGGTGGAGGGAACTCACTTCCAGATTTTGCAGCCCAAGCCTTTGTACTCTGGCTTTGTCCATCTTGCCTGTATGACCTGTGGAATGTTGTTAACACGTCTGTGCTTCAGTTTCTTATCTGTAACATGGAGCTAGTAATTGCACTTAACTCATAGGGTTATTGTGATGGCTAAATGAGCTAAAATACCCAAGAAGTAGAAAGCGTCTCAGACTTAGTAAGTAGTATGGGAATGTTCACAATTACTAATTATACTTTGGGATAAATATATTTCATTCAAATTGCTCTTATCTTATCAAGGCAGTCTGAAACCAAATGTAGCACGACCAGGTCATTTTGATGAAAGGAGAGCTGAAAGAACTCTGGAGTTGGGACCTCTCTCCCAATGTGGTCAGTCTGAGTGGGTTTTCAGTGGGGTACACCCGACAGCCTGTGATCCACAAGACAGTGGTGCCTGGCTCCAAGGGGCAAGCTGAATGGGAGAGAGTAGGCATTAGATGCTTGCTTTTTATTAACCATTTTATCAGTGTCTCTAACCTTGATGTGATCTTTTTTCTCATTCTTGTTCCCTTTTGGATGAGGTAGAGAGAGTTCCACCTAAGTGGTTGGGGATGACCCAGTATTGGTAACATTGAGTATTGTTTTGTAGAAGGAGCTGGCCCTTTAGAGACAGACAGACCAAGGTTCAGGTCCTATCTGGGTCACCTGCTTTCTCTGTAACTCTTGATAAATCACTTACTGTCTCAGAGTTGCAATATCTCATTTACAAAATGGGCATGCTAACATGTGCCTGCCTCCCAGAGTGCTGGTGCTAATCAAACGTGATAATATGTGTGTGACAGCAACTTGTAAACTGTAAAGGGTGACACAGATATGAGCTGCTGTTATTAGTGATTCCTTTAATTTCCTTGCTCTCTACAAGCAGACCTGAATTTAGCAGCACCTGTGTGCTGTCATCACTTGGTAGCTGATTTTATTTGAAGCTTTTACTCATAAGCCTGTGACCAGTAATTGTGCACTGACTTCTCTTGCAATAAAGATGGTATATGACCATTGCTGGAGTGATCCAGGGGACCAATGTGGAAGCTCTGTTCTCACAGAACAAGGAATTCTGACAGTTTCCAGAAGTTATTCTCTCTCCTTCAATTTGTAAATCACATATTATTAATAGGAAACTTATTGGAATCATGAACTGTTTGGAGCTATTGTTACTCTGATAGTTGATAAAACACTCAGAAACCAAGAGAATTAGAGGTTGGCCAGGGTGGAATGAATGCTATAAATCAAGATTACCTGAAGGGGATATGAGAGATAAGGGATTAAGCCGAGAACAGAGATAACAAGGGGGAAATATCCTAAGAGCTTGGAAAATTTTTTTTCCACCTTCCAGGAACAGATCTGAGTGTTATTTTGTGCTATTTAGAAAAAGTCCTACTGATGGAAACATTTTCACTGATAAATTCATGTAATAAGAATATATTCTTCGTTTTTTGTTTTTTTTTTTTTGGTATACAGGCTCAATGCAGTAATTTTTGGCTGCATTGAATTGAAGTATAAGAAAAAAAGGAAGAGGAAAGAGATGTCACTGTCAGTTGTGGACAGGATCACATGGGGTCAGACCTGTGCTCTGCAGGTCGCAGAAAACATTTTCAAATACCTTGCCTTTCAGGTCTCACTTATGGACAGAAATAGAGCACAGAAGGAGCTTCTTAGAGAAGACTGTATTTTTCCAACCTTTCACCACCACTGAAAACTGAAGCAAATGAGTGGCTGGTATAGACCCTTGGCACCAAGTGGCTGGAGTAAATGGAACACTGCAGGGACACGGAACTTTGCCGCCACTGAGCACATTACCAGAGAAGTACAGTACGGAGCCCAGCAGGCTTCTGCAAACAACGCATCCCTTTAAGTTAATTGGTGTTATATAGAAGCTGAAATGCTTCGCTTATTTACAAAGCTACAGATTTATGTAAAGCAAAACCAATTACACTTAATGCCTAAACTATTCCAGGTGCTCAATGATAATGTTGCTAGGCACTAGAGAAGAAACTGCTGTGTGAATGCATCCTGTTCCGAATGGAAGCATGTGTAGTTACTGCAATTTAGCTAATCACAAGTGTCAACCCCAATGTGAGAATTCTAAGCTCTTTTGGTGTTTGCTTTGGGTCAACTTTATAATTCTGTAGATCTTTCATCTCAAAGGGCAAGTGAAAGCATAATGAGCACTTTTTTTATTATAATGCAGAAATTAAGGCGATGAAGGCAAATTGGGGTGGGGGAGGGGGTAACAAAATAAGGCAGATCCTTTTTCTAAGAGGGAGTGAGACTGTTAGAGCTTCCCATTTGTACTGAGATGAGGTGTCCAGAGGTTTCTTGATCTTTTGGGTGTTCATTAAACCCAAATTGCAAACTTGGCATTTAACCTTTTGCAGTAAGGAAAGCTTCTAAGGCATATTAGGCGTCTGCCTCATTGCTTTGCCAGGGAACAAATGCTAACAAAGAAGGATTCAAAATGCAAGGAAAGAATTTATGCCTGCAAGAGTCTATTTGCTTGTCCTCAAAACAAACAAGCAAATAACAAAAAAATAATAATAATTTGAGTAAGAGAAACACCTGGTGCTTTACAGCTGCTCTTTTGCAATTAAAATGCATATCATACCTAATCAAGTTGAATAAATCTTTTATTCTACAGATTTAAAATATTTTATGTATACACAAGGGAGGTGCTTAATTGCAGAATCATTTGCAATCAGCTGACAAACCCTCCTACTCTATACAGCATGAACCGTCCTGAAAAGCAGTGCTTCTCAAACTTTAGGGAGCATAAAAATGATTTGAGTGTCTTTGCTAAGACCACCAATTCCAGGATCTGAACCTGAGAAAGATTTGGGCGAAAGCAGTCTGTCCAGGGGCAAGAAATATTTACTTAAAGCAAGCAGTCTTCAACCAAACTTTGATGAACACTGTGACAAAGAGGATAGCCATTTTGATTAAAAGAAGGGTGTCTAAATTTCTTTGATTATTAAAAAAGAAATTCTTACTGGGTGCGGTGGCACACACCTGTAATCCTGGCACTTTGGGAGGCTGAGACAGGAGAATGACGAGTTCAAAGCCAGCCCCAGCAATGGCAAGGTGCTAAGCAACTCAGTGAGACCCTGTCTCTAAATAAAATACAAAATAGGGCCGGGGATGTGGCTCAGTGGTCGAGTACCCCTGAATTCCATCCCTGTTACAAAAATAAATAAATAAATTAAAAAAGAAAGAAAGAAAGAAAGAGAGAAATCCTTTTAGAAGATGATTTTCCAAATGCATTTGATTTGTAGCAGTGAGACCAAATGATGTCATTTGGGTCAGGGAATCCCTGTGTCTCTATTTGGTTGGGCCATTTACCCTCCTCTCAGCACTCATTTGACCTTCCAAAAATTTTCTCTTTCCTTTAATCCTAATAATCCCATCATTTATACTGATCTTTCAATTTCTTCAGTATGTAGATAGTCTCTCTTTGTTAAAGACCTCTATTTTAGTAACATTGATTTTGAATTCAGAGAAAATTTCCTTAAGTCATATCTTTAAAGTGTTATATCAAGATAAAATATAGCAGAAAAATATATAAAATTCACTCAGACTTGTACAGTATATGGTCATAATGCCTGAACAGCAATAAAGGCCTAATAAATGTACTGAAAGAAAGAATATTAACATGCTGTTATTTTGCTTCTAACAACTCATTAAAACTCTAAAAATATCTTACAGGTTGCTTTTAATGGCTGAACCATTGTAAAAAGTTACAAAATATTATTGGCATATAGGAAATTGTCATTTTCTGGTAAGAGTAATTATCTAGACTTTGAAATTACTTATATTAATACATAGCATGTTAGTGCATAAACTTACTAGTTTACTAGAAGGATCATAATTGTTTTTTAAAATGAAGTACACAGATAATCATAGGTTTGCTCCCTTACATATTAACTCTTATACTAAAATGCATAAATTGTTCAACTGAAGAAGAAAACAACAAATACTGTGTTCATAAGACAGGTAGAGTCAAATATAGTTTCATAGGGCTGTCTCCCAAAGATCAATACTTGAAGAAATTTCCTGTGTGCTGCCATAAAATTTCAGAGACTTTTCATGGAGGAGAAGTGTTTCTTCAAGATTACTTCCACTGGTGTTCTGGGCATTAAAATGATTTAGATTACAATATCTAAAAAAGAAAGAAAGAAAGTTTTTCTTAGGACCAGATGTAGATGACTTGATAAATCATTTGCTTTCCTCCTGTGCTTGTCTACCTTTTATGATGGGTTCGTAGATACTGCACAACGGGATGATTATTTAAGAGTGCTGTTCACCAGAACAGTCTTCTTATATAAGGGCAGGAAGAGTTTTAGTACACGTTAAGGCTCTCATAAGGACCTTTAGATGGTGCTCTCTTATAACCTGCAGTGAGTCCCTTCAATGTTGCCAGTGAGACTGTGGAACCCTGTTGACTCTATAGATTTGGCATTTAACCTTTGGCAGTAAGGGGAAAGTTGCCTGGACCCATAAAGGCTTTTGAAATGCACTGAGGACTTGTAAATATGTTTCTGAGACTATTTGATTATTTTAGGCCATTGTCAAAGAAGGGACCCATGACTATATTTCTAGAATGTTCACCCTTCCACCCTCAACTCCAGAAAAACTTGCCTTTCCTAAGTGTCTTGTAAATACTAGACACCATGCCAAGAAGGGATGGAATCATCCCCACATCACAGATTGGAAAACTGAAGTTCTCAGAGCTAAATAAATTTTTTAGGGTTCATATAAATAGTAGTAGGCAGAGCCTGGCTTTGAAACCAGAACTTGATTATTTTAAATCCTGCCCTTTTTCTTCTATGGCATGCTGGTTCTAAAATTACCTTCTTGTGTACTCTTGGGTAAGCTCCAGGAAGACAGGCATCAGACTGTCTTGTCCACTGCTTTTCCTAGTGCCTAGACCAGGACTTGATATGCAGCAGATGTTCAATAAGTACTTATCCAAGAAGCAAAGAAATATGAGCTTTAAGTTCAGTTTTATCAAATACACATGTCTTTGGGGTTACCAAGACCAAGACCAAACAGAAGATACATTTTTGATATGAGGTTTCAAAAGCTAATTGTACCTTCTTTTCCTTCTCAATATATTGCTAAAAATAACTTTAGAGGAATGAACACCACCTGAATAACTCTGATTATTTCTCTCTGATTTATGTTGCTTTCAATAACTGTTACAGGTTATGCACAGACAATTACTGGTATCATTGACAAAATAAGTGCAGCAATATCACCTTTATGTGTTTTACAACACTGGAGGGACAGTGGCATTGTTATAAAAAATCAATGCTTTCTTGGCCCTTCCTCCCAAATACTTTTATTTTTATTTTAGCATCCAATGTGGGATGTATTTTTATATTAAGCACATGAGGTATATTTACCTATTACTTTTCAGCAGGAAAAAGACATTTCATCTGTTTCATTCCTTCACCCCTAAACAGGATCGCTTCAAGTATGACATGCCATCACTACACTATTTCAGTTGTTATTGAAGAGAAGTCGAATATAGATAGAAGGAGGCCAGAGGCTGTTTTTCTTTTGTTTTAGGTTCATGAAAGAGGTATTTCCGGTCTGACATTCATGGATAATTTCTAACTGTATTCTGCTGGGGATTTGAGGTGATGTCACAGTGACCTTGACAAGCTTACTTTGGTTCTAGGATTAACACTAGGTTTGTATCCCATGAACACATGTGGCGGGGAACACCTTTTGATACTAACACAAACCTAATGTCAACTGCATATTAGTAAGGATGTTGTTTCAAAATTAGTCCACTGTTTTCAATCATCTGGGACAAGAATAGGACTGCTGTCTTTGCTAGATTTGCCACAATTACAAGGCTCTGAATGGAAAAATATTTGGGTTTGATGAAAATTGGATTGTGATAGAAAGTGTATTGAGATCAATTCTGACTTACAAACAACATGTTTCAATAACACCGCCCCTGGGACATGGTGAACCTCCTATTTCTTTGCATCCTATGGTTCATTAGTGCTTGACAATAATAGTATAGAAATAAGTTGGAACCATGACCTCCTTCCTCACTGTGGATACTCACCTCACTTCCTTCCATTCCACAGGGCTCTTGGCTAACTTCTGACTTGATCTGTCCAATCACAATGGCCAATAGGTCCCCTGGAAAATGCATGCCTTTACACTGACATAGTTGGTTCTACCTGTTAATCTTTGGAGGCAAATTTTCTACATTCTCCTTTCTTTTGCAACATCCATCCTTTTCCTGTGGGGCTGCTGTTCAACAAGTGGTAATGAGTGTAGTTACTTTAACTAAAGGGACTAGTTTTCTCCCAACACACAAGAGCTAGAGGCTGTCACAGAGCAAGCAGAGGACTCTTGTCTGGTACTTAGAAGGAGCTCCTATACACTTAGGAGTACAGGAGAATGGGCTTTGGAGACAACCAAATTTGGGTTTGAATCCTAGTTATGAGAACTTGGTAAATTTAATTACCTGTCTTTGCATTGTAGATTTTGTATTTACAGGGCGATAAGATCTATGTGACAGGGAGGTGATGGAAATTAAATGAAGTTGTTTGTATGTATATAGCATGCTGAGACATGATGTGCTTGACATGTAGAAAGTTAATTTCTTTCCTTCATTCTTTGTTTCCTACTTCCTCCTCCCCTCCGTCTTCTCCTTTCCTCCTCCTCCTCCTCCTCTTCTTCTTTTTCTTCTCTTTTTTTCCTTTTAACCTTCCCCTCCCCCTTCTCTAAAAATATGTAGAAGAAAAGAAAGTAGAGAGGAGATGGAGATGATCGTGAAAGAATTAGATTTATTTTCAAATAAACCCTACATTATTACTTAGTACATTAACTTTGGTTCCTCCAAACTCCAGTGCCTTGTATATTTTTATTCTTATGTCCTTCTCTGTGCCCAATACCACCATCTCTGAATTCCTTGCAGGAATTCATTTGTTGAACAATCACAGAGAAAGAATCATGCTTGAATTTTTAATTTGAGCACTCATGTTAGCTTCATGTAGACCAGTACTTTGCTTGGTTTAACTCTATTTCTCTGATACATGGAACAATGCTTAGCATGTTGGTTGCATGCATGCATCAATGAGTAAATCTCTGGGCTAATATTGATTCTGATTGTGGTGCAAATTCTATCTGAACTGAGTCCAAAATCATGCTCATCTTGGTCACATCTCAGTATAGGTCTAGGAGAAGAATAAAAGAGAGGAAGAGGGGAGCACAAGGCTAAATCTGATTATTATTATGACTATGATTATTAACATTTTACATAACAGCTGTATGGCCCAGTTACTATTCTTTCTGTTCCCATTTTATAAACAAAGCCCAGGCTTAGCAAGGTTAAACAGTTTGCTAAAGTTCATACAGCTGATAAGTTGTGGAACTGGATCTAAGTATGCTGACTCTGGAAACCACCTTCTAAACTACTTCATGGAAGGCAAAGGTCCAACCTTACAGAAGGATCAAGAATAAGAATTTGAGGAGCAGTGCAGATTCGCGCAAGTTGACAGACGGACATTACTAATGAGTTTGGAGATAGTGAATGGAGAGGAAAGAAACTTTGCCCTCAACTTCAGTTTTCATTACTGAATCTGGTTTGCTGCAAAGCGGAGGAAATTCCTGTCAGATCTTTCTGTAACCCTCTGATTCTCTGATTTCATTTTCAATCTAAAAATGAAATTGGCATTTAAGGAAATTATATATTCTGGAAGAACAATTTGAGAACTCACACACTTTGCAGAGTAAGAAATGCAGAAATCCAGGGGGACTTAGGCTTTTAGTTTTGTTGCCTGTTCCACCTTGCGTGGGGTTTAAGTGCCTCTCACATTGGACCATGAGCTCCATGACAGCAGGAGTATGGACGGCACTGAGCATTCGTTCTCTTACTGGCTTTGCCTCACTCTGGTTCACTACACTATCTCCATGAAGCTAATGTACCAAAAGAGATTTATTAGAAGGATGAAGGAGTTAGGCAAGGGAGAAGTGACAATGAGTGGGATAATTTATGACTCAATAGATAAATGGAGGAACGTAAGGAAAATGCTTAGTTCCTGCTATATGGCAGACATTGTGCTCAACCCTTTACAAAATTCATTTTCCTAAAACCCATAAGTGGTTGGTATTATTATTTTTATTTTACATGTATGAAAACAGACACTCAGAGAGGTTAGAGAGTACACAGCCCTCCAAGAATATGTGGGATAGGGAATGAAAGTGAACGGATGGTAGATGATATATATGCAGCCACTGAATGGTCTCAGGTGACTGGCTAAGGGATTTTTGCATCATTTTCTATTGACCTTGAAATGGTCACTGCTGATTTAAAGGCCTGAATGGGATCCAAATCTCAAGCATCATTAGATTCCTAGCTATTTGTTTAATAAAATTTGCTTTTAATGGTAATTATTCATTCATTCTTATTATCAATATGGTTATTTCTAATTCTAAAGTGTTGCTATGTAATGGAGAACAAAGTCTTATAATGCATTTTAGAATTGAGGAACGCACTGTTTTATTACGAGGATCAATGGGAAAGTGAAGTCTAAAGTGAAATTTTTTGCTCTGAACAATATGTTAAATTTCTATAATGTGCTGCTATGTCCATTCATGGCCTACTAGATTCCCATTGGCTCACTGATGGTTCCTGGCCTAATATTTCATGGATTCAGAAATTGTTCATCTTACCACACACTTACTTACCTTTGCGAAACACTCCAGAATCCCAGGATGTTCAACAATGTTAATGATGCCAGCAAGAAGAAGAAGCTTTCTAAATTGCCTTTGTTTAATGTGTTTGGAAACCAATTGCCTGTTTGGAACAAATGTAATTGTTATTCAACTGCAGAGTTGTACGTTTCTGTGAATATTTTATCATTCCACAATTCATAGAGCTTTATTCACTTCAATAATATCTACAAAGCAAAAAGCTCATCTAAGACTTTATTGTCAACATTCATTTAATTCTGTAATTAACGGTAAAATAATAAGCAAAGCACCCCAAATATTTTGAGGTAAAAAACAAAACCCTGGGGCTGGGGCTGTAGCTCAGTGGTAGAGCATTGCCTAGCATGCGTGAAGCACTGGGTTCGATCCTCAGCACCACGTATAAATAATAAATGAATAAAATAAAGATCCATCAACAAATAAAAAATATTAATAAAAACACCCTTGGTGTGGAAGGTAATCCTGATTATGCTATTAATGTATAGGAAGCATGTTTGTCTTATTTATCCTTATATTTCCAGTACCTAAAGCAGTGTCTGGCACATGTGAATTGTTTAGTAAATATGTATTGCATGAAGGAAAAATATTTCCATGATTGGAGAGTCTGTTGCATACACTAGTTGTGAGGCGAGATAATATAGGTAGATGATAGGTATTACATTATTTTTAATACCCCCAAATAAAGTATCCCCTCTTGCTTATGAGGTCAAATTGAGTATATATGAACTTATTCAGTATTCAAGGCAATTGCTTTAGTTTGCTCCTAAATTTTGACTATTGATTTGGATCATTGCTATAAGTTTCTTTTCATATCTATATCTACTTTTATCTATGTACACACTCAACGTATCTTCAGTGGTTTCTGAAATATTACTATTCAATATATTATACATTATATATATGCAACACTCAATTTAAAGCAACACTTCAGAAATAGCAATGACATCTAGCATTAAAAAATATACTCAGATATATAATATAGAATGTTTCAGGACAAACTCTATCTTTACTGAGAGAACTTAATTAAATTATAGTTCTGAATGGATAGAATATTTCCAAAAAATTTTATGCATCATGAGAGCAGAAACAGATCAACTCTGAACATTCAAATGCCAATGTTTTTGCATTTTTGTTGCCTTTTTAAAGGCAATGCTCCTACAATGGGTGGTGAAGGGGAGTTTGAGACCACAACAGTCTGTGTGCAAAAGGTGGACCATCAGTGCCATCTTTGGTGAATGGATTGTGGATTGCTCCTTGCACTGTAGCAATTGATAGGCCATTGTTTCTTGGCCTCTCCCTTGATAGTGCATACTTTTGAGTGAGATTTGAGTTAAATGCTCTGTTTAAGGTTGATAGCCAGCCCGTGCATAAGCACGACAGCTGTGATTAATTGTGCCATTTCCCATTTAAAGCTGTTTCTCTTCTGTCATTTAACTTCCCAATGACCATTATTGTGGATCAACCATGAAAATTAGCTCGTGTCCATTATAGTCTTGGACCCATAAATAAAATTTGGTACTAAGTTTAGAGCTATTATGTAAGTTCTACTTCCCCATTTTATTAATTTGGGGCCATTACAAAGGAAATTTATGGTTTTATTGCTATGTTGACATGATGCCTTCATTTGGTGTTTAAATGAGCAGTTTGACTGAGTGTTCCCTATATAGCTGTGTATTGGATTTTAGGTGGCCCTTGTGTGTGTGTGTGTGTGTGAGTGTGTGTGTTTGTGTATGTGTGTGCATGCAGGAACCAAACATTTAGTTGCACTTGAATGGGTGGAGGTCAAGATAAGGTGAGATAACATTCCACTTATTTTCAGGAAGAACTAAACTATCTTGCAAAGCCTATTCAAATAGTCCTACTTTCTTTTTCTCTTGAATTAATATCCCAATCATATTTCTGTCCTTTTCATTTCACATCAGCACTTTGCATGTCATGTGATTATACTATTTTATCACCGTGTTTCTCTGGCTAGAGTAAGAGGAGTTTGCACAAAGTATGTGAAGCTTCAGAATTAACATGACATTAATTCTTCTTGGAGCATGAATTTTGGTCCATAATAAGTAATTGAAAAGACTATCTTTATATTATAACAAAGTCAGATGAGGGAGAAGAATATAAATTTTGTAAGATCTTTAAAGGTAAAACATAATATTTCTAAGAGATTGTGCAATTACAGCAAATACTAGCCTTTCAGGAGACAATACCAGATCCACTGGCATGCCAACATTCTTGCATCTGTCATTGGGGACACCATGGCGGGCACAAATGAGAAGCACTGTGACTTGGTATATGCAATGTGGGGTGACAGAAGGATGTAATGCTAGAAAGGTTAGAGAAAGGTGGTAGAAATTTGAAGGTATACACAAAACATTTTTTTGAGAGGGGTTATTTAGAAAATAAGATGAAAGACTGCCAATTACCTATTTAAATTCCTGATAATGCTCTTATATTCCTTCTTTGATATCATTTTTAGTGTTCAGCTGTCTTGGCAGTGCTGGTATTCCCTCTGGGTCCATATTCTTTACTTACTTAGCTCTAACCCAACATTGTTTACAGAGCTAACTTACATGGTGGGCACCACAGTAAAGAGAACCATTGTTTGAATTAATAGCTTGGGACAAACACTATCAGCAAGATGGACAGAGATTTTTAGAGCTTGGCTTTACCTAGATGGATATTATTTATGTGAAGGGAAATATGGGATATAATATGGGGTCTTAGGCAGGCAGAGTTTTGAAGTCAAATTTTGCTTCTATTATTGAGCAAGTAAAATAACTGGACCATTTGAGCTTCAGTTTCTCCTAAACTGATGACAGCAATATCTCCTTTGCTGAGTTGCTATAAGGAGTAAAAGCAATGATGGCTGCTAAGGGTTGGACACGGATGATGCACTCCATAAACATTAGATTATCACCTCCCCTGTCCCTTTTAGAGGTAGCTCATACAAAAATCAGGTAGTCAGAGCCTGATCTTGGGCTCACTTTCTGTCAGATATTTCCTCATGTTCTGTGTGCCTTTTTTTTTTTTTTTTTTATCATTGTCTCAGGACTGGTTGTAAAATGTTCCATTTAACATTGTCAGTTGACTCAGCTCTTAGGTACTATAACTTTATTTTAGTAGCTTATAAACTTTTATTGTCGTAATTCACATTTGAGCCATTTTTCATCTGACATTTCTAGTAGCTGATTGAAACCAGGAGCATCCTTGCAAAAGGAGACAAAGTGAAGACTTCGTGTCTTGAATGAGACTCACTCAACTTTCTAGAACTCTGCTCTTGTGGACAGGAAAGGAACGAGAAAGAAGGGCCTACATAAGAGTCTGGTGGCTCACTCATCATCTGCCATTCATCAATGCTCACAGCAAACCCTAGTTGTGTATGTTAATAATGTAAACTGCTAGTTAGTAATGAGTGTTAGACTGTTGAGGTGGTAGAGCACTAGCAAAATAGCTGACATTGTTCAGAATTTCCCCAAATAGCTCTTACTCAGCTCCATATATGTGTTCATTGAAAATCACTTTTTAGAAATTTCCATGTGCCAGGAAGTGGAAATTCCAAGTTGTTTAAGAGAAGATGTTAATTAGTAAGGGACATGAAATGACAATTACTCGGGAGTATTAGACTAAATAAAACTAAATAAAATGTTCCTATTTATCTTAACATCATGATTATTTTAATAATAAACAGACCATAGAATCTTCTAGACCAGTTCTTTTAAGTAAAAGCAAGATACTACTCAGCAGAGCCCTCATCTTCCTGCCCTTACAACAAAGGTACTACAATAGCCCCCTTACTAAGTGAATTGCCATTGTTATGATTTTCCTTAACTACTTCTCTACAGGTTAAAAATGTCTGGGTGGCAGTCTTTGAAATAGCTTTACCCAAATTGTTTCTTAAACACCTAGTACAATACAATACAAATTCTGGGACTCACATTCAAACAACTGTGTGGTCTTTGAAGAAATTTACATTATGTTTACAGCTGTTAAAACTGGATTGAGAAACACACGGAGGCCCACACATGCTATGTTACTGTAAACAATATGAAGTTGCTAATATGAAAGGGAAATACATTTTATTCTACTCCGATTGTATGCCCTATATTTAAGGGCCTAAATTTCATGTTCTGCTTTGATGTCTCTCAGCCTCACAGAGCCCCAAAGGCCTAACTGTGTGTTTCCCAGTTCTCGTTAGATATGCTCCCCATCCAGAAGGAAAGGTTCCCATGTGATTAGTTCCCCTCTTAGCCAGTTCAGCTACACTCTACCCAGGCCTCAAGCTAATAGATTTCACTTCCTTGCCAGCCCTCAAGATTATTCAAACACACCAATCACATCCTCCTGCGGGAATCAGGGGTCATCATATCTCTTTGTTACTGCAAGTTCTGCAGCCCACGGACCTTGCTTGTTCACTATTCCTGGGTACCACCCCCATATGAGCCTGCCCGGCAAGCTGTATCCTCTTCTCCCTTAAAGCAAGTATGTGTGACTAATAAAAGGCTGTAATTCACTTATGTTCAGTTCAGAAGTATGTTTGGAGCCTCCTCATCCTATTTGGGGAGCAGAAGGGAGTACCTTCTTTACCAAGTGGATCAATAGGTGGTGATCAGAATATGCTCCCACCACAGAAATCAAGGTCAGTTCTAGAAAGAATGACAATGATGCATAATTACTGATTTTTTTTTTTGGAGGGAAAAGAGGATGAAGCCTTCCTAGGTCTTCCTCTATACCACTACCCAGTACCAAATACTTCTACATCAGGAAGAGCAACTCCCATGAAATCACAGGACAAGAAGCAATGAGAATAGAAGACAGGCAGGGTATAAACTTCCTTCCTTCCATCAAGGAAGTTTTGTACTCAGAACTGAAATGTAGGTATGAGCTCAGGCTAGACAAGATAGCCAGGGATGCTTGAGACTATAGTCAACAATCATTCCATCTGAGCAGTGTTAGAGAACCTGAAGGTGGTATGGATAAAGTTCTCACTTCAGCCAAGCAGTCTAGTTGCTACAGTAACTTGGGCTTTAATGATACATTTTCACTGTAGACCAACATAAATATCTACACATACTTCCAATTGATAAACTTGGTCTCAGTAAATCTCTTCTTTTGAAGATGAGTAAATAGAAAAGAGGCCAATGTGGGAAATAAAAGTGATTATAATATATATTATTACTGCTGCTTACAAACAACCCTAGCAGAGAATGGCAAAGTTTAAATAATAATAATGATAATAAAGAAGAGGAACTCATAAGAAAAAAAAGAAAGAGAATACTGGTATGTTTTCATTGCTGTGTCAGAATTCCAGAGAAAGAAGGAAAGATTTATTTTGGCTTACGGTTTTAGACATTTCAGTCCTTGCAGATGGCTCCATTGCTATGGGCCAGTGGTCAGGAAGAACATCATGGTGGAAAGGTGTGGCAGAGGAAAGCTGTCAGCTCCTGGCAGCCAGAAACAGGAGGCACAGGAGCTGCAGAGAGAGAGAAGGCAGGGCCAAGGACAAGATATACCCTTATAGCCTTCCAAGGCACACCTCAGTGACCTATTTCCTCTAACTAGGCCTACCTCCTATAACTTTCAGGTAAAGTTGAATTCAAAGGAAAAACAATGCAAAGAGACCCCAAAGAACTTTTTATATTGATATAAAGCACAATCTGAATTAAAGGTTTGTCAATGGACATATCTTAAGTAATGAAAACATAATAATCTTTTGGATTTACATAGACTAGACAGAATAGATAAGAAATTCTTGTGAATGGTTATATCATACTGTAGGTTTTTAGATGGGACATGCAAAATGGTTAATAACATTGAAAATTAGAATAACATGATTGATAAAAGTTTAAAGAGTACAGTATTGTTTAGTATAAGAATATACCCTCTTTCATAGAAGCTGAAATAAATCAATAGCAAACAAAACCTAGAAATTGAAGATACGACTTTTCAATCACAAATTGGTTAAAGTATAAATAAGATCTATAATCATGAAGTACTTAGAAAATGAGAAAACTACAAATTTATAGATACAAACTCTTGTCAGATACACATTTAAAGGCATATAGGTTTTCTTTCTCTATCTATCTATCTATCTATCTATTTATTGATAAAGCACATCTTTTAGTATACCTTAATAAACCTACAATATACTTCATAGAAAAAGATTAGAGATGCATATTAAGGTCTTAAAGAAGATAAAATATGACTGCTCTGGAGTTCTGCATCCTTATAGAAATGCAAAACAGAAGAGTAAATATTGGAATAAGGAGGGAGGTGGGGAAGAAAAAGGAAAATACTGGGGAATGATATTGGCCAAGTTATATTGTTCTATTGTGTGCATGTACAAATATGTAACAAGGAATCTCACCATTATGTACAATTATAATGCACCAACAAAATATGGAAACCATATTAGAAATAAGGATTAAAAATTATATTTATTTAAAGATGACAAAATTTTGCTGAAAACTTGAAGAGATCAACTTACATACCCTTAAAATTTGTTAAGAAAGTTTAAAAACTTTTGCACAGATGAAGACATGAACATTAATAATTTCACTATATAATAGTGATAATCCTAGCAAGTTGTAATGAGAGGAAATACTAATTGCAAAAGAAAGATCATAACATTCCTATAGTATTATCATTCCTATTGTATTATCAAGAAATTCTTGAGATACATATGAAGAAAAGAAAATCTTATTGAATTGAATTTAAGAATATTGAATAAGGGATGGGTTTGTGGCTCAGTGGTAGAGTGCTCACCAACACATGTGAGGCACTGGGTTTGATCCTCAGCACCACATAAAAATAAATAAATAAATAGTTATTGTGTCCATATATAACTAAAGAAAAATATTTTTTAAAAATAATGTTTAATAAATGATAAAACCATGTAGGCGGGGAATATAACTCAGTGGTAGAGAACACTTGCCTAGCATGAGCAAGGTCTTGGCTTCCGACCCCACTACCTCACAAGAAAGAAACAGGCTATGCTACATATCTAGATGAAACACAAAATATTGTAAAAAGTTTAGTTTTTAAAAAGCAAAACAAGCTTTTTTCCCCCATTTTATTGAAATAAGGTGAGATTGGATAAAACAGATAAAAATAATTCTAAAATTCATCTGGAAGTATAAACCAGATAGAATGTAGTATCAATAAATGAATAACTATAAAGAGAACTGTGATTAGTAAGACTGTATATGAAATATATCATAAAATTATAATAATTAAAAGGAGCATGATATTAAGCTACATTCAGGAGACAGCTAAAGAGAATAGAACAGAATAGTCCTGAAATAGTTCTAAGATTACATAAGAACTAACAACATGTTAAAAAGTATATTACTAATTGATTAATTTAATTATATTCATTCTATAGTTATGGGATATTTATGATTTAATCAACTTTTCACAACATATATCAATTACATTATAAAATAAGGTATTTGCTTCAACATCACAATAAAATTTATTTGGATAAGAAAATTAATTTCAAAATGTTAAACCATAAAGTTGCATAACCACTGATGAATGTAATAAGATTAATCACAACAAAAAATATTGACAGATTTTATTATATATATCATCAAAATCTGTGTAAAACAAACTTGTTCATAAAATTACAAATTTGAGTCAAAACCAGAAAACTATTAGCAATAAATATGACGTAAGACACACATATTAACCAAAAAGAAAAAACATGAACATTCCAAAAGTGAGCAAAAAACTTGATATTAAGCATTTCATGAAAGTGAAAAGACACAAATATTCTATAAAAATTAAAAATTGCAATCAGACCTTTTAAAGAATACAAATTAAAGTAATAATAGAGTATCGTTTTTGCCAATGGGATGACAAAGATCAAAATATTACTATGCTCAGCTGAAATTAATGCCTTGGAACAAGTGTTACATCATAATGGCAACATAATTGACGCAGCCTTTTAGAAAACAATTTTGCTTTACTTCTCTATAGTCTGACACAATTATCCTCATGGAGCAAATAATCCCATTTCTAGGATACTATCCTATGGAAAAAAACAAGTGATGTAGCTAAAGATTATACCTAATAATATTTATAAGATGGAAAAATTGGAAACAACCTAAACATTCCATAAGAAGAGATAGGGTTTGTGTGTGTGTGTGTGTGTGTGTGTGTGTGTGTGTGTGAGAGAGAGAGAGAGAGAGAGAGAGGGAGAGGATATATACAGTACAATTGTGAAAAGAGAGTTTTTCTTCTTGTAATTCTAAATGTCATGACTGTATGCTCACAATATTATTTAAGGGAAGAATGAAAGGTGGGGACTTGATGTAAATTTGTTAAATGAGCATTCAGCGGGGTTCATGTAGACCCTGACTTAGTATAAAATCTATCTACACAAATATAAGTTTAATACCTATACACATGAGCATATACACAAATAGAAAATATATTGAGGGGCTGGGATTGTAGCTCAGTGGTAGAGCGCTTGCCTTGCATGCGTAAGGCCCTGGGTTCGATCCTCAGCACCACATACAAAGCAATAAAATAAAGACATTGTGTCCATCTACAACTAAAAAATATTTAAAAAAAAAAAAAAAAAAAAGAAAATATATTGAAAGAAAATTTACCCAAATCACAATTTGGCCTTCCTCTTTTCAAAGTCTTTTTCTCCTCTCTCTTATTATTTGGATATACTTAGTCATATGTTACATTTATAGTGAAAAATAAATTTAAAGCCAATTCATCAAACATACTGGAAAAATTTGACTTCCAAAAATCGTCTCTGATTAATTGTAAAATGACAAAGAGGGTTGGTTTCCCCCACCACCAACTTTTCTTCAGCGGTTGAAGTTCTGAAGAGCAGGCCTGTTATTAGTAGCCTTGATATTGTTACTTGGAAGTTATGTGCTAGTTATAAAATTGTCCTAAGATATTATTACAGAAATCTCAATGCCCCAAATGATAATACTTTATCCTGAACCTTTGATTCACTAACATCAGTGAGACTCTATAGAACTCACAGATTTACCAAATACTCAGGTATGCATGGCATTATTGTAAGGGCTATCACATTTAGCTTTTGATTCAAAACAGATTTTTATTTTTGTTTTTGTTTTTTGAGAAAGATACAGTATTTCCCCTTTTCATTAACTACTATTTAATTATGAATGTAATATAACTTAGAAAAATCTTAAATTATGTTTTTTGGAAACTCTTCAAATGATAGTTGGACATATGCAATTACTTCTCATTAGATTATTATTATTATTTTTAACCAGAGATTGAACCTGGGTTGCTTCAGCACTGAGCCACATCCCCAGCCATTTTTATATCTTATTTTGAGACAGGGTCTTGCTAAGTTGCTTAGGATCTTGCTTGGTTGCTGAGGCTGGCTTTGAACTTGCGATTCTCCTGCCTCAGCCTCCCAAGCAGCTGGGATTATAGGTGTGCACCATCACGCCTGGCCCATTAGATTTTTTAAAAAAGTAATTTCATGGTGCTGGTAACCTTACAAATGTACAAAATTGTTGAAACAAAATTGAAATGGGTTTTACACCCTGTTTTATTTTAGGCACACTTTTCACTTCACTATTGTTTTTTGCTTGGGAAATGTGCAATTATAAAGAAGTACCAGTCATTCTCCAGGGTGGATATACTTGTGCACCATAGAGAAATAAACCTAGGGTAGTAAAAAGAACTTTGGAATCAGGAACACTCTGCTGCTATATGACTGTGGCAACTTATATAACTTTCTGAGCTCATTCTCCTCTTCTATATATTGGGGCTACGAGTATCTACCCCCAAAGAATTGTGACGATTTAATGAAATAATATCTTTGTGAAATGCATATAGCAAGGTCTGCATATAACTGACACTTAATAAATGTTAATTTCTTTCCTTCCTCCTTTCAGTAACCTGATTTAAATGCTTCATTTGAGATTCATAGCTCTCCTACCTGAGTTAATTTTTAAAACACATTAATTTTCATGATACCTGAAGGAACTAATACCTAACAACTGAATTCTAACTTGACTTTTCTACAATTTTTCATATTTATCTAATAAGAACTCAAGTTATTATTACCTTTAATTTACAGACAAGGAAACAGAGGCACAGAGCAGCTGAACTGTTTGCCTAAAGTCATATAAAGGAGACAGAATAAATATTTGTTGAATGAGTGGATGAGCCGAGTTTGGGCCTCAGATCCACACATGCTCAATACTTTGCTCTGGATCATAATGTCTGCATTGCAACTTCAATTTGCATTTCCAGTTCTTGGGAATTGTGGATAAAAATGCAGTCTGGTTGCTGTTTCCAGGAAGGGACACTGTGTCTTTCAAAATTGTACAGAAATCACTAGGCATTGTTCACCTGAAATGCAGAGAGAACAAGCGTGGATGATATTTGCCATAACAAGCTTTCTTGTAAGGGTGAGTTCATTCTTTTGAAGAGCATTGGGAGGGAAAAACCCATCAAGATAGTGTGTTCTCATGATGATTTCAATGAATTATCATGGAAATGAGTTTTAGAAGAGAGGTAATGCTTTGTGATAATAGCCCGATAATGCCATTAGCTATGAACTGTAATTGTAATAGCATTAGTCAAATGAATATATCTGATATTAATTTGAGTGTCAAATATTTCTATAAGGTTCTTCTTGTTAATTAAACATCAGCCTTGGCATTATTAATTCAGTATCTAGTCAGTGCTTGCACATAGTAGGAATCCAATATGTATTTGTAGACTGAATTAATAAATCAGTCTTTAAGTGGAGTTATTTAAAACAGTAAAATATTAAATTTGAAAAATTTCATGGACGGAACTAAAATTGATTTTTTGCCTAGGAGCTGTTTGTTAGTACAGTCTGTCCTTCATTTGCAACTCTACTTAGTTAATAGCATAGACTTATTAATTTCAGAATTTTAGAAGAAAGCCTTTCTCATCTTTTGCATATTTGGAGGAAAATGGCCTTTTCCCCTAATGACTTTAATTCAAGTGTAGAGTTCATGCCTTTCATTCTGTGTCATTTTAAAATCTAGAAGACATCTTCTGGCTTGCCTGAAGCACCTGAATATCAGTGAGTGTACTCATGCTTTCAGTAGTTTGGAATCACTGTTCATCATCACCAACATGAACCGGGCTTTCAACACTGACAGTGATCTTAACACTTGGCTTCTAAATCATCTTTTCTTGCTCCCAGCAAGTCCATTCCTCTCTGCTCTCCTACTCCTCATCTTCATCCTCATCCTCTTTGCTCTCACAGATGGATTACTACATACTTCATAAAGAAGGTGAGGGTTGGGGAGTTTCAAAGGCAGACTCTAGCCTCTTTCCAATACTACAACTACATATCTCTTTGCATTGGTACAATCTTCTCTGTTGTCTTCTGTTTCAGTGCAGGAAAAAGGCTAGAAATCAATCTCTCTGGGTTGGTTCCCCACAAAACTCCCTGTCCTCTTTCTTAGGGCCTCACTTTCATCAGTTGTCTCTTTTTTCTCTGGCATTTTGAACTCCTCCATATATATCCTGTATAATCATCAATTAAATACCCTCAGGCATCTATCAAAAGTAAAGAAGTATCTTTAACCCACACATAAAGTTCCCAGATAAAACACAGGATTCTCAGTTACATTTGAATTTCAGAACAATACCAAGTTACGGTGGATTAACATATTTAGCATGTCTTAAATATTGCATGAATGGTTTTTTGTATATACTCCCAATATGGCATGGGACATGTTTAAATACTGAACAAGTCATTCATTGTTTATCTTAAATTCAAATTTAACCACTCATCTTGTATTTTTATTTGATAAATCAGGCAATCTTGCCCACATCCCTTTCTAACCACTACTCATTTCTTCTGTCTTGTCAGTTCCAAGTCCTTCAGAAGAGTTACTTGGAGATGATGCCTTTATTTCCTTACTTACTAGATATTCTTCAGCCTACTGCAATCTGCATTCCATTTCACCACTGAATGGCTTCTATTACAGTTGTCAGTGACCATAATGTAGCTAAATTTTATGGACACTTTCTTCATCCTACTTGATTTCACAGTAGTATTTGACACATTTATCATTCTCTGCTTGAAACAATCTTTTATATTTAGTGCACACACATACACATTGCCTGTGAGAATACATGCATATATATACACATGCACGCACATACACATACATGTGAATATACATGTGGGTGTATGTAATATGTAGAATACTCTCTCTCCCCAGCTGCTTTCTTGGCCAGGCTCTTTCTTCTCCATTCAATCTCTAATGTTGAGCATTTCAGGTCTAAGCCCTGGACTTCTTTTTTTTCTTCATTTTTAATATCCACACTAGGTAATTTTATTTAGTTTTAGAGTTTCATTTTTATGTCAAAGATTTCCATATTTATGTATCTACCCAAGGTCTTTTATTTCCTGAGCTCCAGGATGTTTAGATGTTTTGTGGTTAAGCCAAACTTAACATGTGAAAAAGTGAATGAGTGACAAATTTTAAAATCCATTCTTCTTCCTGTCTTCATTTAGTAAGTGGACTCTTTGCCCACCTAGTTAGTTGCTCAAGGCAGCTGGGATGCTTCCTTGGTGCCACCTGCTCCCTCCTGTATCCTACTGCCTCCTAGCAAAGCCATCACTAAGTACTTTTGATTCTACCTCTAAAATAGAGCTTGTCCTCATTCAGTTTTCTCCACATGCCTTCTCCCTCTCTAGTTCATCACCATCTTAGATTTGACTAGATTGCCTCAATTACATCCTTCTTGTTTCTCTCAAATCATTCTTTTTATCTTCCAAATTACACCTTTAAGATCACTACCTCCACAGCAATCTTAAAACACCAATCGAACATGTCACTCATCTAATAGTCTTTATGATTTATTATCACATTCAAATTTCTTCAAAATTCCTGTAAGCCAGACATTTCACATGATTTTTTCTCTAACCTCCTAACTTAACTTCATGGCATTCTTTCCTTTTCTGGAAAAAAATTCAGCCTTCTCTGAGTTCCCCTTATGCATCTAGCAGTTCTCTACTTCTGGGCCTTGTTAGATGAGCTCTCTATCAGAGATATCATACCTAGGCTAAATACACTAAATACCACACGTACTTCTTGTTTCTTCTTCAATACCATTTTTAGGCAGTCTTAGTGTGAATATGCATGTGTCTGTAACTCTACCTAGATTTATAAATTGGCCATGCAAAGGTTGCTCTACTAATGACATGGGTCCATGAGACCACAAAGAATCTCAGACCATTGCTTTATTTCACATCATCCCAATCTGGACAGGGAATTGAAGCTGAGCAGGACAACTGAGCTTTGGATTTATGGAATATATTCTTTTTCTGAAGAATTTTAAAGTATCATACCAAAATACAACATACCAAAACATATACCTATGATGCCATTATGTGTGGAGGACTTTGCATCTAATTCTGACTAATGGTCATAAGCAGAGTTTGCCAGTGGGAGCAGTTGGGGGCCTGTCCAGTTAGCCACAGGAACGTTGGCACTAAGCCAGTTGACAAATAGGCGTGTTCCTGGCTAAAGGTGGGTTATTGGGTAGCTTTTCTGCTCTGGGCCTACAAGTCTCAAAACCCATAAGAAGTTGGACCTGAGTTACAGATCTGAATTGGAAGAAACGTATCTCTTAGAAAATAGGCATGGGCCCATGAAATCCAGTTGAATATTTTTTCTAAATGCATAAATATTTTCTTCTTTCAAGTTTACTGCAACTGCAAATTTCCGTTTCAAGAGTGACACAATGATTCATGCCAACATGAATGTCAGTGGCCTCAATACTCACAGATACTTAAATGAGAATTTTAAAAAATCTCATTTTTAATTTAAAATGTCCTTTATTTGAATGAAACAGCTCAATTCTTTGTGCCTCTCCTGAATTCCAAGGAGGAGGGACTAGTGAGGACAAGAAGACATAGAACTTGACCTCTGGATTCTGCCTAATTATCCCTTTTCTTTTAAACATCTTGCTTTGGATTCTTCCATCATCTGCACGTCTATAACTAAGATGTCATTTTTCACTGAGTTCTATTTTGTTATTTTCGTCAAAAGGTAAGTTCGAAGTCATGAGTGTGAGAAAAATTGATCTTGCTGCTAATGGGATATAGTCGAAATAAGCAGTTTGACTGACTTCTTCACTCCCTATATTAGCATTGCTACTTTTAGATAAACTATTCCTGAAATGATTAGTGTAGGAGGATGGGTTTAGTCTTGTATCTTCTCCTTTAAAGCACTCAGAGTTAGAGATCCCAGAAGGATCAGTTTTCTCACTTGTACTGAAAATGTCACTCTAACAGTTATCTGTCTGCACAGTCAAGTTTTGAGAAATCTTTTGAATTTACCGTATTCACACCATTCTCCATCATGGTGCTAAAAATGACTAATGTAGCTTGGAGACTGGGAGACTGTGATAGCTGATCTTCTTTTCCACTCATATACCAACACTCACACACACTCTCAGACAGACATGCTCAGCTGACATGAATCCTTAAAGGTTGAAAATATCCTAAATGCTAAATGGAATGCTGACAGGGTATGGTGCCTAAATATAGACTTGTAGTGTTGTTTTCATTATGATCAGTTCTGTTTAAAAAATTGGTCTGGTGGTTTGACTAAATAGGCTTGTTTTAAGCTAAGTGGGGCGTTGTAATGTATGACTTAATTTTATACTAAAAAAGTCTCTGGCATTGAAGTTTTAAAATACTTTAATGTTATCCTCTTATCATCTCTGAGAAAAGTAGAGCACTGTCCCTTTTTTTTTTCCGTTAAGAGGAAACAACCTTTGAGAGATAATGACCTACCCCAAAGTGATATTTATTGTCAAAAGGTCAATCTCTTTTAGGGATCCTAATTAGTCACTACAAGCCAGTATAGGATCATGAGAATCAAATTATTGAAATGAACCTCATTTCCTTTCTTGGGGAATGATATTGTGATGGCTAACAGGACTGTCACAAACACAGATATATTCTAATCTCAGAAAAATATATGACAAAGTCTCCTGTGATATCATTTTGGGAGTGATTGAGAAGTGTGTGGGCTGAATGAGAGTAATTAGGTGAATTGGGAGCTGATTACAACGAAAAGGGGGGAGTTAATTGCTTGTCATTAATTTGCAATGAGGTCTGTAGGAATTTTCCATAAGGCTCTATTTTCAGTCCTGTCCAATTCAACAATTTTATCAATTACCTGGAAGAAGTCTAGGGACTTGCTTACTAAATTTGCCAATGACACAAAACTAGCAAAGAAGATTACTAATTCACTGGATGACAGAATCAAGTTTCAAAATGTCTGTTATTTAGGTTGATGGATTGACATTTATTAAGGAGGAAGATAAAGTCCTGCATTTAATTAGAAAAAAACATTGTGATGAGTGGAGCTCAACCCAGAGCAGCTGAAAAGTAATAATAATAAAAAATTTCATATTTTAATTGACCTGATGGCATGATGTAACTACTGAAAAAATCAACACAATCTCTGTTGACATTCTGAGAGAGAGAGAGTGTGTGTGTGTGTCCAGGCTGATAAAAGTTACATATCTATCCTGTTTGTATCTATCTTGAGTATTGTGTTTGATTTGGAAACTATTATAAGAAATAGACAAAAGGCAACTTGTTTGTTTAATGAATGGAGGGGCTTTGAGAGTGAAAAATCAGGAAATTGTGCAATATGAAAAAACGGGTGACTCTGTAGAAGAGGGGGATTGTGATTGCAATCTTTACTGAGCAATTACTATGGGCATCAATTAGTTAATTCTTAGCAAAATACAAAGTGAATTATATATTATCATTGGTTACATGGGAACAGACTATATGGGTTAAAATTGAGGTGGTCTGACTCTAGAACCTATTTTTTTTAACCACTGTATCATGTTATTTCTAGAATAGTTATCAAATGTTTGAAAAGTTACTATGCGGTGAAAAATTAGATTTATTCTAATAAATATTATCAATAGAAGGGCAGACAAAGTTTATATCTTAACAGAGAATTTTCCTGGACACTAGAGGATGATAATACATCTTCTATTTTTTGTTAGTGTTAGACCAGATGAGCTATAAGGCAACAACTGTAACATTGCGATTTCCTGGGATATGATTTCATGTTACACAATTTTATTATGAACAGAAAACAAAAACCTTAAAAGGAGAAGTAAATCAATTAGTAGCAATTGAAATGGTGTTCTCTTGTGAACAAGGTTAAAAGTGTCCCACATCCCATTTTCTTTTTTGGGAGTTGCCAGGGATTGAATTCAGGGGAGCTTGACCACTGAGCCACATCCCCAGCCCTATTTTGCATTTTATTTAGAGACAGGATCTCACTGAATTGCTTAGTGCCTCGCTTTTTGCTGAGGCTGGCTTTGAACTCGTGATCTTCAGCCTCCCAAGCCACTGGGATTACAGGCATGAGCCATGGTGCGAGGCCCACATCCCATTTTCTAAGATGTCCTCACTGTGTGTCCTTGGTAACCTTCTGTTGATGGGCAACAAATTCTGGGAACGTTATTTAAATTTTGTTTCTCTATCTTTATGCTCTATCTAGATTATTATCAGTACCGTGTCATGTGCTCAGCTCTACCCAAAGAGGTTATATTGTCGAAGTAACAAATGCCATTTTAAACTCAGGACCTCTAATATTTGTCTGGTTTTGGTGTGCTGAGGGAGTCACATCTCTGTCAGACGCTAGGCTTGATGACTGGAGCACTTTATTGTTTTTTTGTGCCTCAATTATTATATTGAAAAATAAGAATAACAATTTACAAATTTTGTTTCATAAACACAATAATGCATGTAAGAGCTCATTACCAAACAGTGCAAATTCTCAATAAAAATTTAGGTTTTCAGTGAAATGTTTTTTCAAGAACAACTATATGTAATAAAGAATTTTCCAGGGCTGGGATTGTGGTTCAGCGGTAGAGCGCTTGCCTCGCATGCGTGAGGCCCTGGGTTCGATCCTCAGCACCATATACAGAGCAATAAAATAAAGACATTGTGTCCATCTATAAAAAAAATTTAAAAAAAAAAAAAAAAAAAAAAGAATTTTCCAGATCTTGTTCCTGGAAGGTAAATGCTGGATCTTTTGAGTTTCTTGAAAGATTAGAGTGTCTTTCTTATTTATAGTAGGTCCCTCAGACCCCCATTTGTTAATTTATGCTAGTGGGATAACTCATAGTGTACCCTTAGTTCTAATTTATGTTAATGAGATGACTTGAAATAGGGGCAGTTCAGACTAGTCATGTGACTAGAGGGTTGGGGCTTTGAGCTTAATGATATCAACCCAACTTCTGGGGAAGGAAGGGAACCTAAAGATTGAGTTCAACCATGTGCCTGTTCAGTAAAACCTCAACAAAAGCTGGACTCTGAAGTTCAGTGAGTCTCCTAGTTAGCAATATTCTCCTTATTGTCACATAGTGATGTGCCTGGAGGATACTACATCCATGAAAATGAAAGCTTCAGCTTTGGAGCCTTCCCAGACCTGGCACTGTGTGCTTAGCCATGTGGCTTATTCCAATTTGTATTCTTTGGCTATAATAACATTAAATCATAATTATTGTGTTTTTCTGAATTTTCTGAATTATTCTAGCACACTGTTCAACCTAAGTGGGGGGAGGTTTGTGGAGGAACCCCAAACATAGCCAATTTGTCAGAAGTGATGATAGACCTAGTGAGACGTACTTATGGTTACCCTTTACTGGAAAAAGATGGTACCTCCCTGAGCATGCAGCTCTCAATCCTTCAAACTAGTAGCACAGGGTTGTTTTTACCCCAGACTTCCCTGAGTTCTTCCTTCTGCTTCAAGACTGATGCAGACTGGAAGATTATGGGTTATCAGATTTCCTCAATAATCTCCTCCTTGAGATAAAAGGAGCTCAGAACCTGTGTTAGGTTAAGAGAGAATTTCTGGAATGCTAGCTCACCAATCTTGGTCTTGCTGGCTTAGCAAACAAATCTTTTCCTTTCATTAGTATATCCTCCATTCATTGGACCCTTTTGAGTGATGACTAAATGAACTTAGGTTCAGGAACAATGGGGACTTCCGAACTTATGTCTAACGGCTAAAGTGAAGTTTTGGGGGAGGATTTAATCTGTGAGGTGTCTAACTCTGGGTAAGTTGTTTCGGCATACAGATGAAAAATTTGGGGATTTATATAAAGGTAAACTGGTAGTAATATTTGACTTTGCAGTTCTTCTACAATGTGTCACATGTGATTTGATTATAGAAAAATTTTAAGATAAAATTTTCAAAAACATCTTTGTTGAATTATGTAAAGGAAACATGTTCAACACCTAAAAATGTTTTAGAGCTAGATATAGGTAAAATCTTTTCAGGTTATTTTACAAAATCTTAATACCAGTGCTTTGTCTCTTGTTCATATACAAAGGATCTGATCATCAGAGGTCAGAAACTTGTTTCAGGTTACAATTCATTATGGCAGTTTGGGTTTGAGATCTTTGAGAATTTCAACCATTATCTCACACAATTCTGTGCAGCATAGGGCTTGGCATATAATAAATATTAAATATGTAAACTTCTCAGCTAATTAATAAAAAGCCAGGGTTTGATCTCAGACATCAATCAAGATTGCTAGGTTTCTCCCCTGAACTTTACTATACCTACTATATTCAGCACTCTTAAATTTATTGCTTCCTTGCACTCCTGGGAATTTTTTAA
>CM053403.1:83556818-83605232 GCA_028644305.1 Xerus rutilus | reverse complement strand
AGCCCTATTTTGTGTTTTTTTTTTTTTTTTTTTTTTTTTATGTAGAGACAAGGTCTCACTGAGTTGCTTAGCACCTTGCTGTTGCTGAGGCTGGCTTTGAACTCGCGATTCTCCTGTCTCAGCCTCCCTAAGTACTGGGATTACAGGCTTGAGCCACCGCGCCGGGCTTTGAATGGAGTCTTAATGTTACGAGTGTTAAGAGGAGTTTCTCACTCACAGAAGTTATTTTCTTCATAGTTTGAAAACAGGTGTATTAAATTAGTTTGTTCTAAGAGAACACAAACCAACATTTTCTTTACATTGTTTTAAGTGCTCAACCATAAGTATTTTTGAAAGTAGAAAAAATTAGGTTTGTGATATTTTACATAAAATAAGCAAAAGTAAGTTGAAATAAAATACACGCTATAGTGGCATTTTAGAACATTTTTTTAAAAAAGTCTTTGGATTAAAAATATAGTCAAAGGCATTTTACTGTGACCACTAATCATTATTATCATCCTATCTGAATTCTTTTTTCACTCATGAAAAAAGTTTCTCATGTGTAACTTAAGAGTAGGACTTTAATATTTGCATCTGAATTTTTCCAACTGGTTGTTTTTGTCTAAAAATCTACTGGAAAAAATTTCCAAGATCATTTTTTATTTAACTCATGATTTCTCTTTGGTGACATAGACAAGATTTGTGGTTAATAATGAGGAAAACATCATTCAGTTACCTCACCTTCCTATATGGGCATAGGTGCTGACTTCTGTATGAGTTGCCTCTGACAGCAATGAGGCATGTTGAATATAGCCTCATTAAAAGACCCAATACGAATACAATGACCAGCCTGTTTTAAAATACACTAAAGAAAGACAGCAGACAGGGTCTCATGAGAAGTGACATTCTGTAATTACCTCCTCCTATCAAAAGAAAAACAATTCCCAGAAATTAATGAATACAGCAAGAGTCTATTCCCTATCTTAATTCTATCTTAATTGCAAAAGTGGATCAATTAAAAAAAGACTACAGTGGCAAGGCCCCTCTCGTAACGTTTTTTTCTTCCAGTTCCCTAGTCATCAAATCAATGTATATACGCATACTATAAACCTATTTTTTACCTTCTGAGATGAGATAAACCAATTCCACCAGCAGTGCCCCTGTGAAACAACCAAATCCATTGAACAGTGTCAAGAAATTCATAGAAGTTCCTCTGATGGTGCTTGGAACAAATCTGTATGCTATTATGGAGACTGAGAGAAAAAGAGAAGATCAGAATTTAGAACATTCTTCCTAAAACGCTTTCATAGGTACTGTTCAAATTAATATTGATTATGCATCAAAGAAAATCTTCTAATAAGATCAAAACTTAGGTTGGACTTTAAGGTTACTATTGTCAGATATGATGCAGCTTATGAATGTCTTCAATGAATAAAGTATGGCAAAAATAATCCTTTATACAGCTGAGGAGAATTTGATAACTTGGTGGTTGAGAGTCCTACTATATTTACCTAATTCATTCCAATTTGAATTTTTCTGAATAAATTTTGGATTGATATAAGATCTGTACTACATGGTATCACAACAATGTATGAGATCTATGCTTCTCAGATTCTATATAAACCATTAGGTTCTTTGTGGAAAATTTGAATCTATCACATAAAATTTGTGTAATGGTTAAGAAAATAAGTTCTGGAGTTAAACAAGAATTCACTAAATTCTTTTTTTTTTTTTTTTTTGGTACTGGGGATTGAACTCAGGGGCACTCGACCACTGAGCCACATCCCCAGCCCTATTTTGTGTTTTTATGTAGAGACAGGGTCTCACTGAGTTGCTTAGCAGGGTCTCACTGAGTTGCTTAGCGCCTCGCCGTTGCTGAGGCTGGCTTTGAACTCGCAATTCTCCTGTCTCAGCCTCCCTAAGTGCTGGGATTACAAGCGTGAGCCACCGCGCCCGGCTTAGAATTCACTAAATTCTTATGCCAACTCTTTAGTATCTCTGTGGTTTGAGGTAAGTTACTTGAACTTTCTAAACTTTGATGTCTTCCTCAATGAAATGGGAATAATGTTATTACTCACTTGCAGAGGTGCTGTGAGAATTGCCTGCTATCAAGAGCTATAGAGAGCACTTAGTACAATGCTAACTTGTAGATAGTGAATGAGGATTAGCTATTTTTAACAATATTAATCTTAACAAATCAAATAGCTCCTTCTTGTTCTAGGTACTGTATGTGTTATCTCACTTAAGGAGAAAGTATCCAGAGAGAGACAATAACTTAATCATTGGGTATCCAAAATGGTTATTTCTTCTTCTCAAGTCATTGTTAGGGTACTAGTAATGATGGTGGCAAACGGCTGACAGGAAATTATGGAAGAAAGTTTTTAAAAATGTGAAGTAAAATTATTTTTTAAAATCAGAAGTAGACATAATAAGTATGTATGATTTTGTATATACCATATTAACATAACCATATTAAAATATGCATGACAATCTTTGGGATGCAAATTAAAATATTTATTATACTGTGACAGCTGAGATTTGCTTTAAAATAATACAACAGAGAGGAAGAAGATATGGAAATGAGGGTAGAGACGAAATAAGTTTGATCATTAGTTGAAAATTGTTGAGACTGGAAAATATATCTATGGATTTTATTTGCTAATCTCTATTGTATCTACAGAAAAATTGTAAAGAAATACATTAGGTAACATTAACAGTCTTAGCTCCGAGTGATTGAATGATTGGATTTCTAATTTTCTTCTTACTTTTGTGCTTTGCAAATTTTCCTACAATGAGATCACAAATATTAAAGCCCATTTTAAAAAGAATAGATAATAGAAAACAAATGTACTGTTAACACCAAACCTTCAGTTTCCTTGTCTGTAAGAAGAAATAAACCTTATTATCTTTTTCCTTTCCCTCAGGAATATTTTATCCCTGGTTTAGTTGTCCTTTTCCCCAGGAAAACTCCATATTTGCCCAGCACTTCTAAATGAACGTACTAATGCCCAATCAAATGTGCTAATGTTCCTTCTTGCATTGATGGACCATTTCTGTTTTACTTTGTGTGTGCTCCACATGTATTTATTTACTCATCCAATAAACATTTAGAGAAGTCCCTATCTGGGATCCAGGAAAGGTGCCCGGTGCTGGACTGAGTATGGAAAATGTTATCAGTTTATCTTTCTTAGATTTTAAGCTCTGGAAGGGCAGAGAGCGGAAGAAGGCACCTTATACAGGGCAGTGATAAGAAGGCATTCAATCTCACAGTGATTGCAGACGAAGGTAATAAGAGTAATACATAAAATACTGTGGAGAAGATCTTGTAATATTGCGGCAAGGCCCCACAGCTCTTGTGTAGTGCAAATCACCAGCAAGAGCCTAAGGCCAAGCCCTGGAGTATTTTCAGGAAGGTCCAAATGGGACTATGAAGATGTGCTGAAGGGGCCTTGGCAAGAATTGATTCACAGCTATAGAAAAGATGTGGCTTATGAACTTTCCTCTCTATAAATATGAGGAGACAAACAATGGACAGAAAGAGTAAGTAGGTCTATTTCTTTCTCTGAGAAAAAGCAGAACGTACAAGCCCCTTATTACTCTGCTGGTTAATTATTAATCCTATGCTTTTCTCTTGCTAGAACTTCTGGTGCAGTGTATAATTCATGAACACACTTTGCCAGCTCTCTGCCTGCTGGTTAATCTCTCTTTGGTGTCATTTTAGTCGTTTTTGAAAGTCTCCAGTTCCCTTTTATAGGACTTAGTTTTTCAAGTCTTCGAATCTCCATTTTCAGGCTTCTACTTGCATGTTCTGATCTTTTTCAACTTTAGTGATCATTAACTTGATTTTTTAGGCTACAAGAAACTTCTTGCAGCCCGTTACAATATAGATATTGTCAACAAGTCTGTCACTATTCTAAAATTTCTATTCTACTATGAGGACACAATAAAAAATATTCAAAGCATATGTGAAAGCTGTTCTTCTTGCCAATGGGAGCTAGAAATGTGCCTCCAGGTGGTAGCTGCTTACTGTTTGCAAGGATGCCACATAACAGTATATGCAGAATCTACAAAATATAGGGCTATAACTACCTTCCTAAGGCACCTGGTGCTGGGGACTCATTGTTGGAATTCTTTTTGACTCCAGTTGTTCTTTTTTTTTTTTTTTATTCTACTTAGGTATACATGATAGAAGAATGCATTTAGATTCATTGTACACAGATGGAGCACAACTTTTCATTTCTCTGGTTGTACATGATTTAGAATCACATCATATATGCAGTCATACATGAAGCTAGGACTATGATGTCCATCTCATTCCACCATCTTTACTGTCCCCATGCCCACTTCCCCTTCCCTCTCCTTGGACCAAAATTCCTCCATTCTTCCCTTGTCCTCTCTTCCATTATGGATCAGCATCCATTTATCAGAGAGAACATTTGGCATTTGGTTTTTTGAGATTGACTTAATTCACTTAGCATGATATTCTCCAACTCCATCCATTTACCTGCAAATGCCATAATTTTATTCTCCTTTATTGCTGAGTAATATTCCATTGTGTATATATACCTAAGCTTCTTTATCCATTCATCTATCGAAGGGCATCTAGATTGGTTTCATAGTTTAGCGATTGTGAAGTGAGCTACTACAAACACTGAAGTGGCTGCGTCACGGTAGTATGCTGTTTTTAAGACTTTTGGGCATAGACTGAGGAGTGGGATAGTTGGGTCAAATGGTGGTTCCATTCCAAGTTTTCTAAGGAATCTCCATACTGGTTTGCAGATTGGTTGTACTAATTTACAGTCTCACCAGCAATGTATGACCATGCCTTTGCCCCCACAACCTCACAAACACTTATTGTTGTTTGTAGTCTTGATAATTGCCATTCTGACTGGTGTGAGATGAAATCTTAAAGTAGTTTTGATTTGCATTTCTCTAATTGCTAGAGATGTTGAACATTTTTTCATATGTCTGTTGATGGATTGTATATCTTCTTTTTGAGAAGTGTCTGTTCAGCTCTTTAGCCCATTTATTGATTGGGTTGTTTGTTTTTTTGGTGTTAAGTTTTTTGAATTCTTTATATGTCCTGGAGATTAGCACTCTATCAGATGTGCATGTGGCAAAAATTTGTTCCCAGAATGTAGGCTCTCTGTTTACTTCATTGATTGTTTCTTTTGCTGAGAAGCTTTTTAGTTTGAGTTCATCCCATTTATTTATTCTTGATTTTACTTCTTGCACTAAGGAATCTTGTTAAGGAAGTATGGTCCTAATCCGACATGATGAAGATTCGGGCCTACTTTTTCTTCTATTAGGTGTAGGGTCTCTGGTCTAATTCCCAGGTCCTTGATCCACTTTGAGTTGAATTTTGTGCATGGTGAGAGATAGGGGTTTAGTTTCATTTTGCTACATGTGGATTTCCAGTTTTCCCAGTACCATTTGTTAAGGAGGCTATCTTTTCTCCAACATACGTGTTTGGCACCTTTGTCTAGTATGAGATAACTGTATTTATGTGGGTTAGTCTCTGTGTCTTTTATTCTATACCGTTGGCCTACATGTCTATTTTGGTGCCAGTACCATGCCGTTTTTGTTACTATAGCTTTGTAGTATAGTTTAAGGTCTGGTATTGTGATGCCTCCTGCTTCACTCTTCTTGCTAAGGATTGCTTTGGCTATTCTGGGTCTCTTAGTCTTCCAAATGAATTTCATGATTGCTTTTTCTATTTCTATAAGAAATGACATTGAGATTTTAATTGGGATTGCATTGAATCTATATAGCGCTTTGGGTAAGATGGCCATTTTGACAACATTGATTCTGTCTATCCAAGAGCATGGGAGATTTTTCTATCTTCTAAGGTCTTGTACAATTTCTTTCTTTAATATGCTGTAGTTTTCATTGTAGATGTCTTTCACTTCTTTTATTAAATTGATTCTCAAGTATTTTATTTTATTTTATTTTTTTGAGGCTATTGTGAATGGGGTAGTTTTCCTAATTTCTCTTTCAGAGGATTTATCACTGATGTATAGAAATGCAATTGATTTATGGGTGTTGATTTTATATCCTGCTACTTTGCTGAATTCATTTATTAATTCTAGAAGTTTTCTGGTGGAATTTTTTGGATCCTCTAAATATAGAATCATGTCAGCAAATTCTTCTTTTCCTATTTGTATCCCTTTAATTTCTTTCATCTGTCTAATTACTCTGGCTAATGTTTCAAGGACTATGTTGAATAGCAGCAGTGAAAGAGGGCAGCCCTGTCTTGTTCCTGTTTCTAGAGGGAATGCTTTCAATTTTTCTTTGTTTGGGATGATGTTGACCTTCGGTTTAGCATAGATAGCTTTTACAAAGTTGAGGTATGTTCCTACTATCCCTAGTTTTTCTAGTGTTTTGAACATAAAAGAGTGCTATATTTTGTCAAATGTTTTCTCTGCATCAATTGATAAAATCATATGATTCTTATTTTTAAGTCTATTGATGTGATGGATTATGTTAATTGATTTCCGTATGTTGAACCAAACTTACAACCCTGGAATGAATCCCAGTTGATCATGGTGCACTATTTTTTAAATATGTTTTTGTACACAATTTACTAAGATTTTATTGAGAATTTTTGCATCTATGTTCATCAGGGATATTGGTCTGAAATTTTCTTTCTTTGATCTGTCTCTGTCTGGTTTTGGTATTAAGGTGATACTGGCCTCATAGAATGAGTTTGGAATGGTTCCTTCCTTTTCTATTTCATGAAATAGTTTGAGGAGTATTGGTATTAATTCTTCCTTGTAGGTCTTGTAGAACTTGGCTGAGAATCCATTTGGTCCTGGACTTTTCTTGGTTGGTAGGCTTTTGATGGCATCTTCTATTTCCTTGGTTGAAATTGATCAGTTTAAGTTGTGTATGACCTCTTGGTTCAGTTTGGGTAGGTCATATGCCTCTAGAAATTTTTTGGTGTCTTCAGGGTTTTCTATTGTGCTGGAGTATAAATTTTCAAAATAGTTTCTAATTATCCTCTGTATTTCAGTAGTGTCTGTCATGGTATTTCCTTTTTCATCATGACTTTTAGTAATTTGGGTTTTCTCTCTCCTCCTTTTCATTAGGATGGCTAAGAGTTTGTCAATTTTGTTTATTTTTTCAAAGAACCAGCTTTTTGTTTTGTCAATTTTTAATTTTTTTGTTTCAATTTTGTTGATTTCACCCCTGATTTTAAATATTTCCTGTCTTCTACTTCTTTTGGTGTTGGTTTGTTCTTCTTTTTTCTAGGGCTTTGAAATGTAGAGTCAATTCATTTATTTGTTGACTTTTTCTTCTTTTAATGAATGAGTTTAATGCAATGAACTTTCCTCTTAGCACTGCTTTCATGGTGTCCCAGAGATTTTGATATGTTGTATCAGAGTTTTCATTTACCTCTAAGAATTTTTTTATTTCTTCCCTGATGTCTCCTGTTATCCATTATTCATTCAATAGCATATTATTTAGTTTTCAGGTATTGGAGTAGTTTCTATTTTTTAATCTGTCATTGATTTCTAATTTTATTCCATTATGGTCAGACAAACTGCAGGGTAGTATCTCTATTTTTTTCTATTTTCTGAGACTTGCTTTGTGACATAACATATGATCTATTTTGGAGAAGAATCCATGTGCTGCTGAGAAAAAAATTGTATTCGCTTGTTGATGGATTTCTATATATGTGTGTTAAATCTAAATCATTGATTGTTTTATTGAGTTCTATGGTTTCTTTGTTTAGTTTTTGTTGGAAGATCTATCCAGTGGTGAGAGAGGTGTGTCAGAGTCACCAAGTATTATTGTGTTGTAGTCTATTTGATTCTTGTAGTTGAGAAGGATTTGTTTGATATATGTGGATGCCACATTGTTTGGGGCATAGATATTTAAGATTGTTATGTCTTGTTGATGTATGATTCCCTTAAGGAGTATGAAATGTCCTTCTTTATCCCTTTTCACTAACTTTGGTTTGAAGTCCACTTTATGTTATATGAGGATGGAAACTCCTGCTTGTTTGCAGGGTCCATGTGAGTGATACTTTTTTTCCCACCCTTTCACTTTCAGTCTGTAGATGTCTTTTCCTGTGAGATGAGTCTCTTGAAGGCAGCATATTGTTGGGTCTTTCTTTTTATCCAGTCTGTCAGTTTATGTCTTTTAGTTGATGAGTTTAGGCCATTCACATTCAGGGCTATTATTGAAATATGATTTGTAGTCCCAGTCATTTTGGTTTATTTTTGGTTTTTACCTTGACTTAGTTTCTCCTTTGATTGGCCTTTTTTTTAATTTTAAAATTTTTTTTAGTGTAGTTCCTCTCTTTGTATATTTTCATTGTTGGTTATCATTTCCTCCTCATGGAATATTTTGCTGAGAATGCTGTGTAGTGCAGACTTTCTTGCTGTAAATTCTTTTACCTTTTGTTTATCATGGAAGGTTTTTATTTCATCATCAAATCTGAAGCTCAGTTTTGCTGGATGTATGATTCTTGGTTAGCATCTATTTTCTTTCAGAGCTTGATATATGTTGTTCCATGATCTCTTGGCTTTTAGGGTCTGGTATGAAAAATTTGCTGAGATCTGAATTGGTTTCCCCCTACATGTAATCTGATTCTTCTCTCTTGTGGCTTTTACAATTCTATCCTTATTCTGTATGCTGTGTATTTTCATTATAATGTGGCTTGGTGTAGATCTATTGTAATTTTGTACATTTAATGTCCTATAAGCCTCTTGTATTTGATTTTCCAATTGATTTTTCATGTTTAGGAAATTTTCTGATATTATTTCATTGAAGAGATTGTGCATTCCTTTGCTTTGAAATTCTCTGCCTTCTTCTATCCTGATAAATCTTATATTTGGTCTTTTGATGCTATTCCGTAATTCTTGTATGTTCTGTTCATGATTTCTTACCATCTTTACTGTATGTTCAACTTTATTTTCAAGATGGTATATTTTTTCTTCATTATCTGAGGTTCTGTCTTCCAAGTGATCTAGTCTGCTGGTGATGCTTTCTATCAAGTTTTTTATTTGGTTTATTGCTTCCTTAATTTCAAGAATTTCTGACTGGATTTTTTCATAATCTCTAGCTCTTTCTTAAAGTCATCTTTTGCTACCTGTATTTGCTCCCTCATCTCTTTGTTGGTGTGATCAATGGTTGCCTTTATTTCTCTCTTATCTCTTTGTTGGAGTGATCAATAGTTGCCTTTATTTGCTCTCTTATTTCTTTGTTGGAATGATCAATGGTTGCCTTTATTTGCTCTCTTATTTCTTCATTGGAGTGATCAATTTTTGCTTTTATTGGCTCAAGTCATTCTTTAATTCACAGATCATTTTAATTATATTCATTCTGAATTCTTTCTATGACATTTCATCAACTGTGCTGTCAATGGATTCTATTATTGTAGTATCTTGATTTATTTGAGGGCACCTTCTTCCTTTGTTTTTTTATGTTGATTATGTATTTTTCTTTCTTGCAATGCCAATCTGAGGTATTGTGGTTTCTATCCTATAATCTTGTAGTGACACTACAGATTACCTGTATCTCACCTTGGAGTTCACTTCCAGTCCCCAGCAGGTGTCCCCAGATGGATGCTACTGCCACTAAAGATAGTGGCGATGGTAGTGTAGGTAACTCAAGATGGCAGTGGGAGTGACTTTGGTTGGGCTCCTTTGGCAGTCCCTGAAGTTGGTCCTGGGCCTTGGCCTATGCACCCGCAGGTTGGTAAAACTCTGGTGCGAAACTGAGTGTGGTCCTGGGCCTCACTTAAGCCAGGTCTCCAGCAGGGGTACCCGGAGTCAGTCCTTCCCCTGGGTCTGGGTTCCCCTGTGACTGGCGGCTAGCAGTCTCAGTTCTGCCCTTGGCTGGGCTCTTTTGGCAGTCCCTGAAGTTGGTCCTGGGCCTTGGCATGTGCTCCTGCTGGTCGGCAGGAACTCTTCCACTTGTTCTTAAATAGTAAAAATATGTTCATTGTGTTCAAGAAATTATTTTGAACATGTAGAGGAGAAATACTACAATTGCAGAAAATAGAACTTTATCCTTTATCACTTTTGGATTCTTTTCGCTAAAGAACTTCACCTTTAAATCTTGTGTTATCAAAATATAGTATCTATTACTTTTTTGTGTGCTGTCATTTACCATCTAGGACATTTTCCTCTATTTTTCGAAGTTGCCAGATCCTTTCTCTGTCTCATCCTCTCTAGTATTGTTCTGGCATTAATTCTTGGCAATTTCAACATACAGAGAAATCAGCTATGTATGTCAGGTTTCCAAATCTTCATTCCATAGTTCTTTGACCGCCAGTGTCAATGTTTTCCACCCCTTTTGCTTCCAGTCCATTTACACCCATAGTTACAGACTGTACCTTGTGCCCTCGATCAGGGGCAGCCCCCTTGGCCAAGAAATGTCCATCCCGTCACCTATTTTTATAAAGTTTTGTTGGAACACAGCTACAGCCATTCATTACCCATTGTCCGTGGCTGCATTTGAATCACAATGACATTGTTGAGTACTCATAATAGAAACTGGCCTGCAAAGCCTATCTATTATCTTTACAAAATATTTGCTGACCCATGCCCTGAATTAGTAACTGCCCACTCTAAAATCTCAACTTCGTGCCCCTTCCTCTGATTACCACTTTCTATCTCTCCACTACTTAATCACTAAAATGTTACAAGCTCTACAGACCAGAAGTGTTTTGTTGCTTTATGTTTCGTTTTTGTATTTTAGTGATGTGTTTAAGGTTCACAGAGCAGTGTTAAGCACATTTTAGTATTTTTTGAATAAGCAAACACAAGTTATGAGACAGCTGGAGTAAAAATGACAATTAAAAAAAACATAGTTTGAAAAGTTTTCTAATTTTTTCTCATTTTTCTTGTAGCTTATCTCCAATGACCACGTGGCTTGGGAAGTCCACTGACATTTGTGAACTGATCCATTGTGTTTTTTTACTCAATGCCAATGATGTAGGACATTGTCAATAGTTTGAAAAATATAATACAATATAGAAATAGCTGTAGATTCATTCATTCATTTGTTTATTTAATAAAAGTACATTTATTGATAACCTATTCTGTATGTGTACTTTCCAGGAAAGAGAAACAAAAAGAAATAAGAACATGAACCAGGAGGACAAGAATCCTGCCTTCAGGGAGCATTCATTTTCTTGGTAAGAGGAGGTAACACAAGCAAAAGCAAATTAGGTAATTTCAAATTCTCATAATTACAACTAAGGTAAAAAAGAAAAAAGAAAAAAAGAAACAGCAATGAGATGAAAAGTGAAAGGATGTCATGTAAAAGATAATGACTCACATGACAACTGGTAATTACAAAGCACTATTTATATATAAGGCATTGCTATTTTTTCATATAAAATATTTCACTAGTCTTTCAAATAGATCCTCATTTTATGGATTACAAAGGCTCAAAAGTGCAGAATAAGCTGGGTGCAGTGGCTCAAGCCTGTAATTTCAGCACTTTGGGAGGCTGAGACAGGAGAATTGCGAGTTCAAAGCCAGCCTCAGCAAAGGCGAGGCACTAAGCAACTCAGTGAGACCCTGTCTCTACATAAAACACGAAATAGGGCTGGGGATGTGGCTCAGTGGTTGAGTGCCCCTGAGTTCAATCCCTGGTACCAAAAAAAAAAAAAAAAGTGCAGAATAATTTTCCCAAGTTCACACAACTAGTCAGTGGCAGAACTGAGTGTGAACCCAGGATTGTTCAACTTTAACCATTATACTGCACTGCCTCCCAGGAGAGTAATACTTTATGATTCAGAACTCTCATTTGTATTTTATACTATTTGATTTCCAAGGAATGGCCTCTCATTCCCATTGACTCTTACCTTGATGATAGACTCTTGATGAGAGAGATTCCCTGATGATAATTACCACCTGGTAGTCCATTCAAATTATTAATCCACTAATGAGGTTACAATCCCAAGATCTAATCATTGTTTAAAAGCTCTACCTCTGAACCTTGCTGCATTGGCGACCATGCTTTCAAAACATGAGCTTTTTAGGGGATGCTAAAGATCCAAATATAACAGCTGTGATATATGGAAGAATGGGCATTATTTGTGTTTTAAAGACCAGAAGGTGAAGCTTAGAGATTAAGTGAGCTCCCAGGTCACTAGATAGTCAGTAAAAAGCTGGAAATCAAACTGAGACTTCCGGACTCTGGTTCATGTCCCCTGTAGCAGAGGAATATTCTACATAGCTGGCTCAGGTTCCTGATGTGTAATCGAAAGAGGATGGACTAAGTGATTTGTATTACATGATGTGCCTTTTAACTGGCAATGATTGTGAGTATGCTGAGCCACTGTTGCTAAGCTGGTAGGATTTTCCTCCTGTATTCATTCACTCCTTACCTTCCTCCACGTGGAACCCAGAAAATCTTGGCTGACTACTTCCAAGAATCTTTTAGAAACAGCGTCTGGGAAGATCACTAAGTTTGCCCAGCAGCAGTCAGTTATACTCTTTCTGTACTCCTTGCAGTGTTAAACAATGGTGTTCGTATTATAGACTGTCACAAAATACCTTATGCAAAATATATGGAATAAAATGATTTAGCATGATAAAAAGAAGTTGATGCACATGTATATCTGTGACTAGAGTTACATAAATTTAATTTTATTTTGATTGTTTAAAAGGAATTGTTTTGCTATCATATGTGTGCAAAAGTCTGAGTGTAAATATATATTTATTAAATAGATATATGTAAGGCATTTGGAAATAATTTTGAAGAAAATAGAACCATTGAAGATTTTAGGCATAAATGAAATGATTAGAATTGTCATTGAAGATGATTATTCTAAAGGTCGTGAGCTGGTTGATAGAATGAGAGAGTTATTGATGGTAGAAAGACAGTTAGAGGTTATAAAAATATTCTCAGTATAATGTGGGCTTGAGTTACAATTAGGGCTCCCACTGCAGGGAAATATAAGGAGGGTAGAAACACAGATGTGATAGATCACACTGGTGGATGTATGTATACATACACAAACACACATAGACACATTCTACTGCATGACAGGAAGTTATTGAAACACTCTGACAAATTTTAAAGTGGATGGTTTAATTAATATAAGCAATCTAGATAATGCAGAAACCCTTGATATTTAATAAACTTATTAAACTAGTGATCACATTTAATCTAGTATAATTTAATTTAAAGACATTGAGTTATCAAGAAAATTGGGTCAAGTATTCATTTCATTTGCATGTTTATACACTCTCAAAGTACATTAAATGTCATTTTTAGAGGGAGTCTATATTTTATCTGTGAATGAGAGAGAGGGAAGAGGGAAGTGGGAAGACGGAAGGAGGCAAAGAAGAGTCTTCATTCAAGCTTGCTGGAGTTGTTTCCTAGGTTTTAGAAATTTGCCTCTTCCTGTCCTGTATCTGACCAAATGATTATTGCCTCCAATCACCGCAAATCTTTCATTCCATTTATATTCAAGCAGAGTGAATAATTATTATTTGTTTGGTAGAGGAATGAAGAAAAATAAAACTTTTTTTTCCATGGAGGTGTTAAATAGGCTTGTTTGAAGCCTTATGGCAAATCTCTAGCAGTGATAGATCACCTGCTACTTCAATTGTTCCTGTCATGAAGTGCTCTGTATAAAGGTCCAGTGTCTTCTGACATGAGTTGATAAAACTATTACTCACGGGCAGGGTTTACCAGAGTTTCAGCCACTCCAAGTAAAACATACTGAAGAACCAGGTGGAAACAGGGCATGGAGGAAACAGTCAGAACTTTGCCTGAAAGAGGCTGCTCCAGCGGGGGCAAGTGTTTTCTGTGTATTTCAAAGAAGCCAGCTACCATCACAGACAACGCAGCAGAAAGATTTCCAGCAACTAAAGGAAAAGAATTTAAAAAATTAAAGGAAGAGCTAGAAATCAGTGTAACAAGGCCAGAGTGTCTCTGTTGACACTTAGGGGTGTTTCCTCAACACTTTTTTCTTTTTTGTCCTGGGGATGTCCAGGCTCAGCTAACAGTTGTATGGTTGGTCACCTAGTGCTTAGCATCTGGCCTCGGGAAGGGCTGAGCTCACTCTCTGTTGCCTGACTCACTATTATATGACCTCAGCCAGCTATTTAAGGACATTATCACTTTCCTTGGCTTTGAGATGGGGCAATGATGCTTCGCTTTGTAGGGGGGTTGTGAGATTTAAATAAGGTGATGTCTGGTATTATAAGGGTTCCCAGTAGCCCTTACTAGCCATTATGACTGAAGATAAAGCAATAGTTTTAAACTTTTATCCCCAGATAAAATATATCATCCTAGTTAATGTTTTTTAAAAATAGATATATATTTGAATCAAAAATGATTTGGGGAAAATTTAAAATAAAATTCTCTCTTCATATAGTTTTATTATTTAAAAGTGATTTCAAAATAACTTGAAGGCATTATGAGTCTTGGTTTTCTGTCCTTCCTTTGATACTTGCCGAAAAAGTAAAGCAGCTATTCCAGAATTAAGGACTAGAAACTTTTGTTTAGAAAAGATTTTTAAAGAGATGAGTTAGTGACAAGAAGGGTACAAATGCAGGCAGTTACTCATACAGTGGTCACACTCTTGCTCTTCCCTTCCTTTTGCCTTTAAAATATTATATAGAAAATTTTGGTTGCAAATGAGTAGGGATTTTGTTACAGAGTTTAAATCTACTCTGACCATTCCATTTCTCAATTCCTCGTTCATATTACTGGACTTAATCCTATCATTGAAGCAGAGGCAATCTTTGGCTTGATGGAATTTACTTGAAATTTAAAGATAGTCACATTTTGCTAACTTGCATAAAATTTTAGATAAGGCAAAGCTTTCAATTCAGAAAAATCAATCTAATGTTTAAATAGCTTCTTGTTTGTTTTGGTTGATAGAGAAACTGGTAGGTAAATTTTTGATTATATCTCAGCATTTAAATGTGTCCATGAAGACTGCTTTTTACTGGGTCCCCAAGAAATGGAAGGTAGTTTAAAAAAGAGTAAACCTGAATAACAGTTCAAAACTGTTTGAAGAACTTTTTTTACTCATCAATATTTTAAACTTAGTTCTATATAGGCCCATTCATTACAGAAGCAGAGATTTGGGTTCTGTAAATGATTCATAAAAACATCAATTTCACATATTATCACTTCTAAGACAAAATTCCTCACAAATTGCATTTATCTTCATTACTTAACACTTTACAAACTCATTGGAAGGAGTACTAATATGTCATTTCATATTTAACATTTACTCCATTGCTGCTACATGTAAAGTAGTATGCTGGGTGCAGTAGTAGATATAAAAGGAAAGTCTGTTCTCAGTCATTGCAGACTAATATTCTCTTGGGGAATAGAAAAAGAAGAACTTATTTATAGTTGGAGAAGTGAAATACATCATTTTGCTTTAAAAAAAGAAGGGTTTCTGTATGAAAAGGTGAAAGCATTACAAATGGCATAAACAAAGACAGAGCTGTGAAAGTATCATACAAATTACCAGAATGGTGAGAGAAGCTCAAGTTATTTGGGAATCAGGGAAGACGATAGACTGAGGTCAGATCGTAGAGGCATTTAATACACTTTGGAGGAATTTAAAAATTACTCTGAAGATAATAGAATCACTGAAGATTTTAGACACAAGTGAAATGATGAGTCTTGCCATTTAGGATGATTACTCTCAAGGTCAGGTGCTGGTTGATAGAATGGGAATGACATTGGAGGTGGGAAGACAGGAGGTTATAAGTATAATCTTGTAAAGTATAACGGGGTCTTGAGGTACAATATAGACTTCCAAATACTTCAGGGATATATAAGGAAGGTAGAAACAGGGTGGGGTAGAGTCCACTGATGAAACCATAGGAGTGAAGCAAAGAGCAAAGAGGAGGCAGGCAGAGGCTAATGTTGGTAAGAGTCCAGGTGATTGGAGAGGAGGTGCTGACAATGTAAATGAGATCTACCAGTAGGTAAAGAGAAATGAATTTAATTTGGGATTTAACTGGGGGGTACAGAGGGATCCTCTAAATAGAAATGCTTAGGAAACAATTGGAAATATGAATCATAGCTCTGGAGACGGCTTGAATCAAAACGAAGATTAATCGTATTATTTGCTTAGAGTGGAAGTTTGGACAAGATTGGGCACATTTAGGTCAGTATGACCATAGGCTAGAGTGGGTTGATTCCCATTATGAAGGGGAAACCTTTTTTATAATTTAGATTTTATGACTATTTTCTAAGTCATCTCCCAATCTAACTAATTTAAGACAATCCAGATTTTAAAGAATCACACATTTTTGGTTTTTGCTTATCATATATGCTATATAAAACAGCTTATATTTTGTCCTAGAAAGTTTATAGCACTTTTAGCAATAGATTAGATCTGGGTCTATAATTTTGTTTTCTATAAATTACCAATAATAAATATTTAAACTTTGTGGGCCAAAAAGTGAAATCAAGGATATGCAGGTACTTATGTATTAGGAAAGAAAATACATTTCTCAATTTTTATGAATTATATTGAGGCATAATACAATTTCACTTAATTAGGTTTCAAAGTTAATATTCTCTCTCACCAAATAAATAGCAAATTTTCACTCATGAAAATCATTCTTTGCTTATAAATCATACAAAAACAGATAGTGGACCAGAATTGGTCCATGAATTACAATGATTGACTACCCTTTGGTTTAGTCATTGGCTTTTATTGACTGTTACTGAATTTTACCTCTGGCCTGATAATAGTGGGTTTTTACTTAGGCCACTGTTGCCTGTACACTTGCATGAAACCTGAGAGAGCAGTCTTTGGCCCTCTTCCTCTGTTCTTGACATTCATTGTGTGGTGACTGACCAGGCTCTAGGTATCACCTGAGAGCTTGTTTGACATGCAGAATCTCAGTGCCCCCCATCTCCTGCAGGACAACCGAATCAGGATCGATATGTAAACTAGATATCTAGATGATTTGTGTACACATTAAACTTTTAGAAGGACTGCTTCAGCATAGAGCATTATCAAACCTGATGTAGCAAATTCCAGTAAAAGATAGTTCTTCAATTTCAAGCAAAAAACATATGTTTAACTCATTATTTTATTCCATTTGTGCTGCCAAAACAAAATGCCTATTTTATGAAAAATATAAATTTATTTATAACAGTTTTGCAGACTGCAAAGGCTGCTTTCTGCTTCCAAGATGGCTCCTAGGATGCTGCCTTCTCCATAAGGGAGGAGTGCTCTGTTCTCACATGACAGGAAATGAAGGGCAAAAGGAACAAATCTTTAGGCACCTAATCTGATTTATTTACCTAGAGAGTAGATACACAGATGCATCTCTATAAGTCACTTCCCAAAGGCCACACTTCCCAATACTTTTATATTCAGGATTAAGTTTCAACATGAATTTTGGAGGGGACAAAATATTTGAATCATAGTATTCATTTACCCAGATATTTTAAGGCAAAGCATATTCAAGAATCTAGTTAACTATATTTGCTTTTGTACTCTGGTGCCAATGAAAAATGACTTTTTAAAAATTCAAAGCAAAGTTTGATTCCATCCTAAATTTAATACAATCCATTTTTAATTCTTAACTTGTATGCAATCACAACACATCCAAAGCAGAGGGCAGTTTATCAGAATGCACACATTTTAAATCTCTTACAGATCTGTATTTACAAGATAAAGCACAATGGTTCCAAAGGAGATATTATATTCAGATAAATAATGTATGTTTTAATATTGGCTGTGTGGTTGCAGACAAGCCTATAAGAGTCTTGAAGCTCTTATAGTTTATTCTATCACCCTGACATGCAATAATTTTCCAAATTAGACCACAATGAAATGAAATAAAGTCATAATTCAAATTCATTCAAATATTAAGGTTGTACTTGCCATTTTGTATTGAAGCAAAATCTAATGCTCAAAAGTAGATATATTGATTCTTTAGGTATTGGCTAAATTTATTCATTGAGAAAAATAAGAGGTTTATATGAATACTCTGATGTATGAATCTCTGATATGTAAGTGCGCAAATATATGTATGAAATTATGTTGAATCCTTGAGAAATTCCCTTTGGATCTATAATTTTGGCAAATTTCTGGAATAGGAAGTTGGCTCATGTAAGAACACACTGTTGTCTCCAAGTCACTCTACAGAGGTAGATATGATTTTATTGTCATATGCATTTGCTGCCTTTGGGGAATATATTTATCATCCACTCTTAGAATGGCATATGTTTTTTATTTTTATTTTTTTTCCTATTAGCAGTGTGTTTCTATATTTGATCTGAGCTAGCCACTCTTATCTGTTTCTTGTTAGATAATTGGAACTTATTTCAGGAAATTTAGCTTCACTTAGTGTTTTAATTTCTGAATGTAGCACAGGTAGCTCATTTACCTAGAGATTAGATACACAAATGTGTCTCTATAAGGAATCAAGTACAGCTTCAGAGAATATGTGAGATTGTCTACTTCACCTCAAATTTAATTCCAATTTGATGCTAACTTTTAGAACTGAGAACATTAATGTGCTTTTATTTTAAAAAGGAATAATTAAAATAAGTAACTTTTTTGGGGTATATTTTTATGTTACTTCTTTTGATGTTTATATAGTTTCTTCTATCAAGTATTTTGCATTGGGTATAAGCATTATCGGGAAAGTTTGCCAGTTTAAAAACTATATAGAAATAAATAATTTTGCCTGAAATAATAACAATTTCAATAAGCCCTGACTCATTTTTCCGTCTACAATCACTTTAGTTCCAACTAAAAATGGAACTTTATGAGACAGCCAATTATTAGAAGTAGTAAGACATACTGGGAAGGTGTAGATATCAATACCGTGACTATCTTGGATGATAAAAGACTTTTAGTTAGAATTTGAGTTTTCAGGTTATTTTAAAGAAGGTGTTGAAGATATTTGAATATATTTCATCTGAATTTTAATTTAAATGGTAAGAGCCACAGTAATTGTTACCCACTGTGTTGTACATTTCTGCTTTGTGTAAGACTTAATAACTGTTTTAATTAGGCTAATTTTAGTGAGATTAATATTTGTGTATGTCAGCACAAGCTGCTGAATGCCACATGCTGCAGAATTTTAATTAATGTTAAGGAAAGGAAATACTCATGGTATAAACATTTTTTAATTAAAAAAGGCCAAAATGAAGTATGACCAATTATGACAGAGGATAAATCACAATGATTCTAGAGTTTTGAATTAATTCTAGAGTTTTGAATTAATATTGACCTTAATTCTATGCAAGTGTAATATTAAGAAAATAAAGTTTGGATAAACCACTTTGAGTATATCAAGTCTTTGCCTTCATAGACCTGGAAAGTTGTAGAGATTTTTTTAAATAGTTGGTATTTTGACATACTCTTGATTGATTAGGTGAAGAACTCAGGAATGTCATATCTTGAATCAGAAACCCCTCTTTCATTGCATTGTTTATGAACCACATAAAGGAATAAATTTTATTTTTTCTTTTGTTAAATTTCTAGCTTGACCAAACGGGTGAAATTTCCTCTTCTCTTAGGCTTGGTTTGAGCTGGGCCTTTATATGTCAAACCTTAGCCATTGGCATTGTCTTTACCATCTGCCTCCCTTAAATATGGCATCCTAGAAGGGACATGACTAAATGTGGAAGGTCAGGAGAGTATAAGGAGCAACTGCCATTGTCCTAACTGGAAAGGGCAGTAAAGAACTCAAGTAAACTCTGATAATTCAACTTCCAGAATGCAATAGTAAGGTATAGCTGGTGAGTGGATTAATTTTAATGATGATGATAAAATGGCCTTAGAACCAGAATGTCTGAGTTCAAATGACACTGTCTTTGTGATTCTTGGTCTATTAAATGATGGTTTATCATGAGGTTCAATATAATATGCATATGAAGCTGCATAGGTTCAAACTAGGAACTCCTAAATATATGTTCATTCATAATTTATATACTTCTATACTTCACCCACATTTTCAGGCACTTGAGTTCAAAGTAAAAGGAAATTTTAATATTAGACTAATTCAATTATGTAAATTAGTATCAAGAAGTACCCTAAGTTTGTACTTTCATGTCCTGATAAAACTTGTTAATCTTCTATAATCATAACCAGAATATGGAAAACTTAAGCAAATATCTAGTTTAAAAGATGCATATCACCACGCTTTTATATTCCCATAGCAAAATATTATGCAAATAAATGAACAAGTATGCAAATGATGAATGAATCAAGTCAGGCTTAGAAACAACTGAATTCAGTATTCAGTACCCAGTGGAACATAGCTTAATTTCTTTGAAGTGAGTCTAGTTTTTCTTTTTTTCCTGTGCAACAGGTCTTATTACCAATTTTGAAGGGGAATATTTAGTTCATCAACAACGTTGAACAATATACTAGATAACTCTAACTTTATCCAGAAAAAAATACCCTTCTTTAAGAATAGATATTTCAAATATGCAGAAGTGGGTGTGATTTGGAATAATCTTTCTTGTTGATAGCTTTAATAAATACCAGGAAGCACACACACTAAAACAGAAATAGCAGGAAGTATATGTAACCAGAAGATCATATGGCTTTCATAGTAGAGTAAGGGGCTGGGGATGCAGCCCAGTAGTAAAACATTTGTCTAGCAGGTGTGAAGCCCTAGGTTCATTTCCCAGAACTGAAACAGAGATAGAGAGAGAGAGAGAGAGAAGGGAGAAGAGGAAGGGAGAGAGAGACAATAGGTTCTATGTACAACCATAAAGAAATAATCATCATCATCATCATAATAAACAGGTTAACCAGAAGAGAATCTTCTACATTCCTGACCTTGACTTTCTCAGTGGAATTATTTCTCAAGTAGAAGATAAGATGTTTGGTTACCATTGCATGATGTTTCCTAAGAATTTCAAACTTCCTTTGCTTTTTGCTTATGCCAATCAAACAATTAGATGTGTCCCCTACAAATAATGGCTCATAATAATAGCTCACATTGACAGAGCTTTCACTATGTGTTAGTGACTATTTATGGGCACTAATGTCATCCTGAGTGCTTCAAAATGTCTTATAGAATAAAGGAACCCAATATTTATCTAGGCTATACCCACAAGGGGGAAAAAAGAAGCAAACTAAAAACAGGAGAGGTTAGGTGGGCTTTCAAAGTCACCCAGTGGCAGATCAGTGGTAAAGTGGGGCCCAAGACACAAATAACTGATTCTGGTTTTACTGAACCAGTACTTGTGCCTGAGGAAACACTATTAGGCAGACGACAGAGTGATCAGAATGGATGTAAGCTTCTTCTTTCTCATTTCAATAAAAAACTTTTATTTTATGATCTATTGATTGTGTCCTAAGAATCTATCTTTGTTTCACTTAAAAATACTTGAAAATCATTGCTGTAGACTTTACTATTTTGAGAAGCACTATATTGAAGTTATATATCACAATACTAAGTTCTATTCTTTTCTTGTTATTAGTGGTGCCAGGGGCTGAACCTAGGTCCTCGTGTATGGTGGCAAGCACTTTACCACTGAGCTACCTCTCCAGTCCCTCAATACTAATTTTTAATAAATTTTGCTACTGGCTAAGAAATTTTTAAAAAATTGGATCCTTTGCCCATGTTCATTTTTAAGAACATCTTTGGCATTGACTTAGGAGGAAGAACTGCCTTATTGAAGAAGGATAGGCCATTTAGTGATGCTGGAAATTTAATCATCTCTTTCTATTTGTAGTGAATTCTGAGGAGGCATAAAAGGATGGTTACAAGAGGAGATGGGGATGTCTGGGCACAGATTTGGGAAGCTGCATGTTATCATTTATAAATTTACCTTCTTTGCAGTTTGTGAAAATCTGAACGTACTCAAGAGCATATAGCTAGTTTAGATCTTAGCAGAGTGCTTTTTCTCTTTTTTAAAGAAGTTGCAAACAGTTTACTTGAAATGAGATGCTGTACTTACTAATGCATGCTGACAGAAATGGTCCATCTCTCTTAGAAGGAAACAGGCAGGTGCTGAAGTACTCCATAAAAGGAGCCAGAACTAATAATGGTAGGATGCTGATGGCATTCATTACTGCAATTGGCAGAAGAAATCCATCTAGATTCAGGTTGGAATTCATGGTCTGCAGATAATATGCTGAAGGAATCTACATTCAAGAGAGGAAGCAGCCGTGCATTAAGACAGTGGTTTAATTTTGAACAAAGCGTAAGATGCCTGTCCCTTGCACGTACTCTGTGACAGATCAGTTGGATGTTCCCCACTTTTTCATGGTCCTAATTATGCTCTGATAAAGGGTCTTCCTCTATGACAGTAGGAGCTCTATTTAGTCAACTGACAATACTACTGATTCTTATGGAGAACTCTTGTCACTTAGTTTATCTTCTTAATTTTCCTATATAAAGTTCTGGTAGACCTAATTTTGTGCTTAGGATGACATATGAAATCAAATCACTTATATTCTACACATAAGCAGAATAAGTTTTTTCACAAACATTAAAGCAAAAAAAAAAAGTATTAATGATGTTAATTTTCACCCTCATGGCAAAAAACTGGAGTCTAGAATAAATTCTCTAACATCTGGTTTCATGGCAAAATAGATAACGGTTTTTCCCAAGAAGAAGGGACCAATGTGGATATACATTATTTCTTGTAGGCTTTCTTTGTGGGGCCCCTGAATTGAACTTGTTTCTAATTTTAAGCCTAGTGACATGAGAATAAATGAGAGAAATCCTCCAGCATTTGTGGTCTCCTTTCAAATGAATTGCATAATACTAGTGAACCACAAAGGAACTACATGGAAAAGGTCCGCATAATAAGTTAACAGATAACATTTTTAAAAACACAACTGCCCTATCCTAGCCCTCCAAGTATTGTGAGTTAAAAAAATTTTTTATTAAAATAGTTCCAATGCTAACTGAACCCCTTAACACTTATTTAGAGCCTCTTCATATATGCCAAGCCTCATGGCTGGTTATAATATCAGAACCAAGGCAATGTGTCACATGACAGCAAATCTCTTACTTATCTGGTTCATGAGGTAGAGGAACATGGTGTATTTTTAGTTCCTGGTAGCACACAAAGATCTTGAGTGGCATGGAGAAAACACAATCAGGTCTTCTTAAGGAATGGATTCTCAAAACTGTTCTTTTCCTGTAATCCCAGCACTTAGGGAGGCTGAGACAGGAGAATCGCGAGTTCAAAGCCATCCTCAGCAATGGGGAGGCGCTAAGCAACTCAGTGAGACCCTGTCTCTACATAAAACACAAAATAGGGCTGGGGATGTGGCTCAGTGGTCGAGTGCCCCTGAGTTCAATCCTCAGTGCCAAAAAAAAAAAAAAAAAACAAAAAAAAACACTGTCCTTTTTCTTTTTTTTTTTTTTTTGAGGCAGGATCCTAACTTTTCCTTACAGTGCAGGAACTGCATTTGGACTCCTGCCTAATTGTCCTAGCAGAGCAGCCTTTCTTAAACACCCAGATCAAAACTTTCCATTTGAAGGTTCCACTAACTCCTCTGCCTAATCAATTTTGCAGTTTGAGAGGGTTTGAGGGAAATCAGTCATAGAGTCAGTACAGCTATTAACAAGTCCACCAATTGTAAAACAAGTTTCTGGCTATGTTAACTGCCCAGACATGGGAAAGAGCCTCATTTTCACTAATTCTTTTTCTATCTATATAAAACATATCCTGGTGATAATTTATCTTCTAAGTTTTAATTTGATCCTTAGGATAATAAACAAGGATTGTTTTGATTAGGTACAGGAGGCAAGAGTGAAGAGAACATCAGGTAGTTCTGCCCTACTTCAAGAAAATTATTAAGCATGTGTCCCTTGATCAGAGGGAAATGAATGATGTGTTTGAAAAAAAAAAAAAGTGTTGGCAGCAGACAACGCTAAGACTGAAAGGCTCCCAGCATAACTTGGAAGTTTCTGTTACTGATTTCAAATGAGAATTATTGTTAATAGGAATAAAGTTATTATCGGCATGAATCACAGACACAGAAACCTGTTAACTTAATAATGTGGCAAATGTACTATTAATCTTTAGTGAAGCAATATTAATATATTGCCTAATCTAAGAAAAGGCTCCAGTGTCTTGAAAGCTTGAAATCATTTCTGCTTCTGCCTCAAGTTCTGAAATCGTCCCCTTTTAAAATTTTAAATACTTTTATTTCATACAAGCCTCTGACTATTCAGAAATAATTGCTGTCAATAGAGATTCATTTTCACCTTTGAGTGGCCAGTAATGTCAAATGGCAACTTCATTGGCCTTAATATCAACATATTTTAAATGTATGCCTTGGAACTGAAGGTCAATAATGGCTACTAAATTTAAAATATGGAATTCTCTGATGCTTTATTCTTGGTAGTTTGATTGCCTTTGTACTGGTGATTATTTCATCTGGGGGCAAAGTCTAGTATCAGCCTATCCTTGTAGAGCTTCCTCTGTAGAAGTAAGGTCTAATATTTTTTTTAAGTTTCTAGCATAACATTACTGTATATAATTTTAGAACCTATATAGTTTGTATTTGGAATTTTTAACCCAGTATAAGGGAAACACTGTGGGTAATAGCAAAGCACTGGCTTAATACCAGCCCTGAGTGGGGATGATCATTCTGATATATGTGCAAGTTATAAGTTACTTAGTGTTTCTGAACCTCAGATTTATGATAATAATTTCATCTAGGTAGGCTGGCTGTGAGGATTAAATCAGATATTAAGAAACCATCTTCTGAAGGTATGACACATACTAGGTGATCAATAAATATTAGTGTTTGTTCTTTGTAATAAACTGGGAATATAGATTCGGTGAGATGCTTAAAATTAATTTATCAAAATTTATTGTATCTTTGTAAATAAAAAATATGTAATGGTTTACAGAGAAGGTTCAACAGTAGAAAAATATGTTAGTTATCACTGATGATGTAGATAAGGAATTAGTTATTTGTGCTATTTTCACAGGTTTTGAGGCTAGCTATGGGCCACTTAGTACCCAGTTATTAATTTCTCCATTTTAAGCTGTTTTTTGATATGAGTGTACATGGATAATATTTTTGCTATATCCTGCTCGTGTGCCTGCTCCTAATATAGAATCTGGGGAGAGGTTGAATCTCCTAAATCAGACTAGCTTTCATGCATTGTTTAGACCAAGGGTCAGCAAACTTTCTGTAAAGGACCAGATGGTAAATATGTCCACATATGGATTCTTTGGCAGCTACTCAGTTCTGCTGTTTTTGTGCTTGAGCAGAGAAAGATACAGCAAATCAATGAGTATGTCAATGTTCTGATAAAACTTTATTTACAGACACTGAAATTTAAATTACATATAATTTGCATGTGCTACAATATATTATTTTGATTTTTTCCAATCACATAAAAATATAAAAACCTTGTTAGTTTTCAGGATGTAAAAAATAGGCCATGGGCTCAATTTGTCCTGAAGGTATCAGTGTGCACACCTGGTTTAGAGGAGCAGGCACTGTTTGGAGACTCAGAGGGTCCCTTCTGCTGTTCCTTTCACTACCATTCACTGTGACCTACCACCCATCTCCTCTCAAAAATCACTTAATTTTTCTGAGCTTGTTTCCTCTTTAACAAAGTGCAGTTAGTGCATTGATCTCTAAGTTTCTTTATAGCTGTACTGTTCTATGATTGATTCCTATAGCTCACTTTTAGCATTCTAAATTCCAAGCTGGTAATACCTAAGTAGAATAAATAAATAAATAAAATTTAAAAAAAATAAAAAATAAATCCCAAGCTGAGGTCAGCAGTGAAGGAAGTCCCAAGTTTGTTCAGAAACTTTTACAAATCATTTTTTTTTTCAGAAATAACTTAGCCTTTGGCCATAACTACATTAAAACTTTTTAAAAATCACATGTATCTATAAAAGATACTTTGGGCTCAGTGTTTTCTTTTTGATTTCCTCATAGCATAGGCATTGATTCCCCCATGGCTACAGAGTGGGTGGGGAAAGCATCCTTTGTTCATTAGTCCTTCTTTTTAAGAGGACAGTGGAGGTGGGACTCAAATCAGTCAGTTTAGCTATTTGTTAGTACCACTTTTTAAAGATTTAATGAGGGAGGAAGGCATACTTTTGTTTAAAGGGAGGCTTGGTAATTGCTTATGAATCTGGTATTTTCATGTGCCTCTCTTATGCCTTCTGACTATGCACTCTGCAGTATTGTCTGCACCTCCTGACAGACATTAGAGTTCTTCAGAAGAAGCACATGCCAAAGGGTTCCACAGGAATGCTTCTGCTGACCCCACTTAGCTCTTGAAATCAGAGCCTCTGATGAGTAGAAGTTTTTGTGGAATTACTGCCTAATGCAGTGTGTGTAAAGCCCTTGTTGGGGTGAATGCACATGTCTACTTGTAATGTTAACAAATGATCAGTTTATTGTTATTGCAATAGTATTCATTGTACTTCCTTACCTGCATAATGCACACTCTGTATATTAGTTGAAAAATGAAGAGAGGGAGACGGGTGTAGAAAGCTTTTGTGTCTTCCACGTGGAGCTCACTGTAGCGGCCGCCATTTTTTTCCTTGGCATGGTCTAACCAGTTTCCCACATCTCTGCCAAGATGAAAATATTGCAGGCAGCATGTTTTCAGTGCATTAATAAACACCCCAAATGTTGCCAGGAGGGAACAACCTGCAAATAATTGGAGATATTATGTATCAGTATAGGAATTGTTCTTCAATTTTCCCATATGTCAATCAGAAATATGACAATTAGAAGGATGAAGGGCAAAATGACTGAAAAGGTTTCAGCACCCAAGGGGTTTCATTCAAAGGAACAAGCTCCTGACAAGGATTCTGGCATCCTGATGACCAGCCCAGGGTGGTGCCTGACAGCTGATGTAAAAAATGAAAAAGGTAAGATCAATGGGAACATATTAAATAGGGAAGAAAGGTGACAAAAGAAAACACCAAAGTGAAGGATTTCAGAGTCTCTCAGAAGTCTCACACTTTAACTCATTAATGAATAAGATAACTTGAACTTTCTTTTGTATTCTTAACACAAAGAACCAGTACTATTTTCTAAAATATAAATCATTATATAAATAATCTTCACTCTACTTGGCAGGTGGAGGGTGGTTCTTATTTTGACATAGAGATGAAAGGAAATGTATTCTTTGCTTTGACTTTATCCTTGAATATCAGACATGAGGTTGAACTTTGAACTCTTTAATGACTTTATGAATGTTGATAGTGTTACTGAAAGTTCAGATTGGATAAGTTGGCTTTTGACTTTTCCAGTAGTTTCCCCTGGGTTTATATGGCTGTTGCTTTAGTGCAGAAGCACTTTATTGCCTCAGATGTTAATAGCTACTGATAGTGATTTGCAACCTCATTGTTGCTTCTTTTATGATCTTTCAGATTCTGCCCCCCTTTTTTACTCCATTAGGACTTCCTGATACAATGACAGACAAGTAACCCCCATAAGGTTAGCAATTCAGCTGTGTCATTGTAACTGTTACAATTTTTCACAGCAGTCCCTTTGACCAGATAAATCCTTCCATGAACTACATAGAAACCAAACCATGGTTCCAGGATAAATAGTATAATAAATGTGAAAACATTTAGATTTCTCCAAAGAAGTCTAATGTAGGAGCTCCAAATATAGTTTGACCATCATTTTGACTGTTCAGATTTCTTATAATAAAATTCTTAATAAAATGTATTCTAACAAGATCCATAAATACCATAGAATCTTGGGTTTTATATTTAATAAATAATATTGGTTAATATTTCTTTTCATAGTTAGGAAGTTGGTTATGTCGATTTGATCTGATCTTTTCTTTAAGAGTTGTAATAGACTCATTATGTCAGTCTTTGATTAATTGAGGAAGCTGGGGGCCTGGTAATTGAATATGGAGCCTTTCACCTCTAAGTCACTGAATCTAATCCAGCCCAAATTGGTAGTGACCAAGAATGATTGCAGTTGTGACTCTTTGGTGGCCTTTGTGAGGTGTGTATAGGTAATATGGGAGGATGTTGGGATAATTGCTGGCAGAATATAGGCTTATTTATATCTACTGCTGTCATTGTTTCTTCTCAGTCATGACTGCCAGACACAGATGAAAGCCCAGGGACTGATACATTCAAGGGGACAGAAGCATCTGTGAGTGGCTGAGATTTGTGTCTCTTAGCAAAGAAGTAACGGGCAGCTCTTTATTTTTGCAGAAAGAACTGCTCTGAGACCTTCCTACCTATTACGATTAGTTTACTTAAGATTTAAGTAAGATGAGAACTGAGAACATGTTGATGAACAGTCTAGAGACTAAATTTGAACAGGCCTGGACTAGGAGGCTTAACTTCCTGACATTTCCTTACAATCTTGTCTCTGTTGCTCATCAACTCGTTCTCTGCTCAACTTCTGCAAAACAGTGCTGTAGATTATTAATAGCATTGATTCCGATTACTCTATATTTTCAAATAGGCTTTATTATATAAATGACAGTTATTTGCAATAAGAGTTATTTCCAAAGATATTTTCCCAATTCCTACCCCATACACAATTTTTTTAAAATTCAGGGACTTGGCCCAGTGTGGTGGCATATGCCTATAATCCCAGCAACTCTGGACGCTGAGGCAGAAGGATGGCAGTTCAAGACCAGCCTCAGCAGCTTAGTGAGACCCTGTCTCAAAATAAAAAAACAAAAGGGCTGTGGTTGTGGCTCAGTGGTAAGGAATCCCTGGGTTAAATACCCAGTACCCTCAGTCCCCCTCCAAAAAAAATTCAGCAACTTGTATTGACTATAATGCTTTAAGCATACATTTTCTTGTTTTCTGTTTAAGAAAATCACTATTTTTGCAAGATAAATTTGGATCTATCTGGGTGTGGTGGTGCATGCCTGTAATCCCAGCACTTTGGGAGGATGAGACAGGAAGTTTGCAAATTCAAAGCCAGCCTCAGCACAGGCGAGGTGCTAAGCAACTCAGTGAGACCCTGTCTCTAAATAAAATACAAAATAGGGCTATGGATGTGACTCAGTGGTTGAGTGCCTCTGAGTTCAATCCCTGGTACCCCTCCTCCCCCCAAAATTTGGGTCTACTCTTAATACATTGCTGAATCACTATATTCTCATTAAACAATTAAATATTATTAATGTCATTTCTAAAGAGAGGTAGCTTAGATTGGTGCCTGTTAAGCTGTGTTAAAAATAAGATATTGGACTGGGAATATAGCTCACAGATAGAGTGCTTGCCTAGCATATGCTTGGCCCTGCGTTCAATCCCCAGTACTGTAAAACAAACAAACAAACAAACAAATAATAAGTTTTAAAAATTCTCAAGTTATGGTCAATATGTTTGTGAAATACAATTAGAATTAAATACTTCATATTTTATTTTGAGATTCAGCAGACATAAAATTTTACTTTCCATAAGTATTTTTATGTATTTCCTTTCAGTGTTTTATTTATTTTGTTATATATGAGTAACAAATAGTTCATGGATCAGCCCTGCTCCCTGGACCAGGTTTTGAGTAGCATTGGCATCAACTGAATATGCATTTTAAAAAACTTATTTAAGCGAAATATATCTGATGTAGTGTCATGAAGGAACAAAAATAAAATGGTCAAGAAAGAGGAAATGATTTACGTATGAATGAGATTTGAAACTCCAGTTGGCACAGCAAGTACACCTGATAGACGCCAAGGAAATATGAGAGTGATAGTTTGATTGTTCAACAGAGTTATCAAGCATCTACTATAAGCCAAGGACTATTCTAGGTCCTGGAGATACAGCAGTGAACAAATTGTGTAAACTGCTGGTCTCCTTTGCGGTGGGAGAGACACTATAAGCAGGAAGATATTAGACAAGTTCTAGGATGGAAATAAAATGGGCTGCTATGAGAGACCTCCTGTGAGGTCAAGATAGAGGAGACCCCTAGGGAAACAACATTTGAACTGAGGACTGAATGATTAGAAGCAGTCAAAAGTCCTGGAGGAACACATGCCAGGAACATCATGCAGGAGAAAGTATCCGGAAGAAGTTTGGAAACAGTAAAAGTGAATGGGGTAGTAGCTGAGATAGAAGACTGGGAAAGGATGAGGTCTACGAGGTGGTTAGAGGTTGGGCTATACAGGCCAAAGGTCAGAGCTCAAAGTTTACCCTCAGTATTGTGGGAAACCATTAAGAAGTTGCAATCAGAATAGAGATATCATAACATGTGTATTTTTAAAAAGTTACTCCGGAACTCTGGTAGCTGTGTGGATGTTGGATTTTAGGGATAAATGAGGATACTGGGAGATAGGCAAGTGTTGGTGGTGACAGGGGTGAGTGCGGAGGTAGCAGTGCAGAGAAATGGAAAGAAAGGAAAGCACTGCTGAACTGTCAGTAGAATTTTCGGACGCAGGAAGTGGTTGGAGAAATGAGGCTATTTGAGGCTGACTCCTTTTTTCTCCTTAAACAACTAGGTGTTCGGCTTATATTGAGGAGTAAACCACAATGGTGCCAGTTCGCAGTGGGGTAAGTCAGGACTTGGGTTTTGGTTCAGTTTTTGAAGTTATTAGATGATCAAGTCAAAATGTCAAATAAAATGTATAAGATATGCTTGTCAATGAGAGATGAGAGGTCAGTATGAAACAGAGCGTTTGGTGTAGAGATGACAGCATATGCCAAAGGACTAGGGTGTGTAAAAGAGATGAGATTCCTAAAATGAATCCTAGATGTCCATACCAGTTAGGAAATTATCAAAGGAGGGAAGTGAGTCACGAGACTGAGAAGGGATAGACAACGTGCTGGATGGGTCATATCAGGGAAAGGGATCAGTGAAGTGATAAATCGAAACTGGTCAGCTAGACTGAGAGGGAACCAATAAGCCAGACAGAGAGTGCCAGAAAGGGAAGGAGATAGTCATCTGTCTGCCAAGTGGAGTGACAGCTGTCATGTGTAACTGTAGTTACCACTGAATGTCAAGATGGATATTCTATGAAATCACCTATATCTAAGCATTGCACCACCTCCTTGGATTAATCCATTAGACTTAATAGAAAATCATGCCTTTTATACAAATAATTTTGGGTGTCATATAGACTCAGCCTTAAAAAAAAATCCACTGTCATTATAATTCTCAAATTACTTTTGTGCATCAGGAGCGGAAATGGGAAGTCGGGAAAAAAAAACTGGAATGAAAAATTCAACTGAGACTTCAGACCCTGGTTTAAATATGCACGACAAACACACTAGGCATGCACATTTTAAAATAAAACAGATGAGCTATTTTAAATGTTTTATTGCAAAACTTAAAGATTGTAGCTATTACTATTTAAAAAAACTTTTAGAAAGCAATTTTTCTATTCTTTGTACCTTTCAGTCCTTGGCTCTGATGTTCTGCTCCTCTGACCTTGATCTAATCATGAATATCTATGCTACTTAATTATAATAAAAAAGCCTACATTGCACTCTAGATGGTAGATGCACATTTTTTCTCCTTTGGTCACCTGCCAGTTCTCAAAATTATAGCAGTGGGAAGAAATGCAAATGAAGGCCGTGCTTGACAGCTAAACATAATGGAATGCATGGTCCACATTTGAAAAGTTACCTTAAAATAAAAGGTAGCATATAAAAAATCATTTCTTTAAGGTCACCTATGGCTTTGAATTACAGCTTTGAGGAATTTCCAATTTAGTCATCAGAAAAGAAGAAGCCAAAATAAGGATTATATACTTTGCCAGAGGGAGGACAGAGTTTTACTTCATCATAGTTGGGTGACCTAATAATTTGGAAATAGTAAACAAAACAAAACAAAAAAACAAAGATAGCCACCCCGAAAAGTCATTGAGTAGAGAGCCCTGTGTAACAAGAACCATGGATGAACAATTTCTATGCTAATTATTCTTGCATCTAATAAAATTTTTCCTTATTAATGTTCAAAGGATATTTACCTTATTGTGTGATAAAAATGTAATATATGGACTATAATAGACTGGCGATAAACAGAATTGGTTATATAGATATATACTGTTTGAAAAAGTTATATTTCTTTATTCTGATGAATATATTTTAAAATAAGATATTGAAAAGCAAATGGATGGATGTAAATAGTGCTTTTGAAAATTAGAACCTAAAAGCAATGTATATATATATATAAATGTGTGTGTATCTGTATTCACAAGAACCCCAAACTATTTGATAATTAGACACTCTGAAAAATGTGTGATTTTTTAGGCAAAAAACTCCCTATGTTTTACAGTTTTCTCTATTTTTGCTCTCTGCAACTGATAGAAACACTTTTTTGCATATTGATCCCATTCTCTAGATTACTGAGAGGACATGTACGGCTAGGTTGTGGCCTAAAGCATAGAGCTCTGAGAACTGGGCAGGGGCTTCTGTGGATAATATTTTCAGTGCTTTACTGCCTCAATATGTGGTGTAACTGAACGAGTTCAAGCCCAGGAAAAATAAGGCTTGAGTTCTAATCCAGCTATTTTCTGTGAGCATTTTAAATTGAATTATGTCTCAGTTTCTGCACTCAGTTTAACAAACACAAACACTGATTGAGCTTTTACCATATTCCAACTATTTATGAGGCACAGGATTTCTAATTCCTAAAGAGGCAATTTCAACATCATGTGGTAAATCAAATGGCAAAAATAGGCTCAAGGTGCTATAGGAGCTGAGGCCTATAACCCTGTTTATTGCTAGTCTGTTATAGTCTATGGAGTCTCTCTGCAAAAGGACACAGTGCTACCCTTCCCACGTGCTTCACAGGTGTGTGGTAGAAACAACGTGACACTGGTGAATGACACTCATGAAAACTCCAACTCACTGCATTGCTATTGGTGGTAGTTGTTCAGATAAGTAGTAGAGATGATGGTAGCAGTAAAAGAGAAAGAAGTTAGAAATTAAGAGCAGAGTTAAGATGAATGGAAAGACTGACCAAGGGACAATAGAAATTCCCAAAATGCAAGTGTAATTGTGGAAAAAAGAAGGCATCTCAAATCACTGGGAAGCACACAGACTTAATAAATGAGATTGCATTACTTGATAGTGATTTGGAAAAAAGATGCAATTGGGTTTATTATTAAAACCTATTCTTTTTTAATTTTTAAAATTTGTTCTAATTAGTTATACATGACAGTAGAATCCATTTTGACACATTATACATAGATGAAGTATAACTTCTCATTCTTCTCATTCTTCTGCCTCAATATGTGGTGTAATTGAACGAGTTCAAGCCCAGGAAAAATAAGGCTTAACTCTACATAATGTAGAGTTACATGGATCCTTTAATCATATCTGCATATAGGGTAATAATTTCCAGTTCATTCTACTATCATTCTTAATTCCATACCCCCTTCCCTCCTTTCTATCCCCTCTGTGTAATTCAAAGTACCTCTATTCTTCCCTAGCTGCCCCTGACCCTGCCCTTATTGTGAATTAGCATCCACATATCAGAGAAAATATTCAGCCTTTGGTTCTTTGGGATTGACTTATTTTGCTTAGCATGATATTCTCCAGTTCCATCCATTTACCAGCAAATGTCCTAATTTCATTCTTCTTTAAGGCTGAGTAATATTCCATTGTGTGTATATACCACGATTTATCCATTTATCTGTTGAAGGGCATCTAGGTTGGTTCCATAGTTTAGCTATTATGAATTGAGCTGCTATAGACATTGATGTGGCTGCGTTACTATAGTAGGCCGATTTGAAGACCTTTAGGTATAAACCAAGGAATTGGATAGCTGGGTTAAATGGTGGTTCCATTCCAGGTTTTCTGAGGAATCTCTTTATTGCTTTCCAGAATGGCTGCACCAATTTGCAGTCCCACCAGCAATGTATGAGTGTACCTTTTATCCCACATCCGCGCCAACAGTTGTTGCTTGCATTCTTGATAATTGCCACTCTGGAATGAGATAAAATCTCAGTGTATTTTTGATTTGTATTTCTCTAATTGCTAGAGATGGTGAACATTATTTCATATATTTGTTGCTCAATTGTATATCTTCTGTGAAGTGTCTGTTCAGTTCCTTAGCCCGTTTATTGATTGGGTTATTTGTTTTTTGTTTGTTTGTTGGTTGGTTGGTGTTGTTTTTTGAGTTCTTTATATATCCAGGAAATTTATGCTCTATCTGAGGTGAATGTGGTAAAAAAATTTTTCCCACTCTGTAGGCTGTTCTTATGTAATTTCTATTGGGTCAGAGGTATAAAGATAGAAAAAAAAAGTCCAAATAACCTGAGTTTAAAAAATGGGCAAAGTACTTGAATAGACATTTCATCAAAAAGGATATAAATGGCTAATGAGTACATGCAAAGATGCTCAACACCACTAACCATTAGGGAAAAGCAAATCAAAAGCACAATGAGATACCACCTCACACTGTCAGGATGGCCACCATTAAAAGAACATGAAATACCAAGTGTCGGTGAGGATGCAGAAAAATTGTGGAGAACTGTTAAAGGAAATGTAAACTGGTCAGCCATTTTGAAAAACAGGATGGTGATTCTTCAAAAAACTGAAAGCAGAATTACCACATGATCTAGGAATTCTACGAGTTCCACTTGTGAGTATATAGCCCAAGGAATTCAAAGCAGGATATTGAAGTATTTGCACACTGATGTTCCTCACAGCATTATTTATATTACCCAAGAGGTGGAAGCAATCCAGATGTCCATTGACAGATGAACACATAAAGAAAATGAAGTATATACATATATGGAATATTATATAGCTTTAAAAAGAAGGAATTCAAGTCACATGCTACAAAGCAGATGAAATTTGAGGACACTAGACTAGACAAAATAATGTAGTCACAAAGAGACAAATACTATACAATTATAGGAAAATACTTATAAAAGTTAAAATCATGGAAACAAAAAGTAGAAAGGCTATTATCCAGGGCTGGAAGGTAAAGAGGATATCCTATCTAGTGGATACAGAAATTCAGTGTTGCATGACGAAAACTTCTAAGGAATTGTTACACGGTATTGTTTAGGGAATAATGGCAAGAATAAAAAGTCTGTGCATGTTCAGTACAGATCTAATATTTTTTTTGAATGGACTAGTAGATTTAGGCAAAAGTTATCAGTAGGTGCTCACACTGAGAAAGCAAAGACATTATAATGCCTCTGTATTGAAGTAGATAATGACATCATTATAGCATTTTAACAATAACAACAAAAAAATCTGACCAAGTATCTGGTTCTATTAGAAAATACACATGAAATACAGAGAGGAAAATTTTGTTTAATGACAACTTGTGAGTGCAATCATTAAAATCCACTGTATAGGAAAGGCTCTACAGAATGTTCAGGTTTCTTAAAAAAATAACTTAGAGACAGGGATGCATGGGTAGCACATATATCTTAAGGGACATATCTGCCATTTGGAATGTACAGCCTTATTTGGATTTTGTTTGAAGAAACCCTGAAACAAAAAATAAACAATACTTATATTGTTTATTATTTAATTAATATTTATTTAATGAAAATAATAAAACAAGCAGGGAGATTTTAGTAAGGATGAGATAGACAGTTGATGGTATTAAATTTTCTCTGCATTCCCATGTTTATTTCAGCCCTATTGATAGCCAAGGAATGGAAATAACCTAAGTGCTCATCAATTAATGAATAAAGAAAATATGAAACAGACACCATGGAATACTATGCAGCAAAAGAAAAGAACAAAACTCTGTTTTCCGTGACAACACAGATGGAAATGGAGATTACTTTCAAGGAGGCAAGCCAGGCACAAAAAGACAAATACCCTTTGAGCTCACTCATATGCAGAATCTAAAAAAAAGTCAACCTCATAGATGTTGAGAGTAGATGGTACCAGAGGCTGGGGAGAGCTGAGTGGAAAGGAGGAATGGGGAAGGTTGATCAATGGGTAGTAATTTGCAGTTAGAAAGGACTAAAAAGTTCTGTTGCTCTATTGCAGAGTGGGGTGAGTGTAGATAACAGCAATCATTGACCATTTCTAAAAGTTGGAAGAAAGAACTTTAATGTTTTTACCATAAAGAAGTGATAAATATTTGAGGGGACAGGGACATTTAACCTAATTTAAACATTATGTGATATTTGCCAATACCAAACATCACATGGTACCCGCAAACATGTACAATGTTTGTTTTTTGATGTATCAGTTAAAAATTAAAAAAGGAAATTTCTTCTGTCCACAAATACTTATGAGAATGTGTGTTTGAATAATAATGACTTTGCCATTGTTTTAAAAATGTTTTTTCCTTTTATGTATATATACATTCCCATAATATGTGACATGCCTGTGTATGTATATGTATATTAGATATAACCAAGTACACTAATAAAATTGTATAACACTTTAGTTGCGCTTCAAATTACAGGGTTGGATGGAGAAAGAGTGAGTGGAGGTGAGTAGATCATTGCTGAAGCTGAGAGCAAGATGGGTGAGGTTCAGACATGATTTTTTTCTACTTTTGTTTATATTTGGAATATTCCATTACTGAAACCGTTTCAACAAGGAAAAAAGAAGAGAGAAATTATAGATGTTCTTGCAGACTCAATGGCTACCAATTGTAATAATTAGCAGAATCTTCAAATTCTGTAAGTTGAAGCAAGTTATAGGGAATTAAAGATTAAGGAGCTATATTGAGAGAAAAAACAGTTTTTTTTCAATGCAGGCTGTGATTTACTTACGTTTTTCTGGTTGATAAATGAGGTTACAGTGCATCATATGAAGAGTTATCAGAGCCATGAGTGTAGACATAATAGGAATAAGTAAAACAAAGGTCCAGGCCCCGGAGTGCTGGATGTAAGATATTCCCAGAAAGACAACAGTTGCGTTTAGGTTCTTGAGCCAATAAAACCTGGGAGACAGACACAAATAAAACAGCATTGAGTTACTTCAGATAACAATTGCTGATTTTAATGCTTTTATTAAAATGTAAGTATAAACTAGTGGCATGTTAGCAGAACCAGATTTTGAAATATTGTTTATCAGACTTCTTAAGAAGTGGATACACATCAACCTGTTTTAGCTGTCATTATCCTTGCTTTATTTCTCTTTAGGAATAGATAACCATAAGAATGTACACCCTTTTATCTAAAGTGGAGTTCCAAAAACTTTTTCTGTAAAGTGCTTGACAGAAAATATTTGAGTTAATTGTGGAACTGAAAAAGCTTAGACAATGCCCAGTCACTCGAATACCCCTCATGAGCCTGCAAAAGGTCTGAAGCTCAGAGATGAATGTCCCTGTATCTTCTGGTTTTTACAGTACAAGGAGACAGAAAACTCAGGAATACCTAGCTTGAAGTCCTGCTGAGCAGTGGTGAGGGGCGGCCTTGGTAGTCATGAACCTAATGTAGGCATAGTGCGCATGACTGTGCGTTCCGCTGCAGACGTGTGCGGCTGTGCGAGCCCAGCTGTGAAACGGCCGGAGGTGGATTCAACCAAGACTGCTGCCTCTTCCACACAGGAGAGTACCACAAAGTGAGAGGAGGGGAAATAGGGATGGAAGATGAGGAATTGAGTGGCTGATTGAAGACCAGCCCCACCTTATACTACCTCATTTCATCTGGTGGTTGGTAATGGAGGCCGAGCCCCTGCTGCACCCAGCAGCCACCACCAGGTGGGCGCATTAGAGCACTTACCCGGGCGAGGGTGGAAGAGCAGCTCCTCACTTGCCCACCAACATCACCTCGGTGGGAAATCAGCGACCCGCCTGCTTTTGCAGGGGTGTGTGTGTGTGTGTGTGTGTGTGTGTGTGTGTGTAGAATACTAGAATCCACTCATCTTTGATTAAACTATAAGGGACAGTGAAGGGCGGGCAGTTTTCTCAAAGTAATTTGCCAGAGCAGGGTAGGTATTATAAAAAAAAAAAAATGTTTCTCCTATGTTAAGGACCCTTTCCTAGTTCTTTGACTAAGGGGAGCAGACTTTTCTTGGAGTTCCCTCTCTCTCTCCTCTGGCTCTTGCCCCTCTCAGCGCTGGTTGGCTGTACCTGGTCCAGCCTTCTCCATTGCCCCCACTAATGAAAAAAAAAAAATCCCATGAAACTCACTGCCATCTTTGCCCAAGTTCCAAGGTCCCTAGGCAGCATCTGTCCTCTTTCTACCTTCCAGAATCTTCCTATATTTGTTTTCTGTATTACAAGTAGTTTTTTTTTCCTCCTCTAAGAAGTACCTAGAAAGAATGGGCCACTCTATATTGGCCAATACTGGAGTCTTCCATTTTATTAAATTGTACAATCTGTCTTCCTATTATTGATTGTAAAAGTTTTTCATATATTCTGAATGCAAGTATTTTGTTAGGTACATGTTCTGCAAATGTTTTCTTATAATCAACAACTTGCCTCTTCATTTTCTCAATGACAACTTTGGATAAGCAAAGGCTTTTACTTAAAAAAATTCGATTTAATTTTTTTTTTTGTCTTTTGGTTTATAGTTTTTGTGTCCTACGTAAACAATTCAGTTTACATCTGGGTCATAAATATTGTCCCCTACAATTTTTAAAATTAGTTTTTTGGTTTTAGAACTTACATAAACTTAATGATCCACTTTGAACTTTTTTCAGTATGGTGATATGGGTAATTTTTTTCCTATATGGATATTCAGTTATTCTGGAACAATTTATCGAAGAGATGATCTTTACTTCATTGATTTTTTTGACATCTTCGTTGAAAATCAATTGACAATATAAATGTAGGTCTATTTTCTGACTCAATTCTATTCTACTAATCTATTTTTATGCCAATACTACACTGTCTTGATTACTATTGTTTTCTCTTTTTTTGTTTTAACAGCTTTATTGAGATATAAAGATGAACTGCTTTGTTAAAAATACTGTATACACATGTATATATAATATAAATGTATAATTTGATAAGTTTTGAATCTATGTACCCATGAAATCATCACCACATTCAATATAAGGAACATATCTATCACTCCTAAAAGTTTCCTCAAGACCCTGTTTAATCTTTCTGCCTCTTCTTACCACCTTGTCCCCATCTCCACTGATCTTTTTTCTGTCACTACCAATGAGATTGCAATTCAGAGATTTTTTGTGATGGTGTGTGGAGGGGGTGTGGTGAAGAGGTAAATTGAATTGTCCCTTTCCATATTTTTTATTTTTTAGAATGCTTATTTTGAGAATCGCCTTTGTTGTTGTATTTATGAATAGTTCATTCATTTTCATTGTCAATTAGTATTCTATTATGTAAATATACTGCTGTTTATTAATTCATCTGTTGATAGATATTTTTTTCTAGCTCATGGCTATTAAAAGTAATGCTATAATGAGCTTTCATGGGCAACTCTTGGTATAGACATAGATGTTCATTTTGGGGGATTAGCAACCTAGAAGTGGAATGGCTGGGTATTATGTAGATAAATGTTTAACATTTTAGGCAGCTTTATTTCTTTTCTTTTCTTTTTTAGTGTACCAGGGATTGAACTCAGAGGTGCTTAACACTCACTGAGCCACATCCTCAGCCCTTTTTGTATTTTTATTTAGAGACAGGGTCTAAGTTATTTAGGGCCTTGCTAAGTTGCTGATACTGGCTTTGAACTTATGATCCTCCTGTCTCAGCCTCCCGAGCCGCTGGGATCACAGGCATGCACCACCATGCCCAGCTCATTTTAGGAAGTTTCCAAGTGGTTTCAAGCAGTTGTGATGCACATGTATGTGACAATTCTCATGCCTCTATGCTTGCTATGGCAAAATTACGTTGGCTTCTTTTTGTGGTTGTACTGCGTATTTCCTGAGTGATGCTGAACATCTTTTCAAGTGTTTCTTGGCTGTCTGTGCATCTTCGTTGATGACATTTTCTGTTCGAGCATTTTGCCCATCAAAAAATTGGGTGGTTTGCATTTTTCTTATTCAGTTTTAATAGTTCTTTATACATTCTGGATATAAGTCCTTTATCAAACATGTGATTTTCAAATATTTTCTCCCAGTCTGTGACTTGTCTTTTCGTTTTCTAAACAATGCCTTCTGAAGAGCAAAGATTCTTAATTTTGATGAAATGAAATTATTTAGGCTTTTTTCATGGATCATGCTTTTGGGTTGTTTCTAAGAAATGTTTGCCTGTGTGATCGTCACTGAATATTGTCACTGTTCGTTTTTCTTCAATTCTGATTTGGAACAGAAAGAGCAATGAAGTTGGAATTAGTGAGCGAGGGATAGAATGTTAGAAGAGAAGATCACACAGGTAATTCTAAGAAATGAAGTGACTAATGGAAATTCATGTTATGGTGTACAGAATCCATCTGTCCTGGTGAAGCCTCTTAAGGAGGGGGTAATTGGGCTGGATGTCCTTTTTGTACATCTTTCCTGGTCTTTGCAGTTATAGTTTTATGACACTATAATTGCCTTATTAATACGGGCTTTAACATTTGAAATTACCTTTCATTCATCCTTCTCATCACATTTTATATACCATTAGTTATAAATATTGTCCTTCCTCTTTGAAATGGTGGTCAGAAGACGTGAGTTTGAACCACGATGCAATGCTGATAATCACATGAACAGTGACATTATGCCCTCTGAGATTCAGGGTCATTTTTAAAATGAGGAGCACACCTTCTAAACAAGGTATGTGTAAGAATTGAATGAAGAACACAGACTGCAGCTGTGTGGTGCTAGGTAAATATTGTCACTGTTGTTATTCTTCAATCCTGATTTGGGACAGAAAGAGCAGTGAAGTTGGAATTAGTGAGCGAGGGGTAGAATGTTAGAAGAGAAGATCACACAGGTAATTGTGGTCTTCATCTTTTAGGACCTGGTGGCCATGGAAATGAGTTTGGATTTTATTCTCGGTGCATTGGGAAGCCATTGAAAGGGAACTGAGCAGTGGACCTATAAAGTCTAATTTTAAGTGAAAAAAAAATTATTGTGTCAGTTCTATGAATTGTAGAAAAGGCCTGGCAAAGAGACCCATCCCAGCTATTGTACTAGCCTGCATGACAGCGAAGAGGGAATTGAACCAAAGGGGCAGCAAATTAAAGGTTTAAAAGTGGATAGACAAGTGGTATATGTTTGGAAAGTAGACATGTCGAATTGGGCTAGTTTCCTCATTGTTCCAGAAACACACTCGCTCATTTTTGTCTACGACTTTTCATATTCCTTGGATTTCCATGTCTCTATATAAATTTCTTGTCTTTCATTCCACGTTCTCTTGCATATTCTCATCCCTGAACTTCGAAAGCAAATATTCATTCTCCAATTATTTCACTTTTGTCAGTTTTGTTTCTCATTTGTAGATTATCTAGATGGCTGATGAAAACACCTTATTCTCTGTCTCCATGGAACCTAGCACAGAACTAGGTCCACAATAAATGGATATTAAATGGCTAATTGATTAATAATGTACCACCTATTATAAAAATGGCTAAATCAAACAAATAATATTAAAAATTCCTCTCAATAATTAATATAGAAACATAATAGAATATTGAATATGGTCATGCTGAGAAAACTGATTTGGGGTAGTGTACTAATGGAAATTTATCTATTCCAATACAGGTGAGGTACAAAGTTAGAATTTTCTAGGAAAACTGGGTGGAGTCCCTAGGCTCAGCCTCACGTTATCCTTTCAAGCTGTTGAAGCTGTGCTGCTGAATTCTGCTGTAGCGACCAAGATGCTGGAGCTGAGAGCAATGTTATAGTTCCTTCAGTCTTTAGGAACCCCTCCCCACCTTTTAGAGTTCAGCACTGTTAAGAAAATCCAAGAGGCCACTATGTGACTCTTTCATATACCCTGCAGTGATGTAAACTGAATTGCTATAAAGAAGGTCAAGGAAAAGTACAGTTATTCCAAAACTTAAGACTTGGGAAAGGTAGTTAGAAACCAAAGAATTATGGTGCTGCATATCTATGTATAAGGAGTGATTTCACATAAAGTACTAAATGTATTTTAACGAATACCATCCAACCTATTTGATTGTGTAATTTTCTGAAAGAATTACCTAGTATGGGCATGTTTTATATATGTCTTTGTTGATCCATGGACAGGACAAGCCACAGATAATTAAGGGTGAAATTATATATGTATCATCAGTTAAAAAAAAAAGAAAAGAAATAAAAATCCACCATCTTCCAACTCACCATTAAGATGCTTTTCATCTCATAGCTCACTAGTAAATGGAATATCTAAAGCACCTCTCACACAGAAAGTCAGAGAGCAAAGCACTAAAGCAAAACAAATACCGGTGATTAAGGAAAATTGAAAGCATCAGTAAAAATATGTTTCTTTAGTCTACTTTTAAATACAGACTGGAAACTGCAAATAACTGGTAGCATATAAGTAGCAATTTTTTCTTGTCTTCATGATTCTATGTTGTTGAATACAAATAAGAAAAAAATTGTTGTAGAAAGCTCAGCAATCCTTTTGAGAGAACTTATTTGAAATATTCACTTAATTTATTTAGTAGTAATTTTATAATCACTTGAATATTTTTGTCATTTCTTGACTGACCAATTTTGACATGCTTTGGATTGATTTTAAGTGATTTTAGGAGACATGACTGAAAGTGGTCTTTTCTAACCTGAGAAAGTATCCGAGAGTGGAGGCAAACTTCCTGCAAGTTTCTGGTCTTCATGAGATTAGTGGACAATTTAAAGACCTCAGAGCGAGTGTTTTAATTCTACGTTGAACAACACTGAGGTAATTCTCCAGGGCATTTGTGACTGTTCAGTGGGATAAAACTAAACTGTTTAGAAGAATCAATGATACACACTTGGACACTGATTTCATGGTGGTTGCTTCTTTTAGCAAAACCCTGAGCCCATTGTACTTCAAAGAATATTCTGGCAGCCATGTATTTGGAGAAACAAGGAGCAAATAGGGTTTTTTTTACTTCTTTGTTTTTATCTGTGAATTTTTTTTTAGTAGAGCTTTGAAAGAAAAATCAGTTTAATAAAAGATGATCATTGATCTTGATGAATAGGCGGCAGGATAAAAACAGCATATTTTTAATTGAGAAGTGTTGGGCACAGCTTCCTTCTCTTTCTCAAACTCTTCCTACTTCTCTCACTCTTGGGACCTGCTTCTATACCCCTTCTCCCACTTCTTTTGCCAATACCCCAATTGTAGCTGTTGTTTTGGTGTCTCATTTTCTTACTTCCTGCATTTAAGATCTTTTAACCACTACATGTTTACTGACAGATGGATAAGAATAAATCCTGCCTTACATACCTACCAAGATTAAAAGTGGCCCAGAAGGGCTAAGAAAAGGTAGGTGGCAACAACAGCAATAAGAAATGCAAGGACTTTATCTTTTTTCCCTCAGTATTCTTTAATTTCAAAAAGAGTTCTGAGTGCGTTTCCTGACAGCTTATAGTTTGGCCTAAGTAGAGAAAGAAGTTCTGGTTGAGAGGGTAGCATTTGTTAAAGGTAGCTAACACCAGTGAAAATAAAATTTTAGAAGGTGTAGTGATTTGATCAAAGCTATTTAGAGGTTACTCAGTAGGTATTCAAGTCACAGGATATTTTAGTATTAATAAAATTATGCACTACTTTCATCTTGTTGGCTGACGTGTGCCTTATAAATTGCTATTTTACTATTTAAGAATATATGTAGGTTTATGTTTTGTTTCTCTTTCTTCTCAAGAATTTCTCCATCAGGTAGATTTCTAAATGCTATGAGGCATCAGAACTTTTCAAAGTAGTCTGGCACACAGTTGTGCTCAATGTTTAGTTCCATTTCTTTTCAAAGTTATTTCAAGAACGAGTTTGCAAATCCTCTTTCCTTATGTCTATGGGATTGGTTTCAAAATCTGTTTCATCTTCTTAATCACGGGAAGAACTTGCTCTACTCAAAATGTTTGTTTCTTCCCAAATTCATATATTGACTCTTACCTCACAAGGTAATGGTATTTAGAGGTGCAGCTTTGGTCATGGGGTAGAACTCACCTGAATGCGATTAGTTCCTTTAAAAAGTAGGCCCAAGTTAACAATTAAAAATGAATATGTTGAATTCAACATAAGTGGTATTAAGCTTCATAAATGTTTAAAAGAAATACTGGTTAGTTTACAGAGTGAAAATACTAACACATCAAGTGTTAAAAATAAATTTAAGTACTATTGACTTCTTAAATTCTGCAGGGCAATATATTTGGGTCTATTAAATGTGCTTTTATATGCTAAAAAAGAAGGCCCAAGAGAGCTCCTTTGCCCCTTCTACCATGTGAAGATACAAGAAGCTGTGAATTTGCAGCCCATACTGGCATGAGGATCTCATTCTGGTCTCTAGAACTGTAAGAAATAAATTTCTATTGTTCATAAGCCACCAAGTCTGTGATACTTTGTTATAGTAGGCCATAACAGACTAAGATAGTACCTATTAAAAACATACTTTTCTCAACTCTCCTAAGAAATTCTGATCCAGGAGATTTAGGTTGGGTCTCCTAGGAACTTAAAACAAAAACCTTCCTGCTCCCTGGGTCCCACTTCAAAACAACACCATCATGACCTCCGGTGGCTGGGCCCAGGCATCAGTATATTTTTTTAGAATCCTCAGGTCGATCTAATATGCACTTAGAACTGAGAATCACTATTCTTAAACAATGCTCAGGTGACTATTGAAATGACTTCTGGAAAAATGTTGTGGGATAATACATTTTTGCTTCTATCATTTCCATAAAATAAAATATATTGCATTTGAGTATGAAAGTATTAAAATCAGACCATTTCTGTATGGGAAAGATATCATATAGGGCTAATCTGAGTATCAGATACTCACTATTTCTGAGATGAAAAAGTTTTTTTTTAGACTTCTTCAAGAACTTCACCAATATTTTAATTGGACCTTCAATCATGTATAATTCACTCTGGTATACCCTTAGCAACAGGCTGTATGTACAGATAGGATACAAGTTATCAGGTGAAGTAAATAATGTAAAGCAAGTTGAGGTTAATTGTGATAGAATTCAAAATTATGGCCATGAACAGTTAATTATCCACCATCATTTTGCTTCCAGAAAAGAATCTGCACGAGTATATTTACCTAGATTATTGCCAGTGTGGTGACTCATAACTGTACACTTAAGATTTGGGAAAATGCTGAAAGAGCCAGGTTCTGATCTGGATAAAAGCACAAGGATGTTGGCAAGTTATCATGCTTCTTGATTTCAGGGAGTTCGGCTTTATTCTTCCAATGAGGTACACAGTTGAGGAAGATCCAGTACCAGATGGTGATGTTGGCTAGGAGTGGTTTTCTCACCTACATTTGGCAGCCTTACTCGGAAGTGGTGCTTTCAGTGCCTGAGACTTCCAGTCTATGCTGCTTAACATGATTATGGGGAAGCGCTGGGTGGTATGGATGCAATGACACATCTCATTAAAGGTCTTGCAGCTATGAACATCTGACGTCTGTGCTAAAAACAGGACTGAATGCAGCTCTCAGTGGTTATAGATTTAAGTGGCGTGTTGTCTTTTAAAGGCACTACTGAAATTCATCACATTTTCCAGGCTAGTAATTTCTAGGGGCATTTTGGACTTGGAGACATGGATAATGATCTAATGGACTCTCCATTTTAAATATGGTCTTCTGTTAAATAGGTTCTCTCTTTCTCGGCATTAAGATAATTATTTTAGCTGATGACTTATTTATCATTTAATAATTATAATTATCATGATTTAATACCTAAGATGTGCTATGATATTGTATATAGAGGCAATACGATGGCCCTCCAAAGTGTTCCATTTTGTGGTTGAGGAACCTGGGGCTCTAAGAGATTAAGGAACTTGCCCGAGGCCATACAATCCCTGAGGAGTAGAGCTAGTATTCCGCCAGCTCCCCAGCGAGGACTCTGTCCATCTTGCCACCAACTCCTGCAGTTTGTCGTGGACCAGACTTAGCATGCATTTCTTTAAAGTGCAGTAAGTGGATGTCCATAAACACTGGTGGTCCTGTAGTTTAGTATTCAAATCGAGAAGAAGAAAAGCTAAAGCAACTGGATTCAACCTTCAAGGGGCTTTCTGTCCAGGCTTTTAGCTCATTAAAGAATAACATTCGGATTCTTTATATACATTTGTAGAGGCTTTAATTTTAGGTCGTTAAAATGCTACATGATTGCTTTTATCAGAGACTCTAATAAAATTACAAAATAATAAAAAGCAAATCTAAATGTGTTCATCTTCAGCTTGGCCTGGCTCCTCACAGAGGCAGAAATATATTTTCACTCCCTTTCCCATCCTCCTTCTCCAAGCCCTAAAGCATAATCCCACTGGGAGTCCCCTCTGTTTCCCAAAGGAAATATTTCATTCATATAATGTCTCCTTTGTAATCAACACTGAGAAATGTCACTTTGATTAAACACAACTCTGAATGACTAAGACCACAGTACAATAAATTCTCCAGAGCTATCTTTCAGAACAACTGATTGCTCTCCGGTCTTAATCCTCCAGAGTCTTATTTAATCAAAATGATGTTGCTAATTAAGGATTAAAACCTCCGAATAGAATAAAAAAGAAGGATTTTTCTTTCTCCTTTGGGCAGGTCAAGGAGGCAGAATTTGCCATAAGGAAGTAAAGAGTCCCTTCCACCTTCAGTAAACTGCATTTTCTCTGACATTAGGACTTAATCCAAAATAGGCCCGAGTGCTTTGTAATATTAATATAATTGGGGGTGGGAGCAGAGAAAGAGAAGGGAACTGACTTAATGACTACATATACCAAGACAATATTTACTTAAAATGTTTTTCATTTGATGCTTCTAAAAGGAAAATTTTAAGCATTTTGTTTGATGCTATCTGTGCATTGCTTTTAACCATTGCAAACACTGATGGAGAGACAAAATATTTTAGAAAAATGTTGGCAATCCATTTTTACAAAAGCAGAGGGAATAAAAGACTTAATGTAACTGCATTAGTCAGCTTTCAGTCTCTGGGCAGTGCATGGGGATAGGGAACATGCAGGGGAGCAAAGCTTCTCACATCCTGGTGTCCAGGCAGCAAAGAGCGTGAGTGGAAGGGGCTGAGGTCCCATTATCCCCTTCATGGGCACACCTGCAGGGACCTGCTTCCCCAGCAAGACACCACCTCGTAAAGGTTCCACTGCCTTCCTCTAACATCACCAGCTGGGGACTAAGACTTCAAAACATGGGCCGTCCATGGGCATTTCAAATCCAAACTGTAGGAGCATCTCCCATCTATTTGACATCTGCTGATGATTAACAAAACCCAAAAAGAAATTGTATGCTCAATTCTGAGCTAGTCTTCTTTACGATCCAAATTTCAATTTTTTTCTTGAGTTTCTATTTAGTTATAGAAAGTGGTTCCTTTAAAAACAGATAAAATAATGAACTATGTAAGAACAAATGGAAGAGACAAAGATTCACAGAAAAGTATTTTGGTTTTCATGAAATACAAACTCTTAAATTTTGGGGTGAATTGGATTAGAAACAGGTGCTGGTTGATGTTAACAAATCGTAAAATACTTTCACATTTTGTCATCTCCTCTGTGCATTGGCCTGTGAATTTATAATCCCTGCCAAATTAGTCTATTACAATGTAGACATAACTAATAATAACAGCTACCATTTTTTGATCACCTGCTATGTGCCAAGTTTTCTGCAGGCGATGTGTATAATATTGCCTCTAATAAAACCTGAGAAATATTATTATCCCCCTTCAGTGAATTAGAGAATAAATGACTTGTTCAAGGGCAGTAAGTTTGTATTAAGTGCAGTTGAGACTTCCAACAGGCCTGTTTGGCTCCAAAGCCATATTCTATTTAACATGGCAAGCCACTTTACATCTTTTTACTTGGAGGATAAATGTATCAATGTGCCTTGGGAATGGGCTGATTAGCTGGGCTGGTCTGACCCATAAGTTCCCATAATTATTGACTGTCTCGGACATCATCACACCATCACTTACCCAGTCCAGCCAGGAACAAACACCAGCTGGCTGCTATGAACACAAGACCAGGAACGGAACACTGAGAAAACCTAAAAGGGAGAAGATTGTCATAAATCTGTTTGTTTTCCTAACCTGTGCTACTTACCAGTTAAAAAAGGACATTTGCTTCTTAGATTCTTGCTCCCAAAGACCATAAGCAGCCAGTGGACAGACGATGGCTCTTATTCCTCCTGTGCCAAGGGAGAGGGCCAGCAGTGCTACATGAAACAGTCTGTTCTGCTCCTTAGTGGGTATGTGGTTAATCACGTGGTAAGAGCCGATGAAGGAATCTTCTGAGGGGAAAGCAACCCCAGATAACAAGACAGTGCCTGTGTGGAGAAAAAAAAAATACATAGAGCATAGATCCATGGAATCACCAAATCACAGTACAAATAAGATTTTTCCTCTGAAAGTCGCATCATTATGTGATTGTCTCATTAAGATATTTATGTTAATCATTGCAATTTCAGAGATAGCCTGATTTTTGTAAGTGTAAAAATTTCCTCTATTGTGTGTATTAACCAGAGTTCTCATGTTTTTCTTTCCTCACGACATCCCACTCTTGAACTATCTTTTCCTCTCAGAATGTATAAGCAAATTGTGTCCATTTTAACAAAATGAAAGCAATTTAGAAAAGCATCATGTAAAAAATTAAATGTCTGTATCACCCCCCCC
>CM053403.1:83482887-83556318 GCA_028644305.1 Xerus rutilus | reverse complement strand
TAGTGACAGGTCGGAACTTAATGGTACTTGTGAGTGGGGAGACAAGGAAATAACTCGTAGTAAGGAAATGAGTGGATATGGAGTTGACATTTTTTTTTTTTTTTTTTGCCAAATTTGAAAGTAAAGATTTTTATTCTGGTGTAGTGACTTACCCTGGAATTCAGACTGATAGGAATTACCAGCTTAAACAAGAAGTTACCAAGTGTTACTGAAGTGGCCTGTTACTGAGTCAAACAGAATAAATTATTCATGTTTTTGTTTAAATGTCTCTTTATCAGAAAGTATTTCCTGATAGAAAATAGCAACCCTGGCACTCTCTATTCCCTGGTACTGTCAAGCCCTGGTACAAAAACAAACAAAAAACAAAAAAAACCATCTTTTGATAAACATATTCCTGAACTATTCCAATTATTCTACATGAACTACAAAAAACTTTTCAGCACATTTCATATTTTTTTGTGAGGCAAATTAATTTCATATTTCACATAGGATTTGTAAAAAATTTGGGTTTGGGGTATTAAGTGGGAAACAGTGTAAGAAGAACAGAAGATAGACATGTAAAGAAATAATTGTTATAAAATATAATAAATGCAGTGCTATAGGTATCAAAGCATCCTCTAACACACTCACATTTATCAGCATCTTAAAGAAAATACAGAATGAAATAGATTGAAACAACATTCTTACTTAATTTATCACACTTTGTGCTAAGAGCAGGGTAAGAGTAACATAAACCAAGAAGTCTAACCAAAATCTCTTCAGTTAAATTGCAAACAGTCCAGTCAGTAGAAGAGCACTCACCTAGGAAATGTAGAAACAAGCAGATATATACCAGTTTATTTCTTCCTAGGTAGACATCAGGCAGCCACCCCACAAGCACAGGGGTAAGTACTGAAGTTCCAATAAAACACAAGTTCAAAATGGCTGCCTGGTAATTGTGGTAGCCCAGCTTGATGGTGCAAAAGGGGATCATGTTGCAGACGACCTCAAAGAAGGTGAACCTCTCACATAGTTCCACCAGAAGTAAACAGATTCCAACCTGAATTTTTTTCACAGAATTTGGTGATGAAAAATAACCCATATGTCTTACAGTTTTCTCCCTCTCAATGCTGTGATGGAAGGCCACTTCCTCATCTGTTACTGCAAAGTCTGCAACAGACATGACCACCCTCCTCGAATACAACTGGTGTTAGTGGTTTGGTCTTGGTGATTTTTACCCCCATCCCTCTAATGAGAAAATAAGTAAGATTGTTGCTTTGAATTTCACATCTCTATGTAAAAATTTTTAAGGTTTTTGCACATTAATGTTGTTCATTTTGATGATCCAGAAGCACAGGAGAGGAGACTTGAGTATTTGAACATTCATGGTTCAGTGTAGCCAAATCTGATTTGTTTGTTTAATTACTTAGAGACTAAATTAGGCTCTTCCTCCAAAATTATATTGAATTACAATGAATCCAGTTGCATACGTATGGAAACTCGTCTGCCTCACACTGATAAAAGGCTTAAATACTGAGCCAAAAGAAGCAGTTTTTCAGGAGAATTTGAGCAGAGATCAAGGAATAATTTGAGTCTAATAATTTCTGATATTTTAATTAAACAAGCCAGAATAGTACCACGAGATAAAACGTGAAAGGAAATCTGTTTTGAGGGGGCAGGATACCTTATCATTATTACATTTCTTGTTATTTTTGGTTGGAATTCTGATAAGAAAGTTAATTAGGTAACAAAAGTGCTAGTACATTTAGGTAACAAGCAGAGTTTACAAGAAAGTAATTTAAGTGTACTAATGAAAGGAGAAAATATTAAACAAAACCCCACTTCCTTTAAGTTGACCCCATGCTTGTAGAACAGCCTCTCAGAGGAAATCAGAATCAAAAGGCACCATTTGACTCCCTTATTATTAATCAGTAGTTAGGGATACTGGCAACCAGCCTTCACGTGCTTTGGGAAATATTGGATCTGGTCTCACCCTGACCCTCCCGCTAGGTGAATGGATATATTAGCATTCTACTTTGTAAAGCAGGAGGGTACCAATTAAGTAAAAAAGTGGCATCAAAACACCACCTTAACATTTAGGGGTTTAGCTACAAGAACTTAGAAAGACAAGGGGATGGAACTATTGGGTTCAAGTCATAATAATTCAGCACATGAGTACAGGAATGTTATTTTCTTGTTGGAATCAAAGCCAAAAGACTGCTGGGCACAGTGATACATGCCTGTAATCCCAGAGACTTGGGAGGCTGAGGCAGGAGGATTGCAAGTTCAATGCCAGCTTCAGCAATTTAGCGAGGCTCTAAGCAACTTAGAAAGAGCCTGTCTTGGTATTTTAAAAAGGGAGTGGAGCTGGGGATGTGGCTCAGTTAAGTGATCCTGGGTTCAATCCCTGGTAACAAAACAAAACCCAAAAGACTAATAAAGGTTTTAGACTGATTTGTATCTTTTGTCCTGAGAGATTGGGAACAAATACTTTGTTTTCCCCCTTCTGATAGTCTTTTTGTACCAGTAGCTATCTGTATCTGCTCAGCATTATTTTTTCCCACTTTGTCAATCACGTGTTATTTTTCCTTTGTGTAGAGTGATGAGGCAATTTACTATCCAAATTTGGGCAGTTTTGTGAGTGAAACGTACATTACCTATAGTTATTACTGAAAAACTGGTGTAAACTAGGATTGTTCAGGGCCAACTCCAACATGGTGTCAACTTACTTTTGGGGAATGATGCTTATTTATTACATGAATTCATAGTGGGGCTGTTAATCAGAGTGTCACTTTTTTTTCTCACCAAAGGGGTTCAATGCATGGCCTAAGAGATTCTTTTTACTTTCCCCTTTAGCTGTTATAATCATTGTGGAATGACTCAAGAATGCTTATATTGGAAGTTGAATCATTCATAATGCAATGTCTGAGGAAATTGCCCATGAGGCCCCAGTGGAGAACTTAGCCACTCTCTGGTTCTTATCCTCCAGGAGGCAGGAAAAGGTTGTCCTTCTGTAAAAGACTCTGATCATTCCAATCAATTTAAGGAGGTCAGGGTCTTCAGGAAAGTGTTTGAGGGTATTGAGGAATCTCCAGCTGGGTCCAGAGTTTCATTTGGGCTTCAACATCACCTCCCAATCTTTTATGGTCCTCATCTAAGACTATATCTCCCAAGGAATATGTGCTAGTTAAAGGCCAAAATGAGAGGAAGAGGAGGTGGAACTAAAGACCAGGAGAAAGAAGACCTTGGGTTTATCTACTGTGGGTCTGTGGATTTGGAGATCGTACAACTACTGATGAACCCTTTCCTGTTGCTTGGGATAGTCAGATCTCAGGAATCGTCAGCAGTGCTGATCACATCTATGTAGTGTATATTTGCATATGTCATCCAAGCTTATCAGAATCAAGAGAGACCATGTACAAGTTTTCCACCTGCATCTTCAGAACTCCAATAGGATGGGTTGGTGTGCAACTTGCTGTAGGCTCAGCTCCTTAGCCTCCTGCTCCATCTTATCCTGGGACCAGCAGCATGTCAGAAATTGGTGGTGGTTGTGGTTGTGGAGTCTTACAGACCTGAAGGTACCCCATTGGATGTCCCAGCACCACCTTTGCTTTAATTTTTGTTTTGTGAAAAAGACGTTATCTGGGTAGACCCCTAATCTTCCATTATAAAGAGGTTCTGGAAATTATACAGTATATATACACTTGTTATTCTGCCCAGTGTGAAAGAGAATTACTTTAACGCTAGAAGATAATACCTTGTATAGTTCCAAGCTCAAAATTCTCCAGTTTGGTGTATATTCTCCTTCTTGGGGGGATGACTAAGAGTAAAGGCTGGCTGTGTGTGGTTGCACATACTTGTAATTCCAGAAACTCTGGAGACTGAGGCAGAAGGATTTTAAGTTCAAGGCCAGCCTAAGCAATTTGGTGATACCCTGTCTCAAAAATAAAAAATAAATAAATAAAAAACTCCATGGTAAAGCACCTCTGGGTTCAATTCCTAGAAGGAAAAAAAGTGAAGGTGGTTGGACTCCGGCAGAGTTTTTATTCCACACCATGCAAAGACCATTTTAGACCTTGCTATTGTGTTGAATTCTACATAGAAGTGTATCTATGTAATGTTAGTAAGATGGGAATGACTTATCACATTATGATGGTAAATTTGGTTGGGCAACAGGGTTCTTACATTTGGTCAAATATTCTGGATGTCTCAGTGAGGATGTTTTTGGATGAGATCTACATTTAAATCAGTGGCTTTTGAGTAAAGTATATTGCCTCATCCAGTCAACCAGGGGCTGCATAGAACAGAAGACCCACCTTTGTGGAGCAAGGGCGACTTCTCCAGCAGACTGCTGTGGAATTCATATGCAACATGGGCTTTTCCTGATTTTCCAGCGGTCTGCTTTGTGGACTCAAACCTTCACTCTTTCCTTCACTCTTTACAGTCTGTCAACCTCCCTCATTAAAATATGGACTTACCAAACCTCCACAATCACATGAATCAATCCTCAGAATAAATTCTTTCCTGTAATGCACACCCTACTGGTTGTTTGTCTGGAGAATGCTGAACAATACAGATACCATCTATATTACCCCCCTTTTTCTTTCTTTTTGATCATGAAGGAAAAAGAAAGAGCTTAAGAGCATGGAACCCATAGCATCCAAATTTATATATGTAACTGAGACACATCTCTTGAGTTCCCAATAAACTGTTGGATATCTTCTCCTAGCTTTCTCACTGAAATTCAAATAAGTGTTCTAAACTTAACTTGTTACCTTCTTTCACATTATGCTCCACTTGCCTTGTTTCTTTATGGTTTACAACATTACCCCTTACTCAAATATTCAAGTCAGGAAACTGAATGTCCTGGATCACTCTTTATTTCTTCCTGGTTTATTGTATCTACCTTTTCCCAGGAAATAATTTGTCCATATTTTATTGGTGCATTATAACTATACACAATGGCAATATTCATTGTTACTTATTCATACATGTACATGGTGTAACAATATAATTTAGCCAATGTTTTCCCCCATTATTTTCCCTTTCCCTCTCTTTCTCTTTCTGCCTAGTCCCTTTCCTCTGCTCTACTGGTCTCCCTTTGATTTTCATGATATCCTTTCTCCCATCTTTCTTGTGATTTTTCCTCTCTAACTTCCACATATGAGAGAAAGCATATGACTCTTGATTTTCTGAGTTTGGCTTATTTCACTTTACAGAAGGGTCTCGAGTTCCATCCATTTTCCTGCAAATGACATAATCTCATTCCTCTTTATGGCTAAATAAGACTTCATTTTGTATATACACCACATTGTCTTTATCCATTCGTCCACTGACAGATAAATAGACTGGTCCCATAGTTTGGCTATTATGAATTGTGCTGTTATAAACATGGATATGCATGCATTTCTATGGTGTGCTGACTTTAATTCTTTAGGATAAGCACCAAGGAGTGGTACAGCTGGCTCATATGGTGGTTTCATTCCTAGTTTTTTGAGGTACCTCTATGCTGTCCCGGGAAATATTTATTGAGTCTCTAACATGTGCCAAATACTATTTTAGTCTTTGGAGGTTGGAGGAGGACTGTCAATTAAAATTTCTGATATTTCATAAATTCATTCTTTTTCTTCATCTCTGTGCTCTGATCTTAGCCTGAGCCCTCACACATTTCTGGCTTGCATTGCTGCCTCCAGTCATGCTTCTTTATCAAACCTCAGTCATGTGCACATCATTTTCATCAATTTTCCATAGTTGTATATCCTCTTGTACCTCTGATGCTCCTTATTTTTGTCATCTCTTATGTTATTTTTCTAATAATCTTATTTAAAATGCTTTGATTTTTAAAAATCAATTAAATATATTTAACAAGGAAACTTTAAGTTACTACTACAAATGGAAGTAAAACAAATATAACATGAATTAAGAATACTACTTAACATTAAGTATTTTTTTCTTGGTGGGTCAGGCTCTTTTCCAGGTATGACTTCATTTATCTTTGAAACCATCTCATGAAGAAGCTCCCACTTTTATGAGTCCATTTGAACATTATTGAAACTGAGACATTTATAAGTAAAGAACTTACTTAACATCAGTAATAAGTAGCAGAGCAGGAACTGGAATATAGGTGGCTGATGCCAAACTTACACTCAACAGATACTTGCTTTTTCCTTTATATGATAAAAGTGATTGAAAGATGATGGACAAACAACCACTTTCGCTGCCAATTCCACATTACCTAATGCCCATGCCACATGTCACCTAAAGGCAATTCAATTTCTTTTTCTTTTTCTTTCTTTCTTTCTTTTTTGGTACAAGGAATTGAACTCAGGGGTACTCGACCACTGAGCCACATCCCCAGCCCTATTTTGTGTTTTATGTAGAGACAGGGTCTCACTGAGTTGCTTAGCACCTCGCTGTTGCTAAGGCTGGCTTTGAACTCGCGATTCTCCTGTCTCAGCCTCCCAAAGTGCTAGGATTACAGGCGTGCACCACTGCGCCCGGCTAAAGCAATTCTATTTCTTAGAGACACTCCTCTATTTAATTCTTCTTCAACTTCCAGACATTTATTAATTTTTCAATGTGTTCCCCTGCCTAAAATTTGTAAATAGTTCTTTTGGACTATAGGTTCAAGTTATGTGGGAGTGTCAGGCCCTCTAAGACAGAATTCCTGCCTGGTGATACCTCCTTGCCATCCTGCCTGGGCTGGACCACAAGCTCACAGTTCTGTGGCTGTGCCATGCTCTTGCCTCTCTGCTATTTCATACACTGTTTGTTTTGCTGTGAACGTTTTGGTTTTCATTCACTTTGGGAACCTCTCTTCATTCTTTAAACCTCAGCATAAGGACACCACCTTTAGTAAAGGTTCTCAAAGCTGGACTCGTATTTGTACTTTTAAAACACTGTGTACATCTCTTTTAATGTATATTATATAATTAGTTTGTATGCCTATTTTTGTTGCTGAATATAAATTCTTGGAGAGTGGGTGCAATTTCATACTTATTTCTCCCTTGCTTAGCACTGTGCCTAGGTTGTGCTAGTTATTTTAGTATGTGACTAATGGCTGACAGTGGCAGTGCCATGTGACATACCCAGGCACTTGAAAATTCAAAGTATTAAACAGTGTTAAAACCCTCACTTTTAAATTCATCATTGCTTAGAAAATGGTCAACAGACATGTTCTGAGGACATGATGTCTCCCTTGAAGGAAATCATCTTTCCATGGGGGAGGGAGATTGGTAAGGCTGGGTGGAGTTAGAATTGGTGGCATCTGATTTTAAAAGTTCATCATTTTAGACCAGCTGTCCTCTAATTTCAAGCGTATACAGCTTTGGGTTTGAAAGTGACCATTTTGGACAAGTTCCTTATTTTAATTAAAGATCTGAGCAGTCAAGTGGCTGGTCTAAGGCAACCTGACAAATTAAACATCATCCTGCAATAAAATTCACGCCTCTTTGCTGCCAGTTCAGTGTTATTTCTACAACATTGCAACTGGGTGAAAGTCTACCCTGGAGATTTGAAGTTTGAGTATCTTGAAAAGTAGAAATTGAGCCAGACCAATAGAACTTCTGCCTATTCATATCCATAATATAGAAATGCTTTTAGACCCTGTTCTTATCTACACAAATTTGCACAATAAACTTCACTTCTTAGGATATCAGTGTCTTATACAGTGACTAAGGATTTAATAATATTTAAGACTCTTTCTAGTTCTATGAGTCTCATTTCCCTTGCTAAAGACTCCAGAAATTTACAAAGAATCATCTTCCTATACATTTTACTTTTCATATATGTAAACTAGGCACAGGGTATAAGTAAGATTTAACTATTTTAAAAGATGCAATTACCATGGCTATGGTTAAATTTCTATCTTTGTAGTACTATCCCTGTGGATCCAATTTGAGAGGTAGGGACAGTGGAAAGCAGAAAAGAGCTGCTGCATCTCTCTCTCCCCCTGGACCCCAAAGTTAAAAAATTATCCCTGGCTTTTCAAAATTTTATACAGAAGGAAAAAAAAACAGAAAATTTAAAAATATGGTTATAAATAGCTCTTTGGTTCTGATTTTATTGTTTCTTCAAATTCTGCAAATTTTATTCTAGGGACTTTATTCAAAAAGACATGTAATCACCTAAGCTAAGCAGTTTTTCATACATTCAAGGCTCTTGCATTACTGCACCTGTACGACGGCTTTATGATTCAGTAGTAATTGAACAGCAATTATTTTTCATGATGCATGTACATTTTTATATCAGATTGTTGGCAGATATTCTTTATGATGATGTCGTTTTCACTAATGAGGAAATTAGAGCAAGTTATCTCATAGAGATCCCTTTTTCTAATTCAGTTCCTAGCTCTTGACTTGAAAAATTTTTGTATATTATAAAGCAACATATACAAATGGAAACAATGTTATCTTTAAATCCAAGAAGGGTTGGTGGGGGGGAGTGGTGAATTATTTCATAAAACTATTAAAGTCCTAATTGTCTGGTTCATAGGATGGACTCTGATAGTAAGTTTTTGTGTATATTTTTGTGTATATTTGGATTTTAAAATTATGAGAGAACAAAGACCGACCCTTATCCCACTTTTAAGTGTTTCATAGGGTCCACCTAGAATAGGTCCTTGAGTGAATGATGGACTGACTTACACAATAGTTTGACATAGGACAAAAAAAGTAGAAAGCTGGTATGATTATCCAGTAAACTGGGGTGTCAAGTCATTCAAATTATATCAATTAGAACCAATCAAAATTTAGCATTTATTGAGCACCTTCTATGACAGGTAGTCTGTCTGATGGTAAGGACTTAAAAGTAAATAGGTGGGGCTGGGATTGTAGCTCAGCGGTAGAGCGCTTGCCTCGCATGCGTGAGGCCCTGGGTTCGATCCTCAGCACCACATACAAAGTAATAAAATAAAGACATTGTGTCCATCTATAACTAAAAAAAAAAGTAAAAAAAAAAAGTAAATAGGGCCTGCTATGTAACTTTTAGTCTACTCTAATAAGTATTATGTATTTCAGCTATGCCATATATACACACATGTCTGTGATATAATTAACTTCCTTCATTCAGGAAGTTTTATTTAACACATACTATATAAAGTAGGGAGGACACAAAGAAGAAGACACAGATTTGACCTTCAAGGAATTTACAGTCTGGGTGTACAGACAGAAATATGCACATACAAATACAATTAGAATACAGTAACAATTGTTCTCATAGAGGTACACACAGGGAATATGGGATAATAGATGGAGTGAATCTTAATATGATGGTACAACACTTCCTGTAGAAAGTGATATCTGAGGGATGAAGGGTTGTTAGGGCCAGGAAGGCAGGGAAGTATAATTTAGGAATAGCAGGAAAGGGGTCATCACTGTTTGAAACCATAGTGAACTTCAAGTTCAAGTTTAGAACTTCAGGTACTTATTTTTATTTTCATTTATTTTGGGTACCAGGGATTGAACCCAGGGATGTTTTTACCACTCAGCCACATCCCAGTCCTTTTTTCAAAAATTTTAAATTCTGAGACAGCGTCTTACTAGGTTGCTTACAGACTAGCTAAGTTGCTGAGTCTGGCTTCAAACTTGTGATCCTCTGTCTCAGCCTCCCGAGCTTCTGAGGTTACAGGTGTGTACTCCCACACTTGGCCTTCAGGTACTTTTTGATAATACTCAAGCATAAGTGAAGAGGAGGAGTGGTAGGAGATGAGTTAGGTGGAACAAAATTGTGAATGAGCTTTTCTAGCATGATGGAGACTTTTGATTTTGGTTTGAACTCAGTGGATAGCCATTAAAATTTCTAGCTGAGGAGTATGAGGTCAAAAACTACATTCCAGAGAGCAACAAACAAACAAAGAAAGAAACAAACAAAAATATTTTTCTTAGCAGCAATTGGAATAATGGACTGGAAGTCATAGAAACTGGGTTGAATAGACCTAATCTTAGAGATAAGTGATGACAGCCTATTAATGGGCATTATATTGAGGATGGAAACAAGGTACAGATTAAAAGAAGGAAAAAAATTTACTAAAATTTATGATTGATTTAAATATCTGCGGTAGGGGAGGAGAAATCAGTGTTGGCTTCTAGAGTTTTGACTGGTGAATGTCACAATGTTATTCCCTGAGACACACTAGTGTCAGTGTTGGCAGTAGCAGACCCATGGAAGTGAGAGATGAACTGGTGGGTTCCCATGGATTGCTTTTGAGAAGCCATGGAAGGTACAGAAAGAGATGCTCAGAATATTCACATTTGATGTTGAGGAGGCAAAATCTAACCAACGATTTAGATGAATAATTGAATGTTCACTGATAACAGAGGGAGCCATAGGGGTGGTTGAGGCTACTTAATTGGGAGATGGAAACAAGGGCAAAACAAAGCATCTTGAAGGATTTCAATATTTAAGAAAGAACAAGTTGTTTCTGTGGTATCATAGGAAAAACTTAGACTGACAGGTGTGGGGTTGCCTGATAGATTTAGGAAGAACGCAATAGTTTAGTGTCAAATTGGTAAGAACTAAAATGTATCTGTTTGATTTAATAGTAATCCAGATATGGATATCTTTGGTGGGGACCAGTTTCATTGATACATTAAGTAGTATATCAAAGGTGATTTCAAAGTGTTCAGGAAGAAGGAGGGATTAATTTCACTGAGATGGGGAGAGAGTCCAGTGATATTGGAGATGAGAATGAATAAAGAGGTAATCTGTCACATGGAAAAGGTAAAAAAGTGAACTCCACCTAGAGAAACATAATGGGAAAAACTCATAGAGGACTGATAAACGTAGTATGTTTGGGTTGCAATATGGCTGGAAATAACCTTTCTTCCTTCTCCTAATCTGTTCATTGATCAAAGTGAAATAGAAGCCAATTTGTAAAGGAATTCAGAAGCAGAGTTTGCAGAGGTCAGTCCTCTCTTCCACCCCAGACACAGGGAACAGAGTAGAGGCAAGGCTGGGAATGGACCCAAAAGAAAGTAATACTGAAAATGGACAGAAAGAGACAGACTCCATAGAGGTGTCATTGGTATTAATATCTAAAAATGTTAATTGATTGGAGTGGGCTAGAGATATTGAGCCCAGAGGATTGTAGAAATGGTGACTTCATTTCCCTGCTATGCCTCCACTCTGACCCCATACACATTTGAGTGAGTGATATCTAATTGGAATAGAGAATTTAGAGAAAAAGCAGGTTGTGGTTGATAGTTTGTTTGAATTTGGGCATACTGGTCAAAATGACTGGGAATCATTCAGATAATAAGGTAAATATGGGTCTGGAACACAAGAATTTGAGCAATAATGGTGTTCACATGGGAACCACTAATGTTTATATGCTCATTATAACCAATAGAACAGATAAGGTCATCCAGAAAGAGTAAGAAAATATCACCCAGGACAAACCCTGTGGGAGAGCCAAAAGTTCTGGATGGGATAGTCATAATATCTGTTTTCATTATTCATCCTTCCAGATTCTGATGGCATTGTGGCCAAGGATATCCATGATAAGTCAGTGTGTGAAACTGAAACTGTTCAAATAATACTATATATTTTAAGACTTTTTAAAAAAAACGTTTTAAAAGAGAAAGAACAATTTAGCTTGTTCAATTATTTGTAGAATTTTTATTTTAAAAAATATTTTGATCATCTTTTTATTATGAATTTCTGCTCTTTTTTTTGGTACCAGAGATCAAAGCTAGGGGTGCTTAGCCATTGAACAACATCCCCAGTTCTCTTTTTCTTTTTTTAAATTTTGAGACAGGGACTCACTAAATTGCTTAGGGCCTTGGTGAGTTGCTGAGGTTGGGTTTGAACCCTTGCTGGCTGTATACTTTTTTTAAAAAATTTTTCTTGCTGGGCTTGGTGCATGCCTGCAATCTCAGAGGCTTGGGAGGCTAAGGCAGGAGAATTACAAGTTCAAAGCCAGTCTCAGCCACTTAGTGAGGTCCTGAGCAAATTAGTAAGGCCTTGTATCAAAATGAAAAATAAAAAAGCTTGGGGATGTGGCTCAGTAGTTAGGTACCCCTGGGGTCAACCCCCCCAAATAATGTCTGTGTGTATATATATATGTGTGTGTGTGTGTGCGCGCGTGTGTATATGTGTGTGTGTGTGTGTATACACACACATATATTTCCTTTACATATAAACCATAGTGATATTCTGGGTTGACTCACATCATTTCATTATGTTTCCTGATTCCTCCTTTATTTTTGACTTGTGTACTTACAGTCATAACCAGTGAATCTGCTTAAAAAACAAAGAAACAAACAAACAACAAAAAACCTACTTTGGGCCTTCCTTTGGCCACCTCTACTGAAAGAAATCAATGACTGTTTCCTGAATCTCTTTGTGCTGTGCTGACAGTCTCCATTTAACATCCAGAGAACATGGAGCATTTAGTTGTTGCACTCCCTTACATTTGCAATTCATTTTCTGTGTCAATTCATGTGGTTGATATTATAAAAATCATTTTAAACCTAGTTTAACTTTTCTTTTTTAACGTTTGGCTTATTCATAATTTTATGAGCTATAAATTTTATTGCATTGTGAATTGCCTTTCCCATCTGCAGATAACTCTGAGGAAGTCCTTGGAGGAATTGCTTAGGATGTGGTAAAAAATGAAAAGAAAGGGACTTCTGTTGTGACTTGGTGCATGTTAGGCCAAAATATATCCTTGAATAAAAAATGACCAGGAAAAAAGATTAGGCTTTTATAAGTCTGGTTTTATTAAAAGTAGTCACTTTAGCCAGCAGGTAAATTCCGTTGACAGCATGCAAAATGAATATAAAATTCAATACAATTGCATAGTTTATTTAAGAAATAGTTTTAATTTTTATAGAGTCCTTTTCAGCTGAAGATTTTCTTTGGTGTGAATTATCTAGATAAGCTGTCAATAAGAATTAAAGTAACAAGAAAATGCAAGTTTCTATTTTTCTTAGGAAATGCTGACCTAGTCTTGGTACAGATTAAAGCTAGGTTTATTAAGGTCTTACCAAATATTTATTGAGTATTTTAGTCTTCTTTAGGCCCATATTTTATCATTAAAACAAGAAAGAAACTAAGTGCCAGAAATATGTAGAAAGAAAATTATATTGATTGGTTTTGTGTTGGGTTTATTTATATTGAAAAAGTCTAAACAACTCAAACAATACTGAATAAAAAGTTCAATGAATTTTGGGTCCAAGTTCATTTGGCTTGTTGATTCACTACAAATGGTTTTATCTAATCCTTTTCTATTCACTATTTAAACCTGTCATTTTTATTATTTCCCATAATATAATGCTATTACTAGAGAGTTTGGAGAGGTCCAATTTCTGAGAATCAGGAAGTAGAAGATACTAGGTTGGATTCTTGCTCTGATTCACAGCTTGCGTTTTTGGTTTTGTACCTTATAAATGGACCATCTGTAATAGATGCTTTCACTATGTATATTCATGCCATGTATATGCACCACCACCCGAGGAATTTCCTTAGCTCTTTCCTCTGTCCATAACGCTTTTCTCACAGATATCCACACATCCAACTTCCTTGCTTCCCTTGAGGCTTTACTCAAGATATCATCTTCTCAATCAGGACTACACTGAACTTCCTGTCTTAAATAGCTTACCACTATCCCACTTCAGAAGTGAGAATGATCTAATTTGCTTGGCAAGTTTCTGGTTTTAAAACTGAAAGTCCCACATCCCAGGAACTTCATTGAACTCATTCCAATATTTTCTACTATACTCAAAGTTTCTTTCTATCTATCTATCTATCTATCTATCTATCTATCTATCTATCTATCCATCCATCCTTCTATATCCACCCATCCACCTTTCTCTCTCATACATATATTTAGTTGAATGCTTCCTTGTACTAGATTAAGTTCCATAATGGTAGGAATTTTTGCTATTTGACCATAGAAGCATTCCCGGGACTCCAAAACAGTTCTCAATGAATATTTGTAAAATGAATAAAAAATACATATGTCAGGACATAATATTAAAAATGAAAGTAGAAAGACCATGTTGACATTGTTCCATCTGTACAGCCATCAAAATTATGTTTTGATTTTTATCATTCTTCTAACTCATACTTGCAAGTAAACTGTGAATGAGTCTGAGATTCCAAATGGCAGGAAATGTAATGCCTTACATCCTAGTGGTTTGAACTGAAAATTGAGACTTATGTAATGAAAATGTTGATTCATATCAAAATTGTGCTGCAGGATAATCACATTGGACAGAAACTTTCAGTTGTGCCTCAGTATGTTAGAAACACTGAGAGAAAAATAAAGAGAGGGAAATGATGGGCCTGAAAGAGCATTATAGAACTAGCTTGGCATGTGACTTTAGTCATGGCACAGCCAGTGCTAGCAGATTGAGATTGAAAGTCAATCAACCAATACGTACTTAGGCACTTTCACGTATAGCAAACAGATATGTTATCTAGTGAAAAAGTAAAAAACAGAAAACAAATGTAATAGACTGGATATGTTATTAGTTGACATCTAATAAAGTAAAAATGAGGACATGAGACGACATGATTTACTCAGGATGACTCACGTGTGTCTCTCTGTTTCCATGTCTTCAATCATGGTTCCTTCCAACTTATGTCCTGGCTCTGTGGCCAAGTGTTGTTGTTTTTCATTATCCCTCTTCTCTTTTCTCGTTTAAAAGTCTGAAGTTTCAGGTATTTTTCCTCCCTTACCATCCCTGTCAATCATCAGGCTCTATCCATTTTATCTTTGAATAATTTAAAACTATTGCCTCTTTTCTACTCTCACCACTCCTTATTCAGGCCCTTACCATCCTTGCTGTAATTATTAGAAGCGACTTCCTAGTGCTCTCTCTGCCTCCACTTTTATGTCGACACAATCTCTACTCAGCTGTCTTCTATTTACCATGTCGCTCTGCAGAACAAAGTCCGTGCTCCTGGAAAAGACTCATATTGCTCACCAGGATCTGCCCTCTTCCTGTTTTCTCCTTCTTCAGCATCCTCTGCTTCACCAACACTAAACTACTTTGTAGTTCCTAACAACTGTGGTGTTAGTTTTTTTCCTTTGCCCACTACTGCCTCCTACATGCTGTATATTGCCCTCCCAAATTGGCTAAGTTTTACTTGTATTAATTTCCAGTGTCCTGCCCTCCAGAAGGCTATTCCCATGCCTCAGTCTATGGCAGGTGAAATTACATTGCTATAATGTTGTGCTTCCTGATACTATATTATGAGGTTCTATTTGTATCTCTTTTCCCTACCTCCTGTTTCATATACATGAACTGTGTCTTATTCCTCTTTGCATCAACAGCATCTGGCAAAATGCTTGGTGATAAAACAAATATTGGTTGAATGATTGAATTCATGAATGAATGACTGTTTATGGGACTTCACTGGGATCAGCATTATATCTATGGATACACTGCAGTCATTCATCCATCAGCAAAGGACTTCTTTTTACTCTTTTCAAAGGCACCTTTTTTTTTTTTTTAAACAGAGAATCCTCTTCTATTTGAACACCTGACAAATGAGTCACACCTCAGCTGTAATGAAATTTTCCTTATACTGCCAAGTCTCTGTTCCTGATGGAAGAATCCATGCTAAAACTTCTTATTTTATTCCCTTTGGACTATTGTAATGGTCTTTTGGCTGGGGTCCCAGCACACATAATTAGCAGACTTCACTTGGTATGAAATGTTGCTGCTAGAATCCAATCCAACATTGGATCAAATAAGTACATAACTGTGGTTTTTGTGTCATCAAAATTAGAGATGAAAATTTATTATTAGTTTCACATAGAGTCTGTTCCTCTGGGGAATTAAGGCAAAATTATTCCCCTCTGGTGTTTTGTCCACTGAGTTTAAGTGAATTAAGCAACAGGTCCTCTGTTATTTCCCTTGGGAGAGTGTTCACTGTCAAGTAGAAGTGATTTTTTTAAAAAAGACGACGACGACGAAGGAGAATAAGAAGAAGAAGAAAAAGAAAAAGAAGAAGAAATCCTATAACTAACATTAGGTTTTCTTTACTGTTATCCTCCTAGTCTCTGCTCAGTTGAGTTTCGGAGCTTCTATACATGATGGAGGGGTCCTAGGGCTGAAAGGTTTATTTTCCTGTGTGATGTTCATTGAAGGCAATGCCTTTATAATGACCCATTTAATCCCAGTCACTTAGAAATGAGTTAACTATTCCCTCCTTTGCACGATTTAAATTGGTTTAACATCTTTCAATGCAAGTTATTTGTGTAATTCCCTGCACATGCTAATGTATACACCTCAATCTGACTACATAGACATCAGGTCCAAACGAATGATTTCAGAGGCCCACGAGCGAATTACTGTATTGATCTATTAAATAGACTTAAAATGTTTATTTGGATTTGGAAGTCACTTGTAATCAGCAGCATTTTAGTGAAAGGCTTTGCCTGTGAATAACTTAGTAGTTAGAGACAAAGCCAGATTGCCTAACTACACACAGGGACTGGAATTCCAAGAAGTTTCCCCCAAGGCTTTCATTACCAACAGGTCTTGCTATCAGGATAGATGTCAGCATTCCCCATTAAGATAATCCTCAAAGTTAGATTAGGGCCATAAGGAAAAATTTCCCCATTCTACCTCTTCACCATTACATACAACTTTCATTAGGGAGGACTTAGCACAAAGAAAAGAAAGCTTGCTGAGATTTGAACCAGATGGACTACAATTCAAATACTGCTTCTCCCACCTTCCAGTTGTGAAGCATTAAAATGATACTTGGCATTTCCAAATCTCTGATTTCTCATTTATAAATTGGGAATAGTAATGTTGTGCTCATATGATTGTTGTGGGGATTAAACGATGCAGTGTGTATAGTATGTCTTGGCACAGGATAGATACTCAATAAAACTCAGATTTCTTTTTCCTTTTCCTTTATGCTAAGAAGACTATCCTAGTGCACAAATTGATGAGAGCATGTTGGCAAATGTAGATGAACATCTGGGATGAATTTAGCATGCATTTTACAGAGATAGGAAACCAAGGCATACTTTATATTTAATTATTAATAAATGTCCATGAATGATATTAAATAGAAACTTCCCTATATGTTCAAGATGCTACTGCTACTGCTAATTCATAATCCACTTACTGATCACATCCCCTCAATAACCCCTTCTTGACCTATAAAGCCCTTTCAACTTTTTCCCACTATATCTAAGTATATTCGCAATTGTTATTTGGGGCATCTCAATCTTGCCTGTTCATATCAATATTTTGTAAATGTATTATACTAAGAAGTCATTTCAGACATTCTGGAGGCCTTACCCTTGTTTATTCATATTTAACTGATCAATAATATTAATTAAAATTTCAAAGAAAGCAAAGGATGTGTATGAACAAAGTGAGAGAAGCATGATACCATTTCACTGAATCCAGTCTCAAAGCTTCTGCTATGCTCCAGCTTTATTTTTAAGGTCTCCAGAGATTGATTGTTTGCTTTGTAGTAATTTATATCCTTCTTTGTTGCCCAAATAATAAGCAACAATGGAGTCTTAGGATTTAGGATGTGGATGTGGTATATTGAAAAAGTTTAAAGGGCTTCATAGGTATGTGGTATGAGCAGGAGAGTCCCAGCCTCACACAACTGGACAGATTTTTGACTGGTACTCGTCAAACCAGCAGGCAGTCAGCTTGATCACGGTCCTGCAGAAATCTCAGGAGAAATGTAGTACTTCCTGGAGTGTAGTCTTGTGCAGATTACCTGTAAAGAAGCTTGTAGCAACAAGGATCTCTAGAATGTTTTTTACTCTAAGTTATGTTTCAAAAAAAAGGGAAAAAGAAAAAAGATTCTCATTACCTTAGCATTTTCATTGAATATTGTATTTTTTAAAACTCTGTGAGACAAATAAAAATCAACTCTGGTTGAAGAAAATAGTTCCTAAGGGCAGGTGTATACTTTAGCTCATTTCAATCTAGAACTGGGCTCTGGTCCCATTAAAAGAAGTGCCAAAGGAGTATTAATTTACTTATTTTTACATAAATCTGCATTAATATCCATGAGGCCCTACTCCAGGTATGCAAAATTAAATATCATTAATTAATTAGTGCTATTTCTGTCAACTATATTCAAGCCTGAGATTCAAAGCATGAAAGTGGCTGAAACATTCAAGTACTTACATCCATCAGTGATTATTCGTGTTTAGAGGAGACACACAAGGGAATTTTTCAAACACACAACTAGAGATACCCTCACATTTGTGACAGGAAACCTGACATCCCATCTACCATCACCTCTAAAATCCCATCATAAACAACAAACAGACACAGATTGGAGACACAGATTTAGCAAGAGCTTAATAAAATCTCCTGTATGTGGCTTTTCAAATTTTCTGCTCAGATTTTGGATAGCCCCACTCTCAAAAGATAAGACACAAAGTTAAATGTGGAGGTCGTGGGTAGAAAGAGTGGAATTGCTCATATGAGTAAATGGCGGAGTTTGGTTTTGATAGAGGTCCACAGAGAAGGGAAAGAAAAGGAGAGGACTGAGCAGAGAAGGAAGCCAGAAGCCTGAATTCCTACAGCAGCCCACGAATGACTTTGAGTCATTGATGCAGATATTTCTTAGGGAGAAATCACAGAACAAGAAAAGGACAAAACTTGGGGGAAAATTCAAATGTAAAACAAAAACGTGCCAGTAAGGGAGGTTAAAAATGAGTTTTCCTTCTCCCAAATCTGCTGTTTGCTTAATATTCACGTCACAGACCTTGGCTCAGAGGAGAGTTGTCCCCATTCTGGACTCTCACTGACAGCTTCTCTCTTAGCTCAGAACTTTGGAGAAAACTTGGAAGCAACCTCATTTTCACCATTTATCAATTTGATGGGGAATCTATAAATAGCTTATATGACATTCACAGAATGAGCACTATACAGCAGGTAAATTGAATAAAATAGAGCTGGATGGATGGGAAAAATGAAACAAGGAAAAAAATCTCAAGTACTTAAGTTCAAATGGAAAAAGGATTTTCAGAATGATACATCCAACATGGTTTTAACCATGGTCAAAACCTAAAATAACCAATAATTATCATGGAACATTACATATGAATGGAAATGATAATCAGCAAATTCAGGATGGAGGGTATCTCAGGGAAGGAATGGAGGGGTGGACTTGGCTAGAGGTGGACAGAAAAGGACTACATGTCTGGGTGCAATCTTGAATTACTCCCTTTTTTTCTTTGTGGGAATAGAAAATTTCACTTGAATTTAAAAGGGTGAAAATTTTCAAGTGAAAATAGAATTTCACTTGAATTTAAAAGGGTGGCTACCTAGTTAGATGTTAGGTTTTCCATTTTCCCTTGTAGCTATGTATGATCACATAATTAAATACTTACTAAGGCAATGTAATTAAAAGTGATGTATGTGACTTCCTACTTGCTTCCTTAGAGGAAATTGCTTTTCCTTATATCTTTTCATTTTCCTCTTCTGCATGCTGGGATACGGAAGTACTACACTGCTGGTGGTCCAGTCTCAGCTCTCATCCCATGAGGGCTACCCAAATAGAATGAAGGGCCCATCATGGATCCAATGTTCTATAGTTCCACAATGTGCCACTTTCATTCATTCAATCAACAAATATTTATTGAGTACCTACTGTGTCACATCCTAGGCCAAGTATTGGGGATGCAGTGGTAAGCAAAACCGATGTGGTAGAGACTCTGCAGGAGCATTTTTTTACTCATAAAATATCTGGATCTGAAGTTGCCAATGAGTGGCCTCAGTTTCTGCTCTACAACCCATTTGAGTTGAAGGAATACTGTAGAGAGTTACTGGTTTCTTTTTCTTTTTTTTGGTACCAGGATTGAACTCAGGGGCACTTGGCCACTGAACCACATCCCCAGCCTTATTTTGTGTTTTATGTAGAGACAGGGTCTCACTGAGTTGCTTAGCACCTCGCCATTGCTGAGGCTGGCTTTGAACTCGCAATTCTCCTGCCTTAGCCTCCTGAGCCTCTGGGATTGCAGACGTGCACCACCGCACTTGGCAAGGTACTGATTTCTAATGATTCTCCACCTAACTAAAACAATTTGAACAAATGTTTGAAGAGAACTTCTGGGAACTTTCGAGAGTTTTAAAATTTGACTATTCTGATTCTTTTCAAAGCTATTTGATTATTGTGAAACACACGATGCTCATAAAAGTATATGAAACCCTTCTGAATAGTTTAAAAAATAATACAGTGAACATGCATGAGCCCATAGTTTAAGAACAAGATATTATGAGTGACTTGGAAGCCCCTCAAGCCTTCATCTGTACTCTGTTGTCCTCATCTCTCACCCTCTCAAGCAGCATATACCTTTCTTGTAATGTGTATCATTACATGCATGTGTGGATGCATGTAATAGTAATTCATTCATTTTCACCCCCTTGTCTAATTTTATTGTGAGACTACATCACAGTTCATTCATTGTCCTGCTGATGGACAATGAGATAATTTCCTGTTTAGGGCTACTGAGAATATCCTTATATAAAACCCCTTTCCTCATAGAGTTTCTCTATGGTACATATTTAGGGATGGACTTGATGGATCATAAGACATACCTATGCTCAATTTGCCTTAGTAACAGCAGGATACACTTTGTTTCCATGTGACTATAACAATTTATACCAACACTCTTGGGTCAGAGTCCTTCACTTTTGGGGGCTGACTTTAGTTTAAAAATTTATCATTGTAATTTTCATAAATTTCTTTTGTTTCTCTCTGTGGCTTTAAATTGTATTTTTTTCTGATCACTCATCAGGATGAGCATCTTTTTATGCACATAGGGCCATTTGTGCTACCTTGTGATGAAATGTCCATTCACATTTGGACTCATTTTCTACTGGGTTGTCTTTTTCTTATTAATTCTATATATAAATCTTTTGTCAGAAATATGCATAGAAAAACTCTTTCATTTTGTTATTTGTCTTTTTAACTCCTAACATCTTGTGATGAATACAGTTTTTAGTTAACATAGTGATATTCCTTTGGTTTCATGGTGTGCAGGCTTTATTATTGGTAAATCTTTCTGCACTTTGAGATTGTAAAGATATTCTTTATCTTATCTTATAGTTTCTATAATTCTTACCTTTCATATTTGTCTTAAATATATAACTAGTAACTGATTTTTGAACGCTATATGGATTAAAATTCAACCTATTTATTTTTCTTGTGGATAACTAATTATCCCATGTTTGTTAGTTGAATTACCATTATCTGCCCTCCCCTACTGATCTGTAATTTCTGCTTCTAATTTTTTGTATAGGATTATTTCAAGTCATTGTTTTTGTGCATTATTCTGCTTAGCTAACCTGATGCAAATGCCACATTGTCCTATTATAGCTCTAATAAAAAGTCAGAGTCAGAAGGATAAATCTTCCACTCCTTGTTCTTCCTATTGAAGACTGTCCTAGATGTATTTTTTCTTTGCCACTCTTATTTTAATTTCAGAATCACACTGTTATGTTGTTCTACCATAGTTGTTTATTTGTAGAAGCCATGGCTTTTGTAGATTAATTAGGGGGAGAATGTTAGCTTGAGTTCTTTATCAGGCTTTAAATTTACTTAAACTCACTCTTTTTATATAAGTTTATTATCTGTCTGAATTTAATACTTTTTTGTTTTTACATGAGTTGCAATTTTGATTCAAAATTAAACAGAGAAAGGGAAATAAGGAGGTAATCAGGAATAAACTGTTTAAGAAAGAAGCCTGGGAGTGTGGCTGAGTAATAGAGCCTAGAATTCTTGCCTTGTCTCTGCCAGGTCCTGTGTTTTTGCTTTTGTTTTTGTTTTTAATTGATGCTTTACAGTAATACATAGCAGTTGGGTTCATCCTGACAAACTCATACATGTGTGGAATTCGATTTTGATTCATGATCCTTCTTTTTTTCTCCCCCATTCTCCTTCCTCTACCCTATGAGATTTCCTGTCGCTTTTCTATTTATTTATAGTTGATTGCTTCTAGAAAAGAAGAGTTTTTATTTTTGCTTAAAGGACATGTCTGTACATTGAAGAAAAGATGTAAGTTTAAATGGAAACAGTGAAAACGGAAGTCATAAAAGATAGAAGCGAGCAGCAAGCATGTGCCTGATCTGTTTTAAGAGCCATATAAGGAAGTGGAGGTCACTCTGGCTCCCAGCTGGCATAGATTGTCGTGGGTGGCTCAGCTCCACTCTGGAGCATTCCCTGAGGGAGAGAGCAGGGGATCTTGAGGTAAATACTGAGGGTGGGAAAGAATGAGTTCATTATGTAAATAATAGTTGCAAGCCAGATGTTCATAGCTGAGGTATACCTTACTTGCCTGAGGCAGTTGTACAATGCATTTTGCATTTTGAGCTAGTTTTCATATCCCCAGGGGCCTTGCTATCAAATTCCAAAATTACTCCCTCTCCTCAGACAGCTTTCCTCATAACTGCTGAAAAAAGAAACTGTTAGAATGGTCTTGCATTGAGAAAATTTTGGTAAAGTGTTACAAGCAAACAGGAAGAAAGCAGGAATTAAGCAATCCAGATAATTAATGTCATGAATACTTGGTAGTGTAAAGAAGAGAAAAGATTTTGCTTTTCAGTATTTATACTGAAGTACCTAAAATGAAAAAAAAAGAGAATATTATGGAGCTAATTTTTAAAAAACTAAGTGGGCTTATAGCTACTTAGTTCCCATAAAAATCAAAAGGACAAATGTGACTTAAACTTGCTTTACTGAAGCAAATTTTTACAACCTGGTATTTAAATTGAGCTTTGGGGCAGTCAAATAATCCCATAGGCATGTAAAAGCTGATACTATATCTGCATGTAAGTATTCTGCTTTGGGATTTGGAATCCCAATTGGCAACCTGGGAAAACTATATTACTTAAACTTGCTCAAATAGTCTCTAATTAGTTCTTCTGACCCTCTTGTATACTAATAAATGGCCCATTACAGAGCATTAAAACTGAATTCTTTCCATTAAAAATGATTTCCTTGCTAGTGAACATGATCTAGGTTTAATGTACAGTTAGTTAACATTAGATTGTTATAATGTACAGTGAATGCTTTCCACCAGGAAGTGATTGTCGCACTAATTAGGCTTTCTGGTTCAGTCAATTAACTAAGAGGGGCATGAGTCTTCCTATGGTAATCTAAATATTGCTTATATTCTTAGTTTGTTTTTGGTCTATTACTTTTTGATTGAAAGAGCTGGAAACTCTAATGTGAAATTGTATAATGAGCCTTGGAAAATTATGAGCCTAAAGAGACATTTAGATCACCTCATCAGGTCAAGTTTCAAGTTTTATTTGGATATGCAAATGACCAAATGCAATAGGAACTCCTTTTAGATTCTGACACACTCCTCATCCTGTCCAAAGCATGCAGCTCCCTTGGCATCTAGTGTAGTGTCATACATAGCAGGCATCCAGTGATTATGTTGAATAAATGTGGCAAAGTACTTCTGGGTATCTGGTGTTACTAAACCAGCCCTGTTTTGCCCATTATGCTAATTACAGAAATGGCAAGTTTTGCAAAGGAGACTTTATTTATGAGGTTGCCAATCATGGAGATTGAAGGATAGCTTCAAATCTGCCTCCCTAAGGATAGGGTTGAGGGATATTCCTGGGACAAAGAAAGAAGATGGTCTGAGCTGTGGGGAAATGTTATTGGAAATAAAGAGTAGTAAAGTTAGTGCATGATAACACATGTTCAGAAAGTGGCAGCATTAGTGTGCTCTGGGAGTGGAATTTGGGCTTTATGACATCAAAATGTCACCCATTAAACACTTGCATGACAGAAGAGTTGGGGTTTCAAATAGGTCTGAACTACCTTCACATTCCTGAAAAACAACATAGGCAATTATTACCATTGCAACCAGTATGTCAGACTCCCTGTCTAAGCAAAGCTAATGGGAGTACACTGCTTAGCTAAGTGACTCTAAACTTGGTGAGAAAAGCAAGTGAAGCTAGAGGGTTGACTCGGGGTTTTCTTTGCTTTTGTTGATAATAAATTAATAAACATATTTATCAAGCACTTATATATGCCCAGGTATATGCATAGTAAGTCCTAAGGAAAATTGAAAAGATGTGTTAAATATGGCTCTATGAAACAAATATCATAGGGATTAGATAATTTTAGATAATTTTAAGCTATTTTAGATTGTGGCCTGGGAAAACCCAGGCCACAACCTCACTAATTGAATGCTATCAGGAGGCTAAGTAGGAGGTGAGGAAAGATTTTAATGCAGTTTTTTTTTCTGAGTTGCTATGGTAAGAATTTTACTCACCAAACGAATTTTTAGTGAATACCTGAGATGTTCCAGGTGCCTTGCTAGGACCTAGGCACATATATAAAGCTTTATGACTTTCAGAACAGAATGGTCAAAGGGGAAATGAGGTTGGAGAAAGGGGGGCAGGGATGATATGCAAACAAATAGAAAATGGCATTTGCTTCATAATGGCTTTACAAGTTTAGCTTGACTGATTTCATCTACCTGCTGAGCTAGGCTTTGCCCTTCCAGGTGGAAAGGTAAGAATCCCTATGACTAGATAGGGATAATGGGTGAAATCAAAGGAATTTAGTGAAGGATATTGAATAAATAGGAATGTTCAAGAGGTGGATAGGAGGTAGATGCATGGAAGAGATATTTGTTGAATGGCCTGAAGTCTACTAGAGATTTTGGGACTGGGTTGGTACCCAATATCGCAAGAGCTTTAGCTGTTCTTCCTATTTTCCACCTGAGCTCAATTAGCAAATGAATCTTCAGAACAAAGTGCAACTCTGCTCTTTCCTCAAAGGTCTCCCAGTTGTTAAGTTTCCTTTTTCTGACACAAAATCTTCCACAGTTTGGTTCCAACATAAAATTTTGACCTCAAAAAATAGCACTTTTGTGTTTCAAACATGCAACTTTGTCTTTCCCTCTTCCTCCACAAATGTATCCAAATTAGTCAATCTTCAGTGTCTCTGGATACAACATATCAAAATCTCTGGGACACTATGAAGGCAGTGCTAAGAGAAAAGTTCATTGCATTAAGCTCATATATTCAAAGATGTAAAAGTCAACAAATAAATGCCCTGACACTACATCTCAAAGCCCTAGGAAAAGAGAAACAAAGTAACACCAAAAGAAGTAGAATACAGGAAGTAATTAGAATCAGGGCTGCAATCAATGAAATTGAAATGAAGCAATTCAAAAAATTGACAAAACAAAAAGCTGGTTCTTTGAAAAAATAAATAAAATTGACAAATTCTTAGCCACCCTAATGAAAAGAAGGAGAGAGAAAATCCAAATTACTAAAATTCATGATGAAAAAGAAAATGTCATGACAGACCCTGCTGAAATACAGAGGATAATTAGAAAATATTTTGAAAATTTATACTCCAGTAAAACAAAAAACCCCGAAGACACCGACAAATTTCTAGAGACATGTGACCTACCAAAACTGAACCAGGAGGACATTCATGACTTAAACAGATCAATTACAAGCAAGGAAATAGAAAATGCCATCAAGAGCCTTCCGACCAAAAAAAGGCCTGGACTAGACAGATTCTCAGCCGAGTTCTACAAGATTTACAAAGAAGAACTAACTCCAATACTTCTCAAATTATTCCATGAAATAGAAAGGGAGGAAGCCCTTCCAAACTCATTGCATGAGGCTAGTATCACCCTGATACCAAAATCAGAGAGAGTCACATCAAAAAAGGAAAATTTCAGACCAATATCCCTGATGAATATAGATGCAAAAATTCTCAATAAAATTTTGGCAAATCACATACAAAAGCCTACTAAAAAAATTGTGCATCGTGATCAAGTTCATTCCAGGGATGCAAAGTTGGTTCAACATACGGAAATCAATAAATGTAATGATCACATCAATAGACTTAAAGATAAGAATCACATTATTTTCTATCAATTGATGCAGAGGAAGTGTCTGACAAAATACAGCACCCTTTCATGTTTAAAACACTAGAAAAACTAGGGATAGTAGGAACATACCTCAACATTGTTAAAGCAATCTATGCTAAACCTAAGGCCAACATTATCCTAAATGAAGAAAAATTGGAAGCATTCCCTCTAAAAACTGGAACAAGACAGGGATGCTCCCTTTTACCACTCTTTTCAATATAGTCCTTGAAACTCTAGCCAGAGCAATAGACAGACAAAAGAAATTAAAGGGATATAAATAGAAAAGAAGAACTCAAACTATCATTATTTGCAGATGTAATGATATTATACTTAGAGGATCCAAAAAATTCCACCAGAAAACTTCTAGAATTCATAAATGAATTCAGCAAAATTGCAGGATATAAAATCAACACCCATAAATCAAATGCATTCCTAAACATCAGAAATGAGTCCTCTGAAAGAGAAATCAGGAAAACTACTCCATTTGCAATAGCCTTAAAAAAAATAAAATACTTGGGAATCAATCTAACAAGAGCGGTAAATGACCTCTACAATGAAAACTACAAGACACTAAAGAAAGAAATTGAAGATCTTAGAAGATGGAAAGATCTTCATGCTTTTGGATAGGCAGAATCAATACTATTACAATGGCCATACTACCCAAAACCCTATACAGATTCAATGCAATCCCAATTAAAGTCCCAAAGTCATTTCTTATAGAAATAGAAAAAGCAATCATGAAATTCATTTGGAAAAATACGAGACCCAGAACAGCCAAAGCAATCCTCAGTAAGAAGAGTGAAGCAGGAGACATCACAATACCAAACCTTAAACTATACTACAAAGCTATAATAACAAAAATGGCATGGTATTGGCACCAAAATAGACATTTAGACCAATGGTACAGAATAGAAGACACAGAGACTAACCCACATACATACAGTTATCTCACACTAGGCAAAGGTGCCAAAACCATACATTGGAGAAAAGATAGCCTTTTCAACAAATGGTGCTGGGAAAACCAGAAATACATATGCAGCAAAATGAAACTAAATCCCTATCTCTCATCATGCACAAAACTCAACTCAAAGTGGATCAAAGACTTAGGAATTAGACCAGAGACCCTGCCCCTAATTGAGGAGAAAGTAGGCCTAAATCTTCATCACGTTGGATTAGGCCCCAACTTTCTTAACAAGACTCCTACAGCACAAGAAATAAAATCAAGAATCAATAAATGGGATGGATTCAAACTAAAAAACTTCTTCTCAGCAAAAGAAACAATCCATGAGGTGAACGGACAGTCTATATTCTGGGAGCAAACTTTTGCCATATGCACATCAGATAGAGCACTGATCTCCAGGATATATGAAAAACTCAAAAAACAAACCACCCAATAAATAAATGGGCTAAGGAGCTGAATAGAAACTTCTCAGAAGATATACAATCAATAAACAAATATATGAAGAAATGTTCAAGATCTCTACCAATTAGAGAAATGCAAATCAAAACTACTCTAAGATTTCATCTCACCCCAGTCAGAATGTCAGCTACCCAAAATACAAGCAATAAGTGCTGGCAAGGATGTGGTGAAAAGGGGACACTCAAACATTGCTGGTGGGACTGCAAACTGGTGCAACCTATCTGGAAAGCAGTATGGAGATTCCTTAGAAAACTTGGAATGGAACCACCATTTGACCCAAGTTAGCACAGAAAGACCGGGAGGGCAGCAAACTTCACAAATCAGTTCAGTGCTTTATTCAGGAACGGAGCTTCACACAGGAACAGAGGATGCGATGTGGGGACGAGGTGATGCAGTGATTGGACCCAGTTTTCTGGTGGAAAGCGAGCCCCCGAACAAAGAAAGGGACTGGGTTTTTATAGGTTATTTCAGGAGGTGGTCTAGTGAAAACAATTTGGGGTTTGTTCCATCAAACAATGAAATGGTCAGTTTTAGTGCTCAGGAAGTTGAGCTCTTGGGTCTGGGGTCTTGTGTTTGTGCAGGTCAGTGCCTGCCAAAGGTTATCGCCCCAGTATGGTGAGACACTCCTTCCTGCCTTCAATTAGCACCAGGAAGACATTTGTTGGGGGGAGGTGAGAGCTGTCAGTGCATGGCTATTCTATTTCTTTTTCTCAGGCTACATGATTTTCAGTTCCCACACCTATTAACCCATCTATCCCACTCCTTGGCCTATACCCTAAAGACTTAAAAACAGCTGTGATGCAGCCACTTCATTGTTTATAGCAGCACAATTCACAATTGCTAAACTGTGGAACCAACCTAGATGCCCTTGAATAGATGAATGGATAAAGAAACTGTGGTACATATACACAATGGAATATTACTGAGCAATAAAAGAGAATACAATTATGGCATTTGCAGGTAAATGGATGGAGTTGGAGAACATCATGCTAAGTGCAGTAAGCCAATCCCAAAGAACCAAATGCCGGATGTTCTCTCTGATTAGTGAATGCTGATACATAAGGGGGGTGGGGGCAGGGAGCATGGGAGAAATGGAGGAACTTTGGATAGGGCGGGGGGAGGTACGGGAGGGGAGGGAGAATGGGGGTAGCAAAAATGGTGGAATGAGATGGACATCACCACCCTAGGTATGTGTATGAAGACACAAATGGTGTGACACTATCTTGTTTGTCACCAGAGAGATGGAAAATTGAGCTCTATATATGTACTATGACTTGAAATACATTTAAAAAATAAATAAATATAAAAAATAGCACTTTTATGTTTCAAACATGCAACTTTGTCTTTCCCTATTCCTCCACAAATATATCCAACTTTAGTCAATCTTCAATGTCTCTGGATTTTTTTCCAAAAATTGTTCCTAATTACTGAAAGCCTTTTTTCAATACTGTTTCTATGTCAAACTTCTGCTGGTCCTCTTTCAATTCCAGCCACAGTATGTGATTTCTTCCTCACCTGACCACACCATAATTTCCTTCTTTCTACGCAGTAGTCTGTTTTACATTGTAATTGTTTACACACACGTTTCCAACCTCCTTGATTGTAAAATATTCTTATTTATTTATTTATTGGTACCAGGGATTGAACTTGACCACTGAGCCACATCCCCAGCCCTATTTTGTGTTTTATGTAGAGACAGGGTCTCACTGAGTTGCTTGGTGCCTCACTTTTGCTGAGGCTGGCTTTGAACTCACGATTCTCCTGTCTCAGCCTCCCAAATGTAAAATATTCTTATTTCAACCTTTGATCTTTCCTCTCATTCCTTTTACTCATAGCAACTAACATAATGTAAGACTATACATAACTGGTATGATGACAAAATTGAAACCTTGATGGAGTTGATACTGAGAAACTTAAAGATCTAAGGTAGAAATGCAGAAGTATTGAGTTTTGATTTACTGAGCACGTGCTTTTATTTTTGTGTGTGCGCGAGCGTGGGCGCACACGTGTGTGTGTGTTTGAGGGCCTTATTAATATTTAAATAAAGATTAGGAAGTCTCTGTTAAAAGTATTAATAGCAATGACTATGCAAAACCATTATAACCCCCTTATTTATTGTGTAATGAGATTTGCAGCCTCATTTAAGCACTGTGAATAATGCAAATGTCTTTGTTGGGGATTCCAATATACAATTTTTTTAGCAGTTATTCTAAAGAATACAAAGTTTTTTCAATGCCAGTACTCTCAAGAATAAGTTTGATCCTAATGATTTTGTCCCCTGCTTGCATCATAGAATTTTACAAAAAATACTAAATTTTAAAAAATTAAATTGTTTTGGAGTAGAATAGAATACCTGTGAATACAGGTAAACATTTGAATTTGGTACTTGTATAATGAGAGATAAGCACAGACACACAAAAGAAAGTAAAATGAAAGATATGCATGGAATAAAAGTGCACATATTTTTGAGATCAATGTTGCTAATCTGCATTTGCTAATGTATTTCCAGCTACAACTAGTTTACCACTCAAGGTGTTTCCTTATACCCATAGGAGGTAAGCATTTTTCAGATGTGGAAAATGAGGCCCTGAAAGATTATATAATAGGTACTTATTTTCTTTCTTGCTTGCTGTAGCGTTTGCTCTCTTCTCTAAGCATTTAAAGAAAAACTCAGTGAATGAGGAACTTATTACTTTTTTTCTAATTACATACACTTGTTCTCTTGCTCGGTTGTGTTTTTTAGCCAACCTTTTAGCCCAAGATCCTACTCTGAAATAGCTAGTTGGCCAAATGTAAATACTCATATTATATTTGGACATATTTCTTTTTGTTTTAATCTCCTCTCCTTTATCCCACTTATAAGTTTACAATATTGCTATTGATCTTAATTTAATCTATATCTTATATAAGTACTATAATTGTTGTTGTTTTTCTGATTAGGAGAATGAGACCCTAGAAATTTGTGAGATATGTCCAGAGACATTGGGATTCTGTTATGGATTGAATTCTGACACATAGTACCTCAGATTGTGATCTTACTTGGAAACGGGGTCACTACAGGTGTGATTAATTAAGATGAGGTCATACTGGAGTAGGACAATACCTTAATACAAAATACAGATGTTCTTATATAAGGGGAAAATTTTGAGATGGACACACTACAGGGGAAATGCATGAAGGACCAGGCCTTAAGAAAGTCAAAAGTCAAAGCTAGCTGTGTCGGGAACATGCAAATGTGATGTGATAGACGCACTACAGGGAAAATGCCATGTGAAGATGAAGGCAGAGATCAGGGCAACGCTTCTATGTGGCAAGGAATACTAATGATTGCACCAAACTACCAGAAGTTAGAGAAGAGGCATGGAGCAGATTCTTCTTTATACCTCTCAGATCTTGCCAACACCTAGATCTTAGATTCTTAGTCTCCAGAATTGTCAGAAAACAAATTTCCCTTATTTAAGTGGCTCTATTTATGGTGCTTTACTCTGACAATCCTAGCAAACGAATACAGATTCCAGCCCAGACTACTCAAGTTCTGTGCTCTTTCTACTACATCACATTTGCATGTTCCCGACACAGCTAGCTTTGACTTGGGTCTTAAGGCCTGGTCCTTCATGCAAAGCTAGTGGTGTCATAGAAAGTTCTGTTGGGAAGCTATCATTTGTTAGAAGCACCACCACATAGCCTAATACCACCAATTGGCCCAGCCTTCCCTGGGGCAAGGTTCTCTGGCACAACCTTCATAGCACTTACGTAGTGTAAACCAACCATGTGCATATGAAAACTTTGTCTTTTCCAGCAGCTGCCCACAGAGGGCAGGTAATCTATTACAGAAGCACAGAGGAGTTAACCAATAGAATTTTGGCCAGAGACAGAAGGCAAGGAGGAAACAACTGATGGGATAGCTTCCTCTTTTTGAAAAGTTATGAGTAGATGTACTATTTAGTCTCGTCCATCAGCTGTGGGTTTTTATTGTTGTTGTTGTATATTGTAACCAGTTCACCTTAGTTTTGCTTTGTCTTTTCTGCTTCACTTCTCTTTCTCTTCACTGCTACTTTCTAGGATTATCTTTCTTTTTCTCCCAACAAATAGAGTAGAATATCAGTTTGCATGGTTGCCTCAATCTGTGGGATAGACTAAGACAACTGTGTGGAGAGTTAGCCTAGAAATCAGGATCTCAGGATAGTGTTTTGAGGTTGACTTTCCCAGTGGTCTGAATATATAAGACTCCATAGCATGCAGCAACATCCCAATTTTTAAAACATACTCCTGCAGAGGGATGATTATGTCTATGTCCTTGTTGGTGATGATGGTTTCATGGGTGTATCCTTGTCCCCAAACTCATTGAGTTATATATACTAAATGTGAGTTATATATACTAAATGTGTACAGCATTTACGAGTCAACTTTACCTCAATGAAGTGATTAGGAAAAACCTTTTCTGTTATGTAATTGGAGAAAAGATGTATATGCAAAGCAAGGTATTGTGAAGGGAAATGGCGACTACTTGCTCAATATGGGAGCATTGGTAATTCTAAGGAGTTTGCTGTAGGATAGCTACTTTTGACAGTACTGGAGACCTTGCCAAGTGAAAGCACTCTGTTAAAGCCACAGACAACTTTAAAGGAGATTCTTATCACATGCAGACACATGGCAGACTGTGCTGGAAATCAGGCTTAGGATCTTATTATAAAGCAATGCAGCAGAAAAAACTAAATAGACAGCCTTGTCAAAGTTTGATGCCTCATAAGAAAAAATAAGACCCTTGAACATTTAAGCAGACAAATCTGAGAATAGCAAACCCTGCAATTCCTTGGAATGCTCCTGAGTGGCAGAAGAAACCCTTTCTCCTTTGTTAAAGAAGAATGGTCTTCATTTATCTGATGTCTTAGTCTGTTTGGGACACTGTACCAAAATATTATAGACTGGGTGGCTTATAAACATTAGAAATTCTTTTCTCACAGTTCTGAAGGCTGAGAAATCTGAGGTCAGGATGCTGGGATGTTTGGGTCCTGGCAAGGGCTCTCTTTCTGGTTCACAGAGGGCACCTTATAGCTAAGTTGTTACAGAGCAGAAGGATAAGGTAGCTCTCTGAGATCCTTTTATAAGGGCACTAATCCCATTCATAAGGACTGCCCTCATCACCTAGTCATCTTCCAAAGACTCCATCTCCTAATAATAATACATTATTGGTTATATTTTAAATATCAATTTTGGGGGGAAACATTCAGACCATAACATCTGAACATTTGATTATCTCAGCTGCCATGTAGATGACATGTAAGATGATGCTTGCTCTTCTGAAAATGTGCTATTTCACCCCTTCAATTCCTGAATCCTGATATTGGGCTAGTGTCTCAACACAGCCTCCGTGGGAAGTTTAAAAGACCTATTTCAGAAAGATTAGCCCACAAGACAAATAAATTATGAAACTTGCTATGTGCCAACAGGAATTTTGGGAGAGTACATATGGGAATAGATCTTGAGATATTTGCCTGGGGTTTGAAGAAATCCAGAATAGTATCTGAATATGACAAAAATCCGTAGACTTGGCAGGTACTCAACAGAACTCCCTGTTCAATGTTTTGTCACTATTTAGGTTTGTGGTAATTTATAGAAATGTCTTTTTGAAGCTTGATATAATAATTGATTGTAATAAATAAAGTGGAGAGGCCAGAACTTCCTTGAAATATTATTGAGGAAGGTGAGAGAAGGCTCATGGAGGTGGGAATGTTAAAGTGATTTTGTTAGGTAGGACCCGACCTAATTATGGTCCCTCAGAGAGCTTCAGGGAAAAAGAAGAGAGGACTGTTCCTTCACTTAGGCAATAAAGAATGACTTGAAAATCTTTGAGAAGCTTACAGGTGGTTGTTCTCCTCCAGCTGTGGCTAGCAGTAGAGTATGTTATAGGATTAAGTTTTCTCTTACCTGTCAGAATATTGGGATTCCATAATGTCAAGGGCAAGTTGACAGTGCTTAGCAATCAGAGATAAGATAGATTTAATCACAGAATTCCAGAAGCAATTTTGATAGGGTTCCTTTACTTGCAGCAATCTGTGGCAATGTTCATAGGTCATGGTATTCCTAAGACTGAGGTATGGGAATAGCTCATGATAGTATTTCTCTATTTTTTGTATGGATTATAATTTTAAAAAGCTGGCAAGTAGAAGTTAGTTGCTAAGTTGGAAAATCAAGGCCTCTTACTCAGTTTGCAAATTGAAGTCAGTTTGTAGATCAAGATATCATTGATTAAAGGGGAGACTGAATCCCCTTGAAGCAAAACCTTACAAAATCACCACAATTATATCGGGTATATATTCCTCAGAACCTTCAACCAAGGCCATATGCCCAATTTACCAGAGGACAGTGAAAAAAGAATACAATTTTTTCAAACATATTAGATTTATGGTCTTATGTGAAGTTTCAGCTTAGTCACTTAGATGGAATTAGGGCTTATGGAAAGCAGGGGATCAGTGGATTGGTGGTCCAGGACTGATGTAGAGTATGTCCTGTGGGTCCATATGTTCAACCAGTGATGATTTCCTCATCCCCGTAAGTATATTTGGGTTAGATATGCTTAGCTTCTGGCAAACTCTATCACTGGTTCTCCAACCTGTAGAGTAGCATGCATTATGATAGGAAGAGTCAAGTGTAAGTCCCTGTAAATGCTCCACCCCTTGGACAGCACAGTGGATCAAAGCAATATTGTATCCCAAAAGGGACTGCAGAGATTGGTACTCTTATTAAAGACTTGAAGGGCATGAGGATAGCGGTTTTCATTCTATCCTTGCTTAATTTACCTGCCTGATCTCTTCAACAGTTTGATAGATTATGACAGGTGGCACAGTAGGATCACTATAAATTTGGAGCCCTAATCACAGTGGCTGTGTCATATGTAGAATATTCATTACAGTAGGTTAACGTAACCTGTGGTTGTAACTCTTTATTTAGTGAATGTTTTCTTTTAGATCCACATTGAAATATACCCCTTACTGTTTTGCACAGGGATATTCAGTTTTTCTGCTTCCTGTAATAGTATAGGGACCTGGATGATCTTTCCATCCTTCAGACTATCACACTGCTTATCTGTTTTTGGTATCACATGAACTGGACCTAGTGAGTAAGAGGTGACAAGTAATCTAGATGATATCATAAAACATATGTGTGGCAAAGCAGAGAAAAGAAAAATTCTGAGAAGATTCAGGGCCTGTTACATCAGTGAAGTGTCTTGGAGCCCAGTGTTTTGGAGCATCATCAGAAAACCTTTGGTAAAGGACTTTTACCTCTGATCACTAAGAAGGATTCACCTTCTATCTCTTACAACAAAGAAAGAGGCCCAGTACATGGTGGTCCTTTCTGGCTTTGGAAGATAACAAGTGTTATCTATCCATCAGGGTGTTTTGGAAAACTTCCAGGTTATGACTGCATACAGTGAAAGAATGGCTTCTGTCAACGGGTATAGCCTGGAGCATAAGCCACCCTGTCATTTGGACCACATGACCCAGCAGTTCCAATAGTGCTGGAGGTAACCATCATGAGCAACAAAATGTCTCAGGAGGAGAGTCTCTGGGCAGATCTTTAGTGTTCTGGAGCAAGGCCTTCCTCTTAGTAAAGCTAGTCTAGCTTTTGGCCCTGTGGAGTACAATTTGCCAGCAGCAATGATTCACTTAGCTTTGGATTAGCAGCAAGTTTTGGAGAGAAAAACCAATCACATGGTGGCAGGTCAATCACCTTGAATGCCTTCCATCTTGAGGGGAGGGCAGTAATTCATTCTTATCAGAATCTGTGGAACCAACCAAGATGCCCTTCGATAGATGACTGGATAAAGAAACTGTGGTATATATACACAATGGAATATTACTCAGCAATAAGAGAGAACAAAATTATGGCATTTGCAGGTAAATGGATGGAGTTGGAGAATATCATGCTAAGTGAAGTAAGTCTATCTCAGAAAACCAAATGCCAAATGTACTCGTTGATAAGTGGATGCTGATCCAAAATGTGGGGAAGGACATGGGAACAATGGTGGATCTCTGTGCACAGAGGTGTAAGGGGTGAGGGGGCATGGGGATAGCAAAGGTGGTGGAATATGATGGTCATAATAACCCTAACTTTATGTATGACTGCATATATGTTGTGATTCTATACAACTTACAACTAGAGAATTGATATATTATCCTCTATCTATGTACAATGAATCAACTTGCACTGTTAACATGTAAGCCTAAATAAAAAAAAAATAGACTCAAGTACATGAATGTGTCAATGTTTGAACATTTTAATCCTATATAAATGACAACTTTATATGGTTTAACCAAACACATTATTCTGGATGTGGGTGTGGCTGACAGAATAATGCTCCCCTCTCCCACAAATATACCTGTGTCCAATTCCTGAACCCTGTGAACATGTGAACATGTCAGTTTATGGGGCCCAGGGAATCAAGTTCATACATGGAATTAAAGTTACTATTCAGCTGGCTTTAAGATAAACAGAATACCTTGGATTTTCAGCTGGGCCTAATGTCAAAATTAGAGTCCTTAAAACCAGAAGAGAGAGCTGGAAGACAGAAACAAAGAGATAGCAGTGTAAGAAGGACACAGCTCAACATTGATGACTTTGAAGATGGAGGAAGGAAGTCATGAGCCAAGGAATGTGGGCAGCCTTTAGAAGCTGGAAGGGGAACAAAAACAAATTTTTCTCCTAGAAGTTTCAGAAACAAACATATCCTGCTAACACCTTGATATAAACTCAGTGAAATCTGTGTTGGATTTCCACTATAAATTAATTAATTAATTTGTATTGTTTCAAAATACTAAATTGGAGCAATTTGTCATAGTTGCAATAGAAAACAAATAAAATGTTTTTGTCTTTCCTGCTTTCAATTCCCAAGCTACTATTATATGCCAGAACTTATAGACAGCTCTATCTACCCCTTGATGTGGTATCCCATGTAACATAGCCTTGGACCAGGAGAGTCATTATTTGGTAAAAGAGGTGCAACATCAGGCTTAGTTCCTCTGGAATTCCTACATGTCCCTCATGACTCATAAGAAGAAGCTTGAAAAGATGTGAGAACCTGTTGAAAGCTCAGCTGAGGGATCAGCGTAGGGGCAACCTCTGAGAAGTTAGCACAATCTGTGTGCTATATCTACAATTAGTATATGGAGATGTTTTGCTGATAGAAAGAATATGTAAGATGAAGAAGGAAGGGATGGAAGTAGATTGGTCAATTCTCACTACACTTCCAATTGCCTCTTACCTAGAAAACTTGAGCTTTGCCAGCTTGGAACTGAAATCTGTGAATGCTGCTTGGCTTCTTTGGGATTTCCATGCCAGTCAATCAGCAGGCAAAAAGGATTTTCTCTAAAGGCCAGGATGGTTGATCCTGGCTACTTGCAGGGACTATGCTTCTGCTACACAATGGGGAAGGAAGGAGCATGTCTGGAACAGAGGGGTTTTGGTGGATTCTCCCTTGGTGCTCTTGTGTGCTATGGTGACTGTGAATAGAAAATTATAGCAATCAGGTTGATAAAAGCAAGGATCTAAGAGCTCAGACCCTTTCAGAGTGAAGATCTGGGTTATCCCACAAGGTTAGAAATCCTGATCAGCTGGAGTTCTGTACAAGAGTGAGGAAAATCTATATTGTGTAGGAAAAGAGAGAGATGATAAATGTCAATATGACTATAGGATCAGTTAAAGCAGTTGGGAATATAGTTTGGGTTGCTATCCTGCTTTACTTTTTTTTAGAAGATGACAACTGGCAAAATCTTGGAAGATTAGATTGGTGAATCCCCTCTGGGGAAGAAGTGAGGGCACCTTGCTCATACATAAGAGCCATATACTATTACAGGATGTGAACAGAACTGAGTGGCTTGCAGTAATCTTGATCAGATTTAGTCTCTGTGTCGTTGCAGATCAGCCTGGCCTCCCTTCCCTCCCTACCCAACACTCAGCCATTGGCTCTGCCCTGTGTCCAGATTGCTTCAGCACTGCTTACACCATGCTCGGCTGTAGTTGAAGCTACCTGTTTTATACCTTTAATTGTTTTCATCTCCTATTGTTTTAGTAAGGGTTTCAGGCAACCATCATATCCTCTGCAATGGCATGGGAAAGCCATAGTACCTCAGTGTTTGTGGATACCATGAGCCTCCAGCTTCTCCAGTGGCTACCTGGTGGGGGTTGGGGGAGGACACAGTAACCAAGATGGAAGTGTGGGAAAATAAAACTCCAAAGGCTTTGTTGTACCAATGAGAGATGGAAGACAGGATCAGTAGATCTGCTTACCCTTTCTCCCCCATGGATTTTTCCTAGCAGAACCTTTATTCTGCCTTGTGCAAGTTACTGTCTGGGTTTCTTTGCAAAGCAGTGGCTGGTTCAGTAGTAAATCATCTTATATTTGTTTGCCCTCTTCCACCTCACTTTCTTTTCCCTTCACTCTTCCCTTCAATAAAGTGTTAGTATGTATGCCTTTACCTTAAACTGTTTTTTTTTTAGAATATGTGGGCTATGATATTGTGCTTGAGTTATGTTAAATACTTGAACTTACAGGAGTCACAATGCAGATGGTAAGGAGGCATAGGTAAATGTGGGAAATAATTAGGGAGGAGAATTTTTCATATTTGCTATCGAAAGGAATTGGAATTGGAAAACCCAATAAGAGTAACAGGGTAACAGGCAATTATCAAAAGTTTGAAGTTTATAGCATTAGCAACTGTTGAGATGATGCATTAACTGAAATTTTTCAAATATTAAGTATTTGGAGAGAAGGTAATGAGCTGAAGTTTGAACACATTCTGTTTGGGGTAGCTGTGGGACATCCAGGTGTTGAAGTCTTGGAGGAAGTTGGAAATGTGTGCTTGGAGCTAAGGTGGTGGCTTTAGTAAATGAAAGGTTGAGGTCAGCTCGCTACAGTGTACATTTTTTATACACAGATTTTTTATGGGCCACATTTCTGGCAGACATGTAGGTGTGTTTCAGCAGCGAATATAACACCTTTTGGAAAATAAATCATCCAATAGCATTTATTTGAATGTCCCTTGCTCTAAAACATTTTAACACCCCTGTCATTTATTTCCTCCAAATCATCTATCATTTATCCATTCCTGGCTAAGGCCACATATATCCACAGGCCTGGCTGTGATGTGCTATCAGAGGCACCAGTAAGGCTGCTCTGTCTCGGAAAGCATCTCTTCTACTACCTTGTTTAAGCTTGACTTCCACAATTAGTGGGTCTGTAGCTGAAACAGAAGATGTAATTCACCAAAACTCTATAGATCATTAGTGAGTTTGGAGAGATTGAGAGTGATATTCTCCCTGAGGGAAGAATTTGATTGTAAGGACAGGCCGATGTATGTGTGCGTGCGTGCATGCATGAGTGTGTGTGTGTGTGTATTTGAGAGACAGCGAGATAGAGACAGAGAGAAATAGAGACAGAGTGAGTTAGGGGATGCCTCCATAGTGCAAAATGGAATAGTGTTCTTTGTAGTGGTTCAGAGTTGAGACTCTTGTGTCAGTGACCTGGATTGGATCCTAGCTGTGTGCTCCCTGCTTCAGCTCCGTCACCTAGCAAAATCTAACTTACTGAGATTCAGTTCACTACCTTTATAAAATTGGGCAGAATCATAGTAAATGCCTATGGGGCTGTTTTAGGAATTAAATGACAAACGAAGAAAAGTCACTTAGCTTATAGTACCACAATTTTTAACTACCTTTTAAAATCATTGTTTCTGTATATGCTTCTTTCTTCTGTGAGCTTCATGAGGCCAGATGCCATCTTCCTGTTTATGTTTATTTCTGTACCGCCGATGTTAACAGAGCCTGACACAGAATAGGTACTCAAAAATATTTGCTTATTGAATAAATAAATGAGTCTGAATAAGTATTATTGCACATCCATACCTCCGTGATTAACAGAATCAGAGAATTAGGTGACAAAGACCACCCACATAATAATATACAAGATGTCTCTGTGCCTATGGAAATTGGGGGGAGGGTAAATGTAAGAAATTAAACAGTTGAAAAAGCCACGTATAAAAAAAGAGCAAAAACACTGGGTTTTGTTTGTCAGGGATTATTCAAAGGAATTTAACCATATTAAGTCACTTAGTTCTTATTACCACCCTCCAAAGTTGAGGCAATTGTTAGCATTCTTATTTTATAAATAAAGAAGCAGTCACAAAGGAGTTGAATAAGTTGTTGCTCAAGATCACATGACTAGCAAATGTCAAGGCAGGCATGATCTGAGTGGTGAGGTTTCAGAGCCTGTGTACTTGTCCACCCTACTCCTGAGTTGCCTAACTCTCATTGGTGTGGCCCTGGATACTAGATGAATAAAGCAAAGACTGAATGTTAAGACTGTCTATGTCCACTTAGCACTTCATCCATTGCTTTCCTGGGATGGTTGTGTAGCCAAGTCTAGGAGATATCCAAGTTCTGAGAATGTCAACCGGGGAGGCGAGGAAAGAAAGGTCCTAAGTTAGACATTAAAATCAACAGCTTATGTGAGAGAATGTTCTAGAGATTGGCAGGAAAAAAAATGATGCAGATTAAAAATGGGGAGTGTGGTGATAAATGCAAACAACACATATTTTTAAAACTGTAGAAATAAAACGTAAGGCAAGAATGAATGTGTTTCCAGGGAAAGAGTAGCTTTCAAAAGCGAGAGGGTAACTTGACAAGGGAACACAAATATATGATTAAATTGGCAAACATAACCCTTCGGTGGAGAGCAATGACTCACCAGGCCTCACAGCTTGATGACAATATCATCTCTTGAGGCTGTGCAATTTCCATTTCTCTGATTCCATATTTACCAAGCAACTTTCAAATTTAAATTCAATTTCTCAATGTTTCATGACCTGGGTAAGGAAGCACTAGAAACAAAAAATAAAATACAAACAATCTGTCTGCTTTAAAGCAAGAATTTTCATAGAAAATTATTAAATTTGCTCTCTATTACCAATTCAAGCAATGCTGCTTGAGTACTTAATCTATGCAGAGAGCTTTTTCAGGCTGTGAGGATGGTGGAAAAATGAGTGGAACAGCATTCCTGTTCTCAGCTTTCTTATGAAGTTGGTTTTTAGTAAAACATGGACTTCATGTAAAAGAGCTGACCATTGAGTTCCTGACTTGTAGCAGAGGAGGATCAAATTCTGGCATCAGATCTAAAGCATCTCCACCTGAAATGTCCACATTTCCAGGAAGGACATGAACTTTCTTTCTCAGTGCGCTTGCCCATGGAGCACCTGTTGAACTTTAAATCCTGCTCCTCCTCTGTTTGTGAGCTGGCACTGACCTGGTGAGCCAGCCATGGACATATTTATCCAGCTAAAGACTAAGAGTATGCCTGACCTTTCATGATATCACACTATAATATTCGTATCATAACCTACTTGATTAGTTGTGGTTTGGGAAAGCTAGAAACAAAGGTTGTAGGATCTTGGTAATAATGTGAACAATATTTATTGTTTACTTACACCAAAAGCCACAGAAGAAAAAAAGCCCTTTAAGCCTATTTTAAGAGAATTCATTCTCAATCAGGATTATGTAGTTTGTTATCTCTCTCTTACTCTCTCACACATGCACATACGCATACACGTACACCCATGACCACATGCTACCTTCTCTGAGTGTGTCATTATATAGTTTTCCAAATGATCTTTCTCTTAATATAGTCTGAAACCACGCACATCATCTGCAATAAGGACGAGTGACTGGAGCATGGAATTAACATTATCTGAAAGGACTTGAACAAATTTGTTTGCCATGGTGAACTTCGCCCTTCGTCCTAACGTCCTATCTCTTTTTTTGTTTGTTTTTGGTTTCTTTTTTTGGTACCAGGGATTGAACTTAGGGGTACTCGACCACTGAGCCACAACCCCAGCCCAATTTTGGGTTTTATGTAGTAGAGACAGGGTCTCACTGAGTTGCCTAGCGCCTCGCCGTTGCTGAGGCTGGCTTTGAACTTGCGATTCTCCTGCCTCAGCCTCCCAAAGTGCTAGGATTACAGGCGTGCGTGTTAACACCAGGTTACCTTCAGCATTACCCAGTAACCTCCACTTCATGTGTCTCTCCCCAGGCCGGTGTTAACAGGTTGACATAAAAATACTAAAAAATTACATGGATCTTAAATATCAACTAGGATAAAGATAAGACACATTCTAAGACAAAGGAAGTGAATTTATTATAGAGTGGCTTTATTTCATAGATAAGAAATGCAGACTGGGTGCCGATCACCTGTTGTGTACCCTGGAAACTCTGGCTTTGACCCTGTGATTGCTAACCAAGGCCTTGACTGAAATCAGTCCGAACTGAATGCGAGGCTCCTTTCTTCCCACCTCCTTTTCTCCTCCATGTCATTACTTTTTCATAGTTAATGTCTATGTGGAACTAACTTACTGTGCTGTTTTTCAATTCATACTCCCCAAAGCCTCCTCTGGAGTCATAAAACCATGAATAAGAGGAATTAGCAAACAGAAAGCCTATGATTTTAGAGTATCTGGGGTAAATGGGAATATAATTAGGCTGGTGCTGGTTTACAATTAGGAAAGGGATTATATCTGCCTTTACTCAATATCTAGGAAGGTAACCTGGAGAAATATGACTAATTTGGAGGAGAATTATCACGTTAGCCCATAGCTCTAGGTCAGCCTCTCTGTCCCCCAGCTGTGGTAACCCTACAGGCCCCTTCTCGAAGAGAAAGCACTGGCAACTACCCCTGCTGCTTTATGAATGCTCTCTTCAACCTGAAGGGATTGTGCTCACAGCACAGGGCAATTTTCATTTAGAAATGGGCTTCCAATTGTGTTGACATACCTCATTAGCTAAGCCCTACCTTTTAAGTCAGGGACTTTCATATACGTGTTAAGCACCAGAAAGAAAAAAAACACACCTAACAAGTAAATGAAGAAAAGCTTCAGACTTCATCCAAACAAACCAGGGAGGACAGTGTTGCTTATTTCTAGTCCTTTGTACCAAATAATTATAAGGCTCTCTATTGTCGTCGTTGCTATTTCTGTATTCCATTTCATTTTTCTTCATCACAGGTTGGGAAGTCATATTATTTGCAGATGACCAAGGTACAGGGAGATATGGGTTTGAATTTTTAGAATTATGGGGAAGAAGCCTTACATTTTTTTCTCTCTATGGCTCCCACTTCTATGCATTCTCTACATTGTCAGGTGTGCCATTTGGAAGTATTCAGCTAAATTTACTTAAATGTTTTATTTTATCAGTCTCTGCTGAGAGCGTAGTTTGGCACTTTATTTTACTTATTGGTTTACCCAGCGAGTTGATCCTCAGTTGTCTAAGGGAATATGTGTACTGATAATGGCAGCAGGTGTTTAAGCCTTTGGCAGGGTCTGTCACCTGGAAGAGAACCAATCCAGCTTGGGCCATGTCCCGTGGTAGTAAATTTCAGCTCCACTCTAGGTTTCTCCTGCTTGTTGATGAGTTACATGTCAGGAAGAGCATCTAGGAGGTTCTATTCAGTTAGATGACTCTGCTGTCCTCAGAAATATTTAACAAGTCAGTTCCCATTGTAAGACCTGGCTAGAGATAATTGCTTCTCTATCTTGCTCTTTCTACCTGTTTTTTTTTCCCCCAAAGCCCTTTCATATGAAGGAGAATTGCATCATAAACCTGCTATATGCAATTACTATGTGATGCTTGCCTTTTCCTGGACACATTTTTTATGTTTCATGATTAGCTTTGTTAACATCAGAAATGGGAGAGAAATGTCAGGAGAGAGAAACTACTGAGAAGGCTTTATGTGACAAACTATATTGTCAGGCATTAACAGAAGAAACACTGCTGTAGAACAGTGACATGCTGGGCAGAAAAACAGCAGCCTTTCCAGATAGCACCATACGTTTAAGTCCTTTATTCATGAGTCATTATTCTGCAAATCATATTTGAGAGTTATTTGGTAAACTGATCATTTTTAGTCAAAACATATCTTAGCCAACTCAGTGCCTCCTTTCTAGGTTTCGTGGAATGGCTTTCATTTTAGCTCTCATTCTATGTCCTTTACATTTGACCTATGTGTAAACTGCCATCATGCTGCATTCTGATCATCGATTGTCACTAATGATGTTTCCAGACCTGTCAAAGAGTTACTCTACTTTTAAATTGCACCATCACACCCCAAATAGCCAGTGAGCGGCCACCGCCTGACACATGTTCCATTCTGCTTGGAAGATGTCTCCTACAAATGTGGAAATTGTGATGAGTTCTTTACATGTTCATTTGGAGATATTATAGTATTTCTAGTCCACTTCAAATTCTATGCTGGATATAATGCCCTAGTGTTGTGTTTCCAAAGTTTGCCTAACCATATAATTTACCATATTGAAAATATTGATTCTAGTCTTGAACTAGGCTGGTTTGAATCAGAATCTCCAGAGGGAGGGGTGTGGGAATTGGTAATTTTGACAAAATGCTTGCTCTTACTATCAATAAGTTTGGGAAACACCTCTCTATATCCATGGACTATCTACTAGAGGGGAAAGAGAATGGTGTATGAAGACAGGTAGACATGGGTTTGAGACTCTGCTTTATCATTTACTAATTATGTGACTATAGGTAAGTCAACTTATGTGAATTTCAATTCTCTGATGTATACATCATGGATAATACTGATAGTGAGGAGTTTTCATTAAAAATAACTCACTGTGAGTATAGCACAGCAGCAACCAATGAGAGTCAACACTGGCCAGAGTATTGCCAAACATCAAGCTTTTAATTGCTGGATCATGGGGTGTGGCAGGGCAGGCGGTGGCAAGAAAGCCTAGGTAACTGGGGAGTCAGGGGAGGGGCACTTGAAACATTGGGTTCAGTGGCTATTTATAAACCCATGAAGAGGTGTTATAGTATTTAACCAACTAGGATACTCATACATCTATCAGCTATCAGCCCTGTAAAAATGAAAAGGTGATTGTGCATATTAAAATCAGGCTTGAAATCACAGTGCTTAATACCTTTCAGGTAGTCAATAAGTAGAAGCTATTATTATCATTCATAGTTTTTATTACTCAATATGGCACCTGTTTTACCTGGGGTAGAGAGCTAAACAGAGCAAAGAAAGACAGAACAGGAGTGCATAGACAACCTCCAGGCTTCTAAGATAGACTACTGATTGACTAGAGTATTAATCCTGCTGTGGGAAAACAAGGATGTGATTATAGAAAGGGACTCTGAAATTGGAAGATTACCCAAAGGGGAAAAAACAAATAGGATATAAATCACCTTAAGCAGAGATGGAGCAGGTAGTCATTGTGGGGCATGCGGAAGGCACAACTGGCGGAGATGCAAAGAGGATATATTCTGATATTCAGTAGTTGATGTTGAGAAACCAGATGTAGAGATGGGCACAAATTAGAAGTCTTGGTCGGTCTGAGGTTCTATTATAAACATTATGGACTGGGTGGCTTAAAAAAGACATTTACTTGTTGCAGTTTCAGAGGCTGAGAAATCCAAGATCCAGGTTCTAGACGATTTGGTTTATGGCCAAGTCTCTCTTCCTGGTTTGTAGATGGATTCTTTCTTGTTACATCTTCACATGGTGGAGCAAGAAATCATATCTCTGATGTCTTTTTTCTAAGGGCCCTAATCTCATCATTTGAGAACTACCCTCTTGACATAATTATTGTCATCCTAAATACAATCACACATTGAGGAATACACTTCAGTGTTTAAATTTTGGTGGGACACAAATATGCGATCATGTGAGATCGCAGATAATAGAGATGACTCAGGACCAGGAACCCAGTCTCAAAGAACTTATCACACTGTCATGATAACAAACTGATTTAATACGGAGATAAAATTTCTTGAATATGAATTCTTAAATTACTTGTGCTTATGGACTGGTCTGATTTCACCATATGGGGAAAGTCTTAGCCTACAGATGAAAGCTAAGCAGACCTTTTTCTAATCAATATTCTGATCTACATGGGAGAAGTGAAGCAAACTCTAGAGAGATACTGGGAAAGGTGTGGGTGAGAGACTAAGGAATGATTTGCAGTGGGCAGGCCAGGGAAACAGAACTCAGAAGCCATGGAAAAAGCCCTGTGGTGACATGTCAGTCTCATCCTTCCCACTCCCCAGCTATTCCTGCCCGTAGCCCATGTGTTTCTCATCCACTGACATCTGCTCCCCTGTAATGTAATCGTGTAGGAGTGTATCTGCATCGCCCTAGGAAAGGATTATATACATTTATTAAGTGGTAACAAAGCTAATTGTAGAAAACTAAACATTTGCGGGGAAAAAATGGAAAATACTACTTTTAAGATAGTGACAGCATTTTGAACTACTGCTGGAAGGAACAAGAATCCAGCTGCTGGCACCTCTGGGGGGCTGTGAGAGCCACCAGAGCTCAAATCCAGAAACTTTGTGTTTTGTAACCCACAGCAGTATTGATTATTCTCTGCCGCCTCCTGTGGGAACCAGAAATAATTGCAGCAAGAAGGCTGGCCAGGGGCGATAGAAAAAGGGGCTTCCTAGTAGTTCCAAGCACAAGAGAGGAGGCATCTATCGACTGGGACCTCTGAGTTACAGACTGCTGTTTGCAACCTGTCTCTTTTTCCATGTACTCTGGCCAATGTTGGTGGAATGAGGAACATTGCATTCCATTATCAGTAAACTCCAAAAGAAGTCTTACCAAACTGCCTCCTGGTTGCTCTCATTTCTAAATTTTGAGCTAGTACCTAGAGTTAAAAAGTGGGTAACTTGTACTCAAAGACTTAACTAATGCATATTTATTTATATCTTTAAAGAAGTTTCTTAGGCATCTTCTGTTCTTAGAACTGTCACAGCAAAGCTGAAGAAGGTGAATTTGTACTGGAAAGACAGTTTCTGTTTCTGGAGTTTAAATTAAAACCTTGACATTATAAAATATTACAGGTACATTACCATTGTCAATTGTATACTCTTCATGTTTTTGCTACTGCATTACTCAAAATTAGATTAAAATTCTTTTTTATTGTGTTTTAATGTTTCTAGGATGTGGACAGATCAATATTTCCAGCTTGTGCACACACTCTACCTAAGGGCTGTGAGTCATATTTGCTTTGAAAGAAATAGCACTTAAGGACTGTCAGTCAAGTCAGTTGTAAGAAACATAGAACTCTTTAAGAATTACTCTGCCTCCTCCTCACATCTAAATATAGCTAACCGGTTGGAGTGTCTAAGAAAGATAGCTAAGCTGCACTTAAAAAATGGTGCAATTGCAACTAATCAATGCAAATAAAAAGCTCAAGGTATTTTTTATTTATATATATATAAACTTTATTAAATTAGAAATTGTATAACAATACAGGTAAGGAATATTTGTAAGGAAATGACCCAGGTTCTTACAGTCATTAATATATCAATGTTATACTTTTATAGATCTCTAAACCCTGATGGAGAAAGTACAGGGCCGGCTGTGTAAAGATGGGATTTCTAGTTTCCATTTGGCCATTGCTTAACTATATTATCTGGAAAAACTTTGGCCTTCATTTCGTCCTCCTCAGGGTCTGAGTCTCCTTTCAGATTATAGGTTAAAAACTAAATATGAAGAATCACCCGAGGCTGGGTATATAGCTTAGTGGTAGAGAGCTTGCTTGAAGAATTAATTGTATATTTTCAGATTTATTTGGTGTATTTCTGTCAGAAGCTGGAGCTAATATCAATACAGCTTTATATAGAAGAAGTTCTCCCTTAACACTAAAACGGAGTTGCCTAATTAAAATCTGTTTACTGTTCCTGAAAGTAAATAAAAGCAAAATTGTTCCTCTCATATCTAATATACTAATAACCTAACAACTATTTATCCAGTGACTACTTACTTTTGGCTCATCCCTGTGTGTATATTTGATCTTTTCCCTGTATGAGCTTCCATTTACCTATCACATAATTTATATTTACAAAGTGATATTTGGATTCTTCTGGCACATTGCTGCCAGGAGTGCCAATAAAGGAGCCATACTGTGCCCTAATATCCCTGATTATATTTGTATCAGTGTCTACAGAGATTGTATCAGCAGACAGAACAATGGACTGTACCATTAAATTAGCACAATTTTGCTGCATTGCCTGGCAGAGGCTCACGCTTAATCCAAGAGGTTATTCAACCCTATCCAATATGATTACTCTATAAATATTTGCCCAAGCTCAGCACCAGCCGTTATATCACTAATCACACACAGGTTTGTTATAGTGAAGACCCTCAGTGTCAGCAATTTGAAAAACAAAGCTAATTAGTTTTGATTTAGGGATGGGAAGACTTATTAAGTTGAAAGCAAACTGTTCGCATGGTGTAGTGGCTATTTAGAGCACACATGAATATGAAAGGAGATTTATTATTGTTTGCATAGTCTTTTGAGAAGGAATGGAAAGACTAGGAGCCTAGGAATGCAGACACAAGTGACAATCAGTGTCAGTAACCAGTGATGGTGTGTGTGTGTGTGGGTGCAACAGAAATAACCTCTTAAAAGTATTACTCTGAATAAACATGCATCAAAGTAAACAGCATCTTTAGGACAGTTTTAGGACCTGTCTCTGCTACTTTCTTTTTAAATGGATCACACCCCCTAAATTCCTGCAATAGAGAATGGTGGGACCTATAGTAATATTGACCCACTAGTACTGATTGGGGGGAGGGTGGCAAAGAAGCCCCTCACCCCTATACATCTCAGGCACCACTGTACTGTGACACTTGAGTTTGTTTTATTCTTAAGTCTACATCCTTTAAAAGTTGTTTTAAACTGCAAAAATCTTACCTAGTAACATATTACTGTTCATACCGAATAGTAGAGTACTATTTATTCCAGTTTTTTGGTACAGGGGATTGAGCTCAGGGGCATTCAACCACTGAGCCACATCCCCAGCCCTATTTTGTATTTTATTTAGAGACAGGGTTTCACTGAGGTGCTTAGCGCCTTGCTGTTGCTGAGGCTGAGCTTTGAGCTCAAGATCCTCCTGCCTTACCCTCCCAAACCAGTGGGATTACAGGCATGCGCCACCATGCCTGGCTCCAGATTTTGAAAGACAATATCATTCAGTGAAAAGATATTGACTCTGAGGCATGAAAGAGCAGAAATAACACTAATTGAGCCCTTATGCCAAGCACTGTATTATCCTTTTAAAATACGCTCCCATTTAACTTAATACTCCTAACAATCTTATTTATTAGGCTTATTATTTCCTCCTTAAAGATGAGGAAACTGGGATCTAGTGGAGTTAAATAACCTCCCTGAAGTCATTTCACATCGACTTTCCCTGAGAGCCAAGTTCTTCCACTCACAGTTGAGATCTTGGGTGAGTTGTTTCCTTTCTCTGGGTCACTCACTTCCTCTGTAAAAAAGAGGAGTACATGACATCATAGGTTTCCCAACTTTGATTGCTTTTTTATTAGTTATTTTTTGATTATATATCCTCTAATATGTATTTATTTTTAATCATATCTACCTACTATTTTAATCCATTCATCTAGTAGTCATCTCATTTCTTAAATTTCATAGTATAAAAACCAGTTGCAATATATTTTCTCTTTAACTGAATGAATCAAGTTTCTGGTGTACCTTACTTTGGAAACTACTAAATTAGATGACCTTCACAGTGTTAGAAATATTGGGGTGCCTTAAGGAATCAAACACATACTTAGAAGTAGCATGGAAGGGCAAACTTTACTTCTGCAGAAAGGTGTGCTACCAAAGAAAATCAAGCAAGCAAGTTTACCTAGGCGGGCAGTGTGCCTACTTTTATCCCTAACACTGTACTGCCCCTGGCTTTAATAGAGAAGCTTGGGGTTACAATCTAGGCGATTAACTAATTTTAAAATTGGGGCTGGTAAAGGGAAGGGTTATAGTTAAAATGGCTACAATTGGATTACATCCCAATTAAGGCTAAATACTATATTCTGAAAATGGGCCACAGGACTTTTACATTTCTCACAATAGTTTCTAAAAGTTCTAGAAATTTGAGTCTAGAGTTGTTTTTGGTTGGTTTGTTTTTGGTAAGCTTTGTAAATCATGGAAAGGGTGTACCGATAAAAATCACTTTGGCATGAGTTAATTTTACGAAAGAGGTCAGAGAAGCCTGGAAAAGTTAGATCAGGAAAAGTTCAGTGGTGAACTCCAAGGAAGGTAATTTAGGGAAACTGGGAATTCAACAGATGGGGAAGAAGTAAGATTTAAAAGAGGTGCAGAAAACACATGGAACAATTTCTTTGTGCCAGGCTTTTATTTTTTTAGAGTGAATACTATAACAAATGTTTATTGTATATATATGAAATATAACACATTTATTTACTATATAAACTCCAATATAACCATTTCCCAAATAAGGCCATTAACATATTGCCACCCTTGTTTCATCTGCGTTCCTTCACAGGATTACTGTGAAACAAATCCTTAGCATCATATCATTCATCTTTTTTTTTTTTGCCATCCCTCTTTTCTTCTTTTAAAAAATTTTTTTCTTTCTTTCTTGTATTTCTTTTTTCTTTTTTTATTCATTCTTTTTAGTTATATATGACAGCATAATCCATTTTGATATAATTATACAAACACAGAATATATCTTATTCCAATTAGAGTCCCATTCTTATGAATGTACATGGTGGTGAGATTCACTGTGTTGTTTTCATATACGTACATGAGAAAACTATGTCAGACTTATTCCACTGTCTGTCCTTTGCTTATCCACACTCCCTTCTCTCCATTCTCTATTGTCTAACATACTACACTTCTACCTACCCCTTTTTCCTCACCCCGTGTTGTGAGTTAGTCTCCATGTTTCAGAGAAAACATTAGACCTTTGGTTTCCTGGGACTGGCTCAATTCACTTAGCTTGATAGTCTTCAGTTCCATCCATTTGCTAGTAAGTGTCATAAAGTCATTCATCTCTATGGGTGAGATGTGTATATATACCACATTTATATACCATTGTGTATATATACCACATTTCTTTATCCATTCATCTGTTGAAAGGTACCTTGGTTGGTTCTATAGCTTAGCTATTGTGAATTGAGCTGCTATAAACATTGAAGTGGCCACGTCACTGTAGTATGTGGATTTTAATTCCTTTGGATATATACCAAGGAGTAGGATAACTGGGTCCAATGATGGTTCCATTACAAGTGTTTTGAGGAAACTCCATACTGTTTTCTAGTGCGGTTGCACCAATTAGCAGTCCCACCAGCAATGTACGAGAGTACCTTTTCCCCCACATCCTCGCCAACATTTATAGTTACTTGTATTCTTGATAATTGCCATTATGACTAGAGTGAGATGAAATCTCAGTGTAGTTTTCATTTGCAGTTATCTAATCACTAGAGATGTTGAACATTTTTTTATATATTTGTTGATCAATCATATTTCTTCTTCTGTGAAGTGTCTGTTCAGTGCTTTTGCCCACTTATTGATTGAGTTATTTGGTTTTCTTTTGGTGTTAACGTTTTTGAGTTCTTTATATACCTGGAAATTATTGTTCTATCTGAGGTGCAGGTGGCAAAGGTTTTCTCCCATTCTGTAGGCTCTATCTTCATGGTCTTGATTGTTTTCTTTGTTGTGAAGAAAATAAATGCCAGATTGTTTTCTTTTCTGTGAAGAAAATAAATGCCATCCCATTTATTGATTACTGATTTTATCTTTTGTGCTTTAGGGGTCTTATTAAGGAAGTCAGTTCCTGTGCCAATATGTTGGTAGGTGTTGTTTTTACCTTTTCTTCTAGGATGTGCTGACTATTTATTTAATTATTGCAACAACCCCATACCTGTCATTATTGTTTCTATTGTAGAGAAGGGAAAAGTGCTATATGGAAAAGCCTAGTAACTTTCTAAAGGTTCTGCCTATACTAATACCAGAAATGAACTAAGTCACTTGGGTTCAGAAATGAGCAATAAAGGAAAGCGGAGAGGAAAAGAAAAAGTCATAGAAAATTAGTAGGTGTTAGTGGATATTTGTTCATGGCCTTGTTAGGAGCCAAGGCTCCCTATCCCATTTCTAAAACTGTTCCCAAGTCTAACAATTGATGTTTGGATGAAGTTGCCTGCCATCCCCAACTCTGAGGGTAGGACCATCCAGTGGAAGACAGGCTTTTCTTTGCATCTAGGAAAATATGAAAAATCTCACTAATTGCAGAGATGAATACCCGACTTAATTAAAATAAAGTGGGGTCAGGGAGACTTAATCTGGTGATGTAATGTGCTTTCAGGGACAGACGTATCTCACAAAAGTGAGGGGAAGGGTTGCCTGGAATGCAGCCCACATCAAGGGAGCAAAGAAGAGAACAGGAGAGTACTCCCTATACTGTTTTATGAAATTCCATTCAAGCCCTTTTAGACACAATTATATCAGTCAATAAAATCTTGTTGGTTGAATTTGGGTTGGCTATTCGCCAACATGCAAAAGTTCTAAACAAATATGTAGAGAAGTTAGGCAGAGAAGGAGCCCAAACTCTTTTGAGTTCAACCTCAAGTTCCAGGTAGCTGCCATGCTATCTCATAGCTGTTGACTATTACACAGATCTAGGGTACCTTTGCAGACATTTTCATATTTTCCTAGATGCAAAGAAAAGCCTGGCTGACCTTTTCTGTCATATAAATTATTGTCTACTTCATGGCTTTGCCTAAGGCCCACCTAATGACTAACAAAGAGAAGGAAGCAGTCATAATTAATTAAATCAAAACTAGAAATCTTGAAGGATTTATGACTAAAGTTATGTTAATATACTCAACAAAATAATTAATCCCATGCTTCAGTGAAAAATAATCTTGAAAGAATTCCCTATATAGGCATTTCACTTTTTTCTCGATGCAGGTCAATCTCCTTGTATTTCTGATTATTCTTTTGTGCATATTGGCTTCCTCCTAACTCTACCCAATGGTGCAGAGAAGGGTTGTTTTTCAGAAGCATTTTCCTGTTTATTTTCATAAATATAGATCTTTCCTTTTTCTTAAACATTAAAGAGGATATTGCTTGTTCTGTTGATGAACATTTAGTCATTCGTTGTCTTATTTATAGGGCAGATTTGTGTGTGTGAAAGAGAGAGAGAGATGCACCCCCTCAATTAATTCTTCAGAGAACCAAGTTGCAATGACTCAACCACTATTTCCTACAGGTTGACTGAGGTGGAGAAAGCAGAAGAATAGGAGGAGAATCTAGATCTGTTGCTGTTCAGCCTGGGAGTAGTAAATTTAGGGACAGGCATATGGAGTGCTTTCAACTGCAAAATCAGGCCAAGGATGGAATAGATGTAAAGGTGTAAGTACCATCAGGTTCAATCAAATCTTCACTGTCTGTCAAAGGAGGAGCAGCATAGAAGATGGACAAATGGCTAATAACAAGCCAGGAGTTATCAAGCCCTGAAGAGGTCAGGAACATAGCCATAGGGTGACACTGATTCTTGCCTGGGTTCTGAAATAAAAGCAGAACTTTAGACTTCATTTCTAAATTTGTTTTTGGAACGGGATTGAACTCAGGAGTGCTTAACCACTAAGCCACATCCCCAACCCTTTTTAATTTTTAATTTTGAGACAGGGTCTTGCTAAATTGCTTAGGGCCTCACTAAGTTGTGGAGGCTGGCTTCAAACTCACTATCTTCCTGCCTTAGCTTCCGAAAATGCTAGGATTACAGGTGTCCACCACCGTGTTGGGCAGAACTCTAGACTTTGAAGACAAAGTTGTAAACTGAGTGTATAGGATCAGCTGGGTAGATGTTGCAATTTGGAATGAAATCTGAGAAATGTAATATTCTAAAATAATCAAAAGCAATAATCGAGATAGTATGACCAAATAGCCAGAAATCTAGACTAAAAAAAAATGTATGATCTTGACAAGTTACCATAACCTCTCTGTGCTTCAATATACTTTTTGGTAAAATGAGGTAATGAGGTAGTTGCACTAGATGAAGCCCAAGATTATTTGGAGGTGTTTCAGGGATTTCCTAACTAAGGAAATACATATTTACTTCAGTCATTAACCAGGTCATCTGAGAGACCTGCATATTGCTGTAAGTTACTATTATTTTTATGCTTTTATTTTTTTTGTTTATTTTTATGTGGTGCTAAGGATTGAAACCAGTGCTTCACACATGCTAGGCAAGTACTCTGCCACTGAGCTACAACCCCTGAGCCTGCTGTAAATTATTTTAAACATTTAAATTTATGTTTAAGATTTCATTTCAGCTGGATGAGTGGTGCATGCCTGTAATCCCAGTGACTCAGGAAGCTGAGAAAGAAGAATCACAAATTGGAGATCAGCCTGGGAAATTTAATGAAATCCTGTCACAAAATAAAAAAAAAACAAAAAGGAATGGGGATGTAGCTCAGTGGTAGAGCACTCCTGGGTTCAATCTCCAGTGCCACACACACATACACACAAAGATTTCATTCAAAGACAGAAGTCAGAATTCTATGAAAACAAAGTTTGAAAACTAATTGAACTGATGCTACTAGGGTCTTTCCGTGATATGAGCATGGGAAGTCTGCTGTCCCTCTAGCAAATAACCCTGGATGATAAATGGTTTATAAATTTTGTTGATATCTCTTGACAAGTACTATTTATAGAGGATATAATAAAACATTTGGATTTTTTTTTTTGTACCAGGGATTGAACCCAGGGGCACTTAATCACTGAGCCACACCCCCAGCCCATTTGGCATTTTATTTAGAGATAGGGTCTCACTGAATTGCTTAGGGGCTTGCTAAGTTGCTGAGGCTGGCTTTGAATGCACAATCCTCCTGCCTCAGCCTCCTGAGCTGCTGGAATTACAGGTGTATGCATGCCACCACGCTTGGCAAAATATTTGGATTTTTGATCAAATATATGTATCATTATACTGAATGTTACTAATAATACATATCATAATGGGCATATTCAAAAATATAAAAGAAAGAATATGGATACACCCATATATATATGTATTCCAGTGTGTGTGTATACATTTGCATATGTGTATGCACATGTATATATAAATAGTTTTTCAACATACTTAAGGCCATAATTCCTATTTAAATGTTGAATTAGGATAGTTTAATAGGAATATTCAAATTACATAAGAAAGCAAATTACAAGATGATATAAATATGTCGTAAATTTATAAATATAATTTGCTACAGAAATTCAGTGTAGAATGGAATCTCTTTTAACTGGGGAAAAATTTCAGAAGTAAGAAGAAATAGGAACTAGGTTAGACTGTATGGCTTTAGACTGATGTAAGAAAAAAGACACTTCATACAGGATCATCAGAAGAGCAGTATAACAATGGAAGCTGGTGGAAATGCATCAATTAACAACCTCTAGACTAACACATTTAGACTCTGACCCTACTATTTCATTTTCTCTGTCTCATCAGGAATTCCATATGCAGTCAAGACACCAACAATTTTCTTATTGGCCCTGTGAACTAAATACTACTTTGCCATTTCTAAGCCATTACTGAGAGCAACATGAGGGAGGTTTTGTGGTGTTAAAGAAAGTGTCCTTCTCTGTTAACTGAACAATCTGTTTTTGGATCTCTTTTAAAGCAAGAAGTAACTCTTCCTGTCAGGATGAGGGTTTTAAATTCCATCCCCTATGAGTAAGAGAACGGAAGGATGTTGATCTTACAAAAAATGGCCGACATGGAGAATATCATCATCTGTAGCCAGACACCATTTGAAGATCACATTAAAAAGAAAACCCTTCCAGAGAAGTCACATGTAGACTTCCATATATACATTGCACCATGAACAAGTGTCCAAGTAAGGATTGAGATTTACCAATAAAGGTTCTACAGCACAATGCAGCATGGGTTTTGCTGGACAAAATAGAGTGGGATGCACAAGAGAAAAATCCACTCTGAATCAAGTTATCACCAATTACTGAGTTACTGAATTGAATTATTGCTAGCTTCTTCCCAAGGAGGAGCTGGAACTGTGGTTAGAGCCTGTTGTATGCTAATTATATTCTAGTTGTTTAACCAAGATGTGGCTGTGCCTGAGAGCCCTACTCTGTTCTCAACATGTTTGTTGAAGCCCAGCTCAATACCTCTCATGATTCACTAAAGACAAGTCAATTCCTTAAGACTTTAGAGAGCTGAATACTTTACTGAAGACTATGGGAAAAGAAGAGGAGAGTTTCATTACACACCATGCCTGAAAACTTAATGAAAATCTCCATTAGTCACAGCTGTTCTTTCTCTGAAGTTCATCTTATTCACCAGCAATTGTATCTTTCCTGTGCCTCTCCCCAACTACTGCTGGAGGTTTTCTGGCTTTTTTATTTTTTTGGAAAATTTCTGCTCAAGTAACCCCGCAATCTGTTTATCTCCTTCAATCTCTTTTAGACCAATTCAAATTCTATTTTAATAGCTACTTTCTTTCAAAGGTGCCAGGAACTTGCAAATTATGAAGTGTTCCAGGTAGAATTTTTAAAAACTTCCATGAGTTTACTGAAAAATAATGTTTATTTTCAAAATGTCTGCTTAATTGTTCTCTGCAAATCTTCATACTCCTTCAAAGAGAAACATCACTCTTTCAGTTCTGTTGTAACTTAGTCAGATGGATCTTGATTATTATAGTCAAGACTTTGACAACCCAGAAGTTGACCAAACCGGGCAAGATGATCCATTTCCCCAATAATACTTGATTTTATACTGAAGTACGACACATACTAGAGAGAGGATTGGGAAGGTAGACAGGATGGAAATCATTAAGTTGCTTATATTCCACTAAGGGGTTGTAGTGAATGAGTGGCTTGATCAGAACTGTGCTTTCGGAAAAGTAAACAGGCAGTGCTGGGGCAGTAGGGGGGCGATATTGGTTGGGAGAGAGGTTAAATTTGGGAAATCCAGTTAGGAAACTGAGGTAATATTTCTGTGGTTACTAGACAGGTATCCTCCAGAAGGATTCAAATTCTTCTACAGCTCAGATAAAGCATTTCTTTGGCACTAGAACATTTGCTATTTCTCATTTGGTTTTCTACCTAAGACAGGATTACTTTATAAAGTAGATATGAGTAGTTTGATGAATGGAAAGACAGAACTCATCTCTCCTACTTATTCAATTGGAATTCTGATTTGCAAATCAGTAATAATAAATCTATTACTATGAATTTTTTCTAGAAAGATAAAACAATTGCTTGGGCCATAAAAAGGAAGTGTTTCAAATATTTAAGGTTTTTTAATGTTTAAAGATAGAGCCATCTGTGAGATTCAGCATTGGCAGCCCACCCAACCGTATGGATTTACCTTGACATGACTGCAGCCATGTTGCATCAGAACCACCATGACTGCCCCTAAGTTACCTGCTTGGTTTTCTTCACACAGTTTTCTAGAATACTATAGATGACCTTGGCACTAGAGATGTGTCTGACTCGAGATAACCCAGGTATATTCTGACTTGGATGAAGTAACTTTTGTCCTGAGTGCTTTATGGATCCACCTGGTCTTGCTGCCTCCCAGGACCACACTTCTATCATTAAGTCCCCACTAAATTGTGTTCTGTGTAATCTTGGATCTGTCTGCCTCTTTAGTTTCACAGCACCTTTGGGTTGGTTCTCACAGACTGGTCTCATACATTAGGTTCAATGTCATCTAATCTCTGTTCTTTAGTTTCCTAATCTATAAAAGCAAGATGATACTTGTCCTGAAGTGTTGTTTTGAGGCTCAAGTTACCAGTAGAAGGGAAAACACTTGGAAAAAAAAATTGTAATGTTTAAAATTTTTAAAGGGATAAAAGATCAACTTTGGAAATAGAAATTGTTTAACCCTATGTTCCTGAGTGGGCTGTACCTGGCAGTGCTGAAAAGAGAAAAGATATTTAACATATAAATAACTTACTAATGTTTACTCTAGTGCGTTGCAGTTGTAGACTTTGTAAAATGTTGAGAAACTCTGGTATTAAATATGTGATGTTTCTAGGATAAAAATTTTAACTGAGCGTAAATTGGTAGGTTCATTTCTTAAATGGTTGGAAGCATGTCCAATTGAGACGAGCCATTTCAGAAGCTCTCAGTTTGGGGTAAGCTGTTCTCTGCTCACCACAAAAACAATTCTTTTAAATAATATTTAATAATCTCAGTGCCTGTATCACCCTTTCCAAGTACTAATGCTTTACTTCAGCTGTACTTGAAAATTCGTGTTGTTGCTACCACTGATGTATCTGTTCCAGAAAGAAACAGGCTTTTGTTTCCAGGACTGTCAAACCAGGAGCTTTCACAAAAACACAAAGATTCACTCTATTATTGCACATCATAGAACTCATGCCTGTAGCTTGAAAATAGAAGTCTTTGGTGTAGGCATTTGCTTGTTTGACAGTTCTGTTCTAAATTTTGAAACTAGTGGTACTGTAAAGTGCCTGTCTGACAATGGTGAACCAGAGCTTAGTCATGCAAAATAATTACTGTTCACGGTTCCTCAGCTGAAGTCAATAACTCCCTGCAAAATACAACATAATGCAGAAATCTAAAGTTACTAAATCAAAACTGAGAAAAAGAAGAATTTTAAACAAGTTTGGCAGAAAAAAATAGATTATAAAAAGATTTACCAAGTGATTTCTCCACCCATGGAAAGCTGTAATCTTTCTAAGAGAGCTTCCATGATAGAAACAATGGTAACTTTTACTAGTACGTTCTGGTAATTGTAGTCAGTAATCTTATGTGATGTCAAAGAAACAAAAGCAATTACAGAGATAGCAAATAGTGCGCAGTGCCTGTTTTCTGAACTTGAAATAATATTTTCAGGTTTGCGTCTGTGAGTTCAGTGTTTTAAAGCCATTAATACATCACCTATACTGCTACACTGAAGGTACACACACACACACACACACACACACACACACACACACAGAGTTTTGGTACTGAGGTGGCAGGATGTTGTCCCTACCACTTTCATAGCGTCCAGGAATCAGTGGAGTGGTATATTGTTATATCCTGGAAAAGTCAACATTAATGCCACAGATGATAATTATGTCTCCATATTGCCTGAAACATTTGCCAGGGAATCCTGGCAAGATTGAGTGTTGCTGCCTGACTGCTTGAACAAAAGAATAATCTACTGCTTGACCCCTGGTAGACAATTACACTTAAAAATATCCTCATTCTTGGAAAAACAAGGAAACAACAATATTTATTGTTTCCCTAGAAGAGGCAGAAATACAGAAACTAATGAGGATTTTACATACTCCTCTATGACTTATTTACCTTCAATATTCTCAATCTGATATGAAAGTGGCACTTTCAGTGGTGAATATGTAATTATTTTAGTCTTAGTTTATTGCCACCTTTCATAAAGTTTATGGATTTTTAAAGTTAATTTGTTTTCAGATATAATCTGTGTACAGTGAAATGCACAGATTTTCAGTGCACAGGTTGATGAGTTTTGACAAGTGTATACTCCCATGTAACCAATGTCCTAAACATTCCCATCACTCTAGAAAATTCTTTTATGCTATGCTATAGTTTGAATGGTTGTGTCTTTCCAAAATTCATGTGGAAAACTAATCCTCATTGTGGTGATATTGAGAGGTGGAGTCTTTGGGGGAGTGTTAAGTCATGGATGGCATCGATGTCCTTATAAGCAAAGCTTGAAGGGAGCTCCTTGTCCCTTCTTCCATGAAAGGATGAAGCAAGATGTTGCCATCTTAACAAAGCAGAGACCAGGCCTCCACCAGACACCAAATCTGCTAGTACTGTCATTTCAGACTTCTAGCCACCAGAGCTATGAGCAGTACATTTATGTCATTTACGAATTACTCAGTCTATTTTGTTATAGCGGCCTGAACAAACTAAAGCATGCTCCTTTCCAGCCAATCAGTGCTCCTGCTCCAAGGGAAACAACCATTTTGTCTCATTTCTATGATTATAAATTAGTTTGCTTGTTTTTGAATTTCATGTAAATGAAATCGTATTCTTTTCTGTCTGGTTTCTTTTGCTTTGCATAATATTGAGATTCAGTCAGCCTATTTATTTACCAGGTTATTATTATTTTTATTGTGATGTAATTAGTATATATATTTTTATGCATATGCTGACAGGCATTTTGGTTTTTCCAGTTTGGGCTAATTATTAACTTATGAATAAAGCTACAAAGACCTTTTATTTATTTATTTTTTGTACTAGGGATTGAACCCAGGGGTGCTTTACCACTGAGCCACATCCCCAGGCTTTTTTATTTTTTATTTTGAGGCAGGATCTAAGTTGCTTAAGGCCTCACTAATTTGGAGCTTGCCCTCAAACTTGAGATCCTCCTTCCTCAGTCTTCTGAGTTGGTGGAATGACAGGTGTGCACCACCTACCTAGTCAAAAATCATTCTTGAACTATCCTTTTTGAGGCTGTGAGTTCTCATTCTTCTTAGGTGAATATCCAGAAATAGAATTATTGGATTATAGGATAGATCCATGTTTATCTTGATAAGAAACTATAGTACAGTTTCTCTAGTTGATGCTCCATGGCATGAGAGTTCTATTTGCTCTACACCTTTGCCAGTATTTAATTTTGTCTGTCTTTGTAAATTCTTCCCTTTCTAGTGTTCCAGGTTTTGATTTGCATACCTTTGAAGACTAATGACATTAAGTACCTTTTCATGTGCATTTTAGCCATCCATTTATCTTCTTTTGTGAAGTGTCTGTTCAAATATTTTGCATATTTTCTATTTTAATTGTATATTTCTTGTCTCTTATTGTCATTTTTTTTGCATATAGGTTCTTTGTCAAATAAATGTACTGAGAATATTTTCTCCCAGTCTGTGGATTGCCTATTCACTTCTTTAATAATATCTTTTGATGAAAAAAAAGATTTTAGTTTTGATAAAGTTCAATATATCAAGTTTTTGTTTTATAGACAATGCTTATAGACATGTACTGTCTAAAACACCTTTGTCTATTCCCAGGTCATGGAGACAATCCATGTTTTCTTTTAGAAGCTGTATAGTATTAGCCTTTCAGTCAAGGATCCATCCTGAATTAGTCTCTGTGTATGGTGTGAGCTAAGGGTCAAAGTTCATTTTTTCCATATGGCTATTCCATTGTTCCAGTCCTCATTGTTGGAAGTCTTTCTTCTTTCCCCATTGAATTGCCTTGGAACATTTGTTGAAAATCAATTGACCAATTAAGTGTGGTTCTATTTCTGGACTGTTGTCTGTTCTTTTGACCTACTTGTTCATCTTTATCCCCTTACCATACGCTCTTGATTGCCTTGAAGAATTTTATCATGTTTTAGTTCTGTCTCTTTCATTGTGGCTACTTTTGCCTCTTGCAGGTGTTAGGTTCAGAGTTTATTTCAGAAGTTAGCACATCTTTCACATTGTTCTGAATCTCATAACCACGGTAGGAAAAATAAGAACTCACTTAATAGGGTTATTGGGAGCAATAAACAACTTAATATGCATTTATAATTCTAAAATAATATTCACATGTTTAGAATATTGCTTATTTTTATTTCATTTATTGCTTCCCTTAAACTTAAAGACTTATTCTCAAAGACATATTCTTAAGTATGTTTACTGAAATCTCTAAGTAGGGTCTGCATCATTAGATTGTGGAGACACTTATTCTGTGGATATAGGGGAAAAGAACAATTTAAGACAATTGAAAGTGATGATAGGTTGCTGACCTCCATCTGTTTGCAGGAAGCCTAGTGTAGTGGTTGTCCTAGGCCAGAGGCCTGATTCTGGGTATCCAATAAATCAGGTCTGGCCACTCAATGCCAAACACCAAACACAAAAGATAAGAGTGAAAAGCATGAAACTTGGTGGGACTGCAAATTAGTGCCACTCTGGAAAGCAGTATGGAGATTCCTCAAAAAACTAGGAGCCACCATATGACCCAGCTCTCTCATTCCTTGGTATATATCCAAAAGTTTTAAAATCAGCATACTACAGTGATGCAGCCACATCTATGTTTATAGCAGCACAATTCATAATAGTCAAGCTGTGTAACCAACCTAAATGTCCTTCAACAGAATGGATAAAGAAAATGTGGTATATATACACAATGGAGTATTACTCAGCCATAAAGAAGAATGAAATCATGGCATTTGACAGCAAATGGATGGAACTGGAGACTATCATGCTAAGTGAAATAAACTAGTCACCAAAAAGTCAAAGGTCAAATATTTTCTCTAATATGTGGTAGCTAATCCAAAATAAACATGAGGGGAGGGAAACTGAAAACACACACACACACACACTCAAATACAGAAAAAATGGGAAAAAAAAGAAAGGAGAGAGAATTTCATCAAAATAGCAGAAAGATCAGTAGAGGCATTGAGGAGAAAGAAGAAGAGACACAGAAAGGGAAGAACAGTGGAATGAATCTGGACTTCTGTATGTACATGCATGGATGTGATATGGTGGGTCCTGGCATTGGATACATCCACAGGACACTAATTTAAAAAAAAAAAAAAGTGAAGTGTAAATGGATTGAAGAGGGATCAGGTATTAGCAGAGGAGGGTGGGGGAGGGAAGAGGATTGCTGGGGCAGGGAGTGATGAAGTGTTGGGGACTGAATACAGGTGGGTTGGGTTCTGTGCTTTTTGATTATGTCAAGGTGTATCCTCGTGTTATATCATAACCAGAAGAATGAATGAATGAATGAATGAATGAATGAATAAGACTTTAGAAATAAAAAAATAAAACAAAAGCATGAAAAGAACTTTGACCAGTGCAGCTTCCCTGGGAAGACAAGGGGACCCGTGTTCTTAGCCCTGCCTTCCAGGGGCTGACAATGACTCTGAAGTTTTATGGAAAGAGGTATAAGGGCAAGGTTGGGAAGTTTGTACAGTTGGTTGCTTTTCACAGCTGTCAAATCAGGTGATCTTGATCAGGTGTGGTCTATTCATTATTTTAGGATTTGCCAGGTGGGGCCTTGGATAAGAAAGTTGTGTTGCTTAGTGGGTAGTTAGCTTCAACTAATCATAAGATATTTATCAGATCACATTGTTCCTGGAATCCAAGGTGACTTGAGCAAGAAGACAGATGCAAAACAAGCAGAGATCCCAAGTCTTTAATCCTGCCTTTAGCCCACCATTGGACAATTGCAGGCAAAAATGAGGAAGAGTCTAAGTCTAAGTTACATGCTGATGGCAATACTTTCTGATATTTCTCCTTTGTTTTAAAGGGTATGAACTAATGCCTTCTAATGCTTTGTTCTTCCAGATATTTCTGATTCAATCGTTCCAATAGGCAGCTTTTTTTCTCTATTGTGGCAGCTACTTTTTGCTGAATGACCTTTGCTCCCCTCCCCAAACCAATGACCTTGAAAACTCTTTTTAAAATATTTATTAGGGAATTTGTCTTGATGCTTGGATTGAGTTTCTCTGAAAGATTTTATTGTGGGATTAAAATATGGTGAAGAGAAGGGTTGAAAATATGAACCCTTCCTGTTACTCAAACTGAGTACTCAACTGTAACAAATTGAATAACCGTCCCTTTCTCTGTCACTCATCCAAGAGGATAGTACGAAGATGAATACGGTGTCTACTCCTTCACAGCCTTTTCCCTGTTACTGTTACTGCTTCCTGCTCAGTTGTCATTCTTATTTCTAAATTGAGATACTTTCTTCCACAAGTTTAATGACAGCTAACTAGGTTGTTTTTTCTTTTTTGCCTTTGTTTTTGCTCTATTATAAATTCTGTGAGGACAATTATTGAATGTTATTGATCTTAGTTTTAGATTTTTGGCATCAAACCAAGTAGTTTGCAATCACTTAATGAATGTTTATTGAATTAATTAGTCAAGTCCTGATATTATACCAAAGCCAGTGGCACACGTATACACACACACACACACACACACACACACACACAGAGCAATAACTGTTAAGACTAATTATAGTAGGAACTCAGTATTTATGAATTAATTAGTTAATAGTTTGAACCCTTTTCAATTAGACTATTAGAATGAATCAGGTGTTCCTTTCTTTTCAAAAACATGCTGGAACTGTTCAACTTCCATTCTGCAGATAGTATTATTTAAGTAATAGCTCTCCTGTACCTTTTTTCTATAATCTTATTCATAGGATTTGGGCTGTCTCACCTTATAATAAATAAAAAGAGTTTTTAAAAATATTTGTAGTCCTGAACTCTCTTGCAGAGAATTTGGTCCTTTCCAATTAGTGTTATGGCCAGATTCTAGATCACTTAACAGAGATAGGTGAATAAATACAGTTTTCAAAAGGTACAGACACAAAAATGAAGCTCTTAGGTCTTCTGATGCTAGAGTGATCCTCCTGTTCTGCTTCTGTAGAAATTGTTTTCAGGACTGCCTGTGATGATTTTCTATTTCCTACAGCAAATTGGTAGTTCTTAAATCCTTTTTTGGTAGAACATGGAATTTGCTCATCAAATCTTAGCAAGTTCGTCCTGGAAGTGTCTCCTAAAATATAAAAGGGGTAAAAAAGAAGCACAATCGGCAATATGTGGTGAATATGTGAAATGTATCACTGTGAGAACAATACAGACGGAAAACAAATCTTTAAAACTCTTCAAATAAACCCATGGAAGACATATCCATAAATGTGATTGAGGGGATTGTGAAGAGGGAGATTGGAATATCCCTAATCTAGATTTTGATAGTAACTATGTCTTCCTAAAACTTTTCCCTAAATGTTCTTGTAAAAACACACCAAGATGATTGTGTAATGAACGGGTCCAATATCAACTCCTCCCATTCTACTTTGGACCCTGAAGGTGGGGGACATAGTGACAAAGCAAGTGGTTTGGTGACTTGGAATGCTACTGGTGATCTTCACTAAAGATACATTGTCAGGGCTAGCCTTTTAAGGCGGGCCTTGCCACAGGTGCAGGGAAGGTGAAGTTAAAAGGAGGTAATTTTGTCAGTGACTTCTTATCAGCCTCCCTTGCCCCCAAGATTTTAATTTTATAAAAGTTTTTTAAAGCTTTCAAAATCCAACATTAACATCTTTTAAATTGTTTCCAAAAATAAAAATTAACAACCTCCCCCGTTCCTTGCCTGCCCCAGTCTTGAAAGGCGTGAGACTAGAATTTCCTGTCCAATCCCTCGGCCTCTCCGCATCGCAAAGAGGGGAGCAGAGTTTCCACCGGTGACAAAGGTTCAAAAAAGGGAACCGGTGGGCGGTGGCTTTGTGGGGAGAGAGGCATCAGATGACTTAGGGGAGCGGCTTGGCAAGACCCGGCTTTACGCTCCGGGAGCTAATTTAATAGGAAATTAGCCAGTTAGGGGGCGGTGCCTGCGTCCCGCGGTCGCTGCTTTCCTCCGTGCAGTGTCCGCGCACGCAGCTACCTGCACCGGCTTGCAGACCTCGACCCCCGCGGATTCGCTGTATGTGCCGGGAGGGGCTGCTGCGGGAGGGCGGCAGGAGGGTGGCCGCGGAAGGGGACAGGGAATTGGCGGGGTTTCTGCCAGCCTGAAAGTTCTGTGCTCCCCTCAACTGCCTGTAGCGTCCCCTTTGCAGTTTTCCCCTTTCTCAAACTCTGAGAGTGAAACTTGGGAGAATGAGTCTTTTATGTTTAAGTGATGATTTTCTCACTTTTTATTTTCAAGCCAAAGTAGTATTTCCTTTGAAAGGGTCCCGTGATCTTTGGGAGAGTGAGAGTAACTTGCAAGCTTTAGCAACACAGGAAATCGCTGTTGAGAAACTTCTATTCAACTCTACGGAGTAAAATTCTGTGTCGGCTCTGATTGGACAAAAGGCCTTGGTACCTAAAGAGAGACAGAATTTGCACTTCTCTATTCACTTTGATAGGCAAGAGAAACATCAGTAAGTTTTAAAAATAATAATGGTGGTGACGATATTAGATAATGCAAGAGGACTTGAATTAGTGTTGTGTTGTTGTGTGATGTTATTATAGTCAGATGACTGGACAGCTGAGGGTGAAACCCCCTTGGCGGTTTCTCATGTGTGCATCCCCTCCACCCCACCCATAATCCGAAGGAGGAAGCCATTAGTTCAAAGTAAAGGAGAAAAGAATTATTTTCTATTTATTAAAGATTAGGCCTCAGATACTGCTAACCCTGGACGGGGGTGGTGGAGAGAAGATGCGTACAAGCCTTGTAGTATCCCTGCTTTCCGTTATTAGTCACAGATCCTCTGGATAATTTCCCCGCGTTTTCCTCACCTTGCTTTCTCTGCTTGTGAGTACCATGGAGGTGTTAATCAATTCCTAGGACCAGCTGACAGTCTGTAATGGAGTTCTCAGGCCCTGGTCCACCTGCAAACCCCAGGCTGGACCCACCTTTTTGCATGCTTTTCTGGGAGTAAAGGTGGTATAGCACTTTGTTGTTTTAAAATAAATTTCTAAATAAAAAGGACTTTACACTGACTATCCCTTTAATCATTTTACTAAAACGACAAATTGGTACATACTTGAATATTACTCTTTGTGCAGACAAGCAAAATTTTTCTAAGGATTTATTTTGGAGTAGAGTTTATTAATCCTTAAGGCTGGAAAGGGAAATCAGCACTGTACTTTAAGAATGCTTTACCCCCACCATATTCTCCCTTCTACCCACACCTCAGCCACCAATATTTGGGGTCTGAGACTTCCTTTGCTGAGACCTCACAGGAGGCTAATTCTGTAGCCACCACAATCCCTAAATTCTGTTAGAATATTAAAATATTCTGAAAATTCTAGAACTGATATATAGTAGCATAGCCATTTACCTATCTTTTTTCTTTGTCTCACCTGTTGTGTTTGTTAGTACAAAATTGAAGAGTCATGGTCTAGTGGCTCTGTGCCCATATTTTCTGTGTTACACAATATTGATTTAGAGAAGCCAAGTAATCCTGTGAAGAAAAGAACTTTGCTCTTTTTGGCCAAGAGCCTATTAAGGGAAAGGGAATGTTCCTTAACTGAGAGTTGAAGACTACTCTGTGATAGATACTGTGGGAAAGAAAAAACCAAATGGGAATGGGATTGACCAGGAAAACAGCCTCCAGAAAACCAGAATAATCTAGCATTCTTAGCTTAAATGGTAGATAGTCCACAAATTACATGGTTGAGGAAACTAGGCCCCTGGTGTTTGTTGGTCCTTTCTCTGTGAATTTGGGTTTTGGTACTCATTTAACATCTCTGGGCCTCAGTTTTATTATTTATCAAAGGTAGAGAAAAATATTATTCACTCTTAGAATTTCCAAGATCAAGTGAAATAAAGAGTATGTGATAGCTCTTTAGAAACAAATTATATCCTCAGTGCCTAGAACAGTATCCAAGTAGGAGCTTATTTATTTAGTGAACACTCTTACAGCCTTTAGCCCTTACCAGGTCTCAGCAGTTTTGAAAACACTTTTCACTAAAATCAGTGTTCCTGAGAACCCTATAAGGTTTATTTATAATTTGCTTTGTTTTTCAGGAAAGGTGACTAGGCCCTAGAAAAGTTAATATGCTGGTAATAAGTGGCAGTGTTGAGATCTGCCTGGACTCTATCTCCAGAGTTTGTGTGTGTGCATCATCCTATCCCCTGGCTTCTCAAAGGATAGTCACTTCCATATCAGGGGACTGAGACCTGGTCTCTGGGCAGATAGGTAGAGATATCCACTATGATGCTAGCCAGTGAATGGATAATAAAACAGTAAACCACTATATAATATGATTCATCATTGTAACCATTTATTTTGTACAATTTTCCCCTGCTTACTTTTCTAGATCATTTCTGAGACTTGTTTTACCAGAAACTCATAGGAGGCCGAATCTGTAGCCATCACAATCCCCTCAGAAAGTTCTAGAACTGATAAATAGTAGTATGGCCACTTATCTTTTTTTCTTCATCTGACCTGTAGTGTTTGTTAGAATATTCAAATCACCTAACACTTTGCCCCACCTCCTTTTGGGGCAAAGGATTGAATCTGTGAGTGTTCCACCAGTAAGCTACATTCCCAGACTTTAAATTTTATTTTAAGACAGGGTCTTGCTAAATTTCCCATGCTGGCCTCAAACTTGCCGTCCTCTTTCCTTAGCCTCCTGAGTAGCTGGGGTTACAGGCTTGCGTCACTGCTCTTGGCTGCACTTTACCCTCTTATTTCTTTTTACCACTACTGTACTCCTCTCTGCCCTCCTGGAAACCCTTTTTGGGAGAAAGCTTTTATACTTTTGTTTTCACTGCAGTACCCAGCCATGACAAGGGTTTGAGTTTGGGCAACAGGCTCCTGGCAATTAATTGGCGAACTGGCTTTGGAAAAAAAAAATCAAAACCAGTCTAGACCAACATCACCTTAATCTATACTTTTAGTGACTCTAATTGCTTAATGTTGTTGCCTTTATTACTCAGTAATGTGGCAGTTGTGTGGGAAAGTTAGTTCATGAATCTGTAGTGTGGTATCAAAGGCTCAATGTTGGCTTACCTCCCCAAACCGCAGGCTGGAGGAGTTCCACCACATTCTTGGTGATTGAGAAAAGCTCACTGTGTGAGATGTGATTTCTGTGCGTGACTCACATCTGAAGAAAAGACTTCCTATTCCATTCTCCCCAACCTCCAACATCTCTGTGTATTTCTCCCACAAAGGGTTCTAGAAGGCCTCCACTCTTTCCTCTGCCTTTTTAATGCTGATTTTCACTAAGAAGAAAAGAATTTTCTTGGACTTTTGTTCCATCACATCCATCATATTGCATTATGGGAAAAACAGCAGAGACTGTTAAAAATTATTAAGTGGCAACATTTTCTACTTGAACTTCCTAATTTTTAAATAGTTAAGGTCCTCGCTGTATTTCTTCAGAGCTGTGTCCAGAGCCATAGGCCTTAGAGATTCTTTTTTAAGCTAATTATAGGAGCCCTGAAGGATCTTTGACTCCCTTCCCCAATACTAGAAAAACAGCACATATATTAAATGTTTTAAAAAGTATTATTGGACACTTAGAGCTACTCTAACATACTATGCTTTCAAGACTATAAACTCATAGAGGTGGATTAATTTACTGTCATATATGGGATTTGCTTTTTCTTTTTTAATATCTAGATTACCTTTGATCCTCCATATTCATGGGTTCTAGCCAACTGTGGATTGAAATTATTAGGGAAAAAGTGTCCATATTAAACACATACAGACTTTATTCCTTGTAACTCTTCCCTAGACAATATAGCATAATTGCTGTGGACGTAGTGTTTACTTTGTGTTAGGTATTACAAGTCATCTAGAGATGATTTAAAGTAAGGGAGGATGTGTGGGAGGATGTACACATGTTACATGCAAATACTATCCCATTTTATACTGGGCACTTGAGCATCCATAGATTTTGGTTTCCACAGTGGGGTGTGCAGGGATTCTGGAACCACAGGACGCTAAGTGACAACCGTATGTAATCAATCTTTCTCTCTATCTCTCTTGCTTTCTCTCTGTACTGGAAATTGAACCCAGGGCACTCTACCATTGAGCTATATCCCTAGCCACCACCCCTTTTTAAATTAAAAAAATTTTTTTAAAATATTTTGAGACAAGGTCTCACTAAGTTGCTTAGGACCTCACTAAATTGCCTGGGATGGCCTTGAACTTGTGATCCTCTTTCCTAGCCTCTTGAGTTACTGGAATTATAGGTATATGCTTGGCTGTATGTAGATTCTGTTTGCCTAAACGTATGGAGTACATTTTCAGGCTAAGGAAACACAGATTATAATATACTTAGGAAGCTTTGGTTTCTTTGTCTGCAACATGGGAATGATAATACCCACTACATAGCATAATAGGAAGAGGAAAGCAAAAAAAAAAAAAAAATACTAGGGGTACCCAGCTGTTCCAGCCACAGAGTGGGCATTCAGTCAATTTTGGTTGAATCAGAATTAAACAGAATTAAGCACCCAAAAGCTAAATTAAACAAGTCTCTTGAAGGAGTCGGTGCAGTGTATTAGCATACAAGATGTCAGGTCAGAGACCTGAGTTTGTTTTTCTCAGCTACTCAATATCCCTAATTTCCATTTCCTTTATCTGTGAAATGGATGTAGTGATGAGGGTTACAGTAGTATAGTTAAAAAGATTTTGTAAGGTACTGCACCTAGGGTATATGGTGTAATTGGACACATAGCACATTCTTAGGAAGTTAGAAATGTATGTTTATGGATGTGATTGAAATCACATTCAATAGCAACACACAGACAACTATACAACCAGTAACAAATGCATATAGAAATGCATATATGGACTTGTAGGTTATTGGTAAATGGATAGAATGATCAGAATCAGATAGAGGTCAGTCTAATAAGTTTATAGGCAAGGGTTGAGATTTAAGGTCAGGAATGGACATCACTGAGAAGAGAGCACTATATGCTAAACAAATTATATGGGTCTCATTTGGGTATGAGAAAAGATGTGTTGTTTATGTGGAAGGGATAGAAGCAGATAGCAGAGCTCATGGAAGAACAAGAGGAGGTTACAAAGAATGATCACCAGATAAGGTCGTGATTTAAATTTTAAGCCTTATCCTAAATTCCTACCCGCTTTGATTTCAGTATCAAAGGTGCACCTCACCTTTCCTCTTGGCCCAATTATAGTTCCAAGTCAGTCTCAGTTTCATTCAGTTTATTATTGACAGCTTTTAGATGATGTAAATATGGAAGATGAAATGACCTGAAGAGACATAAAGCTCATTTTTCTTTCTTTTAAAGTGCCATCTATGCCATTTCCTTAGTGTATTTCCAAGCCTATTATTTGGATGCTTCTGTTGTCTTGCTTCTCTTTCTTCACCTGTGTGGTTGTTAATGATGACCATGAGCATGATGATAAAAATGATGATAGGTTAAGGATATCATAAACTTTATCGAGGGTTTTCAATGGGCCAGCTGCTGTGCTAAGTATTTTCTGCATGTTTTCTTAATTAAATCTAGCAACAAGTCAATGTTAGAAGCTATTACTATTCCTGTTTTATAAATGAAGACATTTATCCCTGGAGAGGCTAAATTCCTCAAGCAAGGTTAATAGCCACATCATGGGCCTAGAATTCAAATTGTGGCACCTAAGGTCTTGAACACTACTAAAATGACACAAAGCAATAAGTTGGGTTTCTAAAGTAGGACATACTTTTAGAATGTAGGCATCTCAATATAACATCAGAGGTTGTATATACAACGGCTGTGGATATAATTGGGTGTTTCTAAAGAGTGTCCATGGCTTCTGGTCTTTTGCGTTCAACTTGTGGTCCATCTTGATGCAAATATATGGTTTTGATCCGTTTTTAGGGCATTTGGCTATTTGATTTTGCTTGTAATACTCATACATTTTTATTTAGTACCTTTAATCTTTAGGCTTAATGACATAGAGCTAGAAAAAATATAGTACTGTTTATGTTGAAAAATTTGAAACAGAATGATCTGTTCTTTTGAAAATGGCCCCAAGATATTTTTAAGAACAATATGGTCAATGCTGCAATATGGTTAATTCTGCAAGCACACCAAGTGATCATCAAGTTTTTTGGGGGTATTTATGTCTGTTTTTTCCTTCTTTTCTGAAATCTTTTGAAGATTCCAGAGCAAAACTGAAAAATGGCTGATCTCACCCAGCTACTGGAAAATGAAGTATTCATGGCTTTTGCCTCCTACACAACGATTATCCTTTCAAAAATGATGTTTATGAGTACTGCAACTTCATTCTATAGACTAACGAGAAAGGTAAGACATTTGGAGTAATGTTTTCTCACTTTTTATAGTTGGAATTCTAGAAAACAGTTTTCTTAATTTCTCTCATTAAAAAAAAAACAAAAAACAAAACCCAATAGTTCAGTGTTCAGTGCTGCCTGTAACTTACGTAATCATTTGGTACAGAGAGTTCCAGTATATTTATAGATGGTTGATTTCCCCCAGAAACTACTAAATGACTTTTTCTTTGTGGCTTTTACTTGTGTTGTTCTGTTTAGCCGCTAAGATTTGTGGAGAATTAAGGTTTTTCTAGTAGAAGTTTCAGAGTAAGAAAACTCTGATTTTGGAACTTTCTTTGTCAACTAGAGTTTAGAAAATATTAATTTTCTGGACAGTTAACTGGTGTTTTCAGTTCTATTATAGATTTAGAGTATAACTTTTTGGGGTGAGAGTGGGGAGAGATGGAAAAGGGTTGGATAAAAGAAAGAAGAAAGGCTGAGAATTAAAGTTCTTCTTCCCATAGTAGCCACTTAGGACTGCAATATGCTAACCATTGAATTTTGTGTACTTCTGATTTAAGTTGATAGTATTTCCACCCAGCAGTGTAAGAATAATTTAAAAAAACCCAGAAGCATGGTCAAGGTGACAGAAAAATTTTCAAGTACATATCCAGTGTTGAAGCAATTTCATGACCCAGTGAGAGAGGCAGAGAGGCTGCTGGACAAAGTATAAGATTTTCATTGGTGCAGTCTCTGTGTGTATTCAACATCTTCTTTCTAAAAGCCTCTTGTTTCTCTCTTAGTTCCTGTCCTGAGTTTTTGTCCTTTAGAGTCTTGGTCCTGGTCCTCTCTGAGGTTTTTCCTTGTCACTGTTGCAGGTATGGGGTTGATATCTGGGGAACATTCCCACACATTTAATTCTGTGATAGGGTTAAACTGTCCTCTGGAAATAGAAAGGAAGCAGGGAATTATTCTTGGTCTTATAAGAAAAGGAGGGAATTTGAATTTGTGGAATGCCAGGCACCATTATGTTATTGTTAGCATAGTCAGGTGAAGTTCAGGTTAGTCTCCATTTTATAGAGCATCCGAAAGACACAGAGCTTAAGGTATGTAGCTGTTGGAGTCATTTTGGGCTGCTGTTACAGAATATCTTGGACTGGGTGACTTAAATAAAAACATTTGTTCCTTACAGTTCTGGAGGTTGGCAAGTCCTAGATCAAGATGACAGTAGATTCAGTGCCTGGTGAGGGCTGGATTCCTGATTTGCACATTTTCATCTTCTCCTTGTATCCTTACTTGGGGAGAGCAAAGAGAGAAAGAAGCAAGTTCTGCCCTGTCTGCTACTAAGGACACTAATCTTAGCCATGAGGGTTTTACACATATAATCTAATCACCTCCTAAAGTCTCCACCTCAGAATACCATCACACTGGGGATTAGGCTCCAGCATACACATTTTGTGAGGACACTTCAGTCCATAGCAAGAGGGTCTTCACAGTGGCATGCCAGTGAAGGGCAAGGCTGAGATTCAAATTCAGATAGTTTAAATCTGGCTCTCATATACTCATTGTAATATATTTATTTATTTATTTTTTCAAAATGTATATGTCAAACATAACCAGGCTTTTATTTAGAGGACACTGTGATGAACAAGGCCAACAGGCCTGACTGCAGAGCTGATGATACTACATCACAACTCTGCCTATCAGTTCTCCTCAGTATCTTTATCTAGAAAGAAAGCTCTTATCATATAAAGAAAAAATTATACAATTTGAAAGATTTTTAACCTTAAATTGGCACTAATTTTATAGTTTTTTCTTTATTATAAATTATGAACATTGGGACATACTTAAGTATTTTTAAAATGCATATTTCAAGTTTCAGGGGGTGGGGAAATCACTTCAAACAGCATAAAAATTGTAGGAAGTGATACGTGAACACATGCCATGCCCTCAAATGTGTACTTGTTCTTTCTAGGAAGCAATTCAGCTTCTTAAATTTAACATTATTTGACTCAACGTTTTATCTGGCTCTAGAGAAGAAGTATACATATCTTATAAAGGTACAAAATACATTTCCAGTCCCTCACCCTTTCATGCTTCTTGCCTTTTCTCTAACATCTTTGGGAATTAAACATATTATGTTCAGCAGGTCACTTGGAAATGCTAATACACTCAAGGGAAGGTGTATCAATGTCATTATGAAAAAGATGCCAGGGCACCATAATAATAATAATAATTAGTGCTGACTCAGAATTATGACTACTTTTACTGCCTTCGCACTATTTTTATATGCTGGTTTTTATTTAAGTTCACATTTATGATGCTTTTAAAAATTTTTGCATTGTAATAAGGATTCAAGTTTAAATTGTGGATGAACTGTGGATGCTGTCCCTTGTTCCTGTTTGAGTTATTGCTCCGAATTTTCTTTGCATCGGGGCCAAACCAGATGCCTGCATTTCTGACATTAAAATACAGATAACTTATTAGGCAGAATACCCTCATGCTATTTGGTGTTTGGAATAAGTTTTTTTTTTTGCTATTTGAAACAGGTTTTTGCCAACCCAGAAGACTGTGAGACCTTTGGCAAGGGAGAGAATGCCAAGAAGTATCTTCGAACAGATGACAGGGTAGAACGTGTACGAAGGTAAACCACTGTCTCTGGAAATTACCTGCTCAAA
>CM053403.1:83460214-83482387 GCA_028644305.1 Xerus rutilus | reverse complement strand
ATTCTTGTTTTACATTTGCTGTAGACATTCAACAGAAATTCTTAAGTCTTTTGTGTGATTCTTGTAAATTCTGATTGTTATAATTTGCAATATTCATCAACATTTCGTATTATGAATCTATAAAAAATTGTGTATGTGCGAAATCTATATTTCAATACTGCTAAAATAGGCATATGAAATAAAGAATTTAATTAATGGTTTTGTTTTGTTTTGTTTTTCCTAACTGTTTATATTTTAAAATTTAAAATCTATGGAAAAGTTGTGAAATGGAATAAAGAACCTCTACATGCCCATCATCTAGATTCACCAGTTGTTAACATTTTGGCACATTTGCTTTAGCTTGCAAAAAAACAACTTTTTCTGAACAATTTGAAAGTAAATGGCAAATATGATACTTTACTTCTTTATACTTAGACATATTTCTTGTATGAACAGCACAATCTCCAAAAAACTACAGTACCATTATCACATCCAAGAAATGTAACATTAACACAATGGTATTTGATATATATAGTCCACAGATTTATCCAATTTTCCCAATAACAACCTTTATAACTTCTTTAGGATCTAAGAATCAAACAAGGACCATATGTTGCCTTCTGTTGTCATGTTCATTAAAATGGAAGAGTTTCTTCCGTTTTTTTGTTATTTTTTGTCTTTCATGACATTGATTTTTTGAACAGTGCAGGCTAGTTGTTTTATAGAATGACCCTTAATCTGGATTTTTTCCTATTTATTATTTTCTCAGTATTTGATTCAGAATAAACATTTCTGGTTAAGTGCCCTTCACATTGTATTATATCAACAGGTTTATGACATCACTTTGACCCAGTATTAGTGATATTAAATTCAGTCAGCATAGTAAGGGCATATTAACCAGATTTGACCATTTATAAAGATTTTTTTGGTCTTTATAATCATATGAGGGATAATAAATTGAGACTGTGTTCCTGTCGTATCCCCTTACAATTTTTACCCACTGAGATTAGTATCCAGCAATGCTCAATTTGATATCTACAACAAAATGAATGAGCATAAAAATGTATTCAGTATATATAAACCTATAAACACATTAATCTATAAATGTAGGTTTTTTTTCTCTTGAATGGAACTATGTGTACTTATATTTTTACAATAAAGGGTTAACTTTTAAATCTCAATATTCTTCTATACATGCAATCAAATTTAAATTAGTTGTTTTCCTTTCTACCTCTTGATTAGTCTCAATTTAAAATACATATTTCTTAAGTAGTACTTTAATGACTTGTGAAATGTTCATTTAGGTTTGTCACACAAGAGAAAAATCACTGCAATATTTTAGTTTTAATAGTTTGAACAACACTAAAGTCCATAAACAAAACCTATTAGGTAATTGTCTGTGTAGACTTCTATACAAGATTTCTCTTGTTTTCCTAATGTTAAAAGCAGCTCTGTATACTGTGGACTGAACTTCAGTAAATCTTTTTTTTTTTTAATTTTAAAAATTTATTTATTTTTTATTTTTTAAAACAGAAGAATGCATTTCAAGTCATAGTACACATATGGAGCACATTTTCATTTCTCTGGTGGTAAACAAGGTAGAGTCACATCATTCATGTCTACATACCTGTACCTAGAGTAGTAATGTCCATCTCATAGCTACCCCTATGCTTTCTCCTTTCTCCTCCCTCCCCTTTGCCCTATCCAAAGTTCCTCTGTTTCTCCCATGTTCCCCACTCCCACCCCCATTATGGATCAGCATCCACTAATCAGAGAGAACTTTGGCCTTTCGTTCTTTGGGATTGACTTACTTCATTGAGCATGATATTCTCTAACTCCATCCATTTACCTACAAATGCCCTGATTTTATTCTCTTTTATTGCTGAGTAATATGTCATTGTGTACATACACCACAGTTTATCCATTCATCTATTGATGGGCATATAGTTTGTTTCTATAGCTAAGCAATTGTAAATTGTGCTGCTATAAACATTGAAGTGGCTGTATCACTTTACTATGCTGTTTTTAAGTCTTTAGGGTATAGACTGAGGAGTGGGATAGCTGGGTCAAATGGTGGTTCCATTCCAAGTTTTCTAAGTAATCTCCATATTGCTTTCTAGATTGGTTGTACCAATTTGCTGTCTCACCAGTAATGTTTGAGTGTACATTTTCCCCCACGTCCTCGCCGACACTTATTGTTGCTCGTATTCTTAATAACTGCCATTCTGACTGGTGTAAGATGAAGTCTTAGGGTAGTTTTGATTTGCATTTCTCTAATTGCTAGAGATATTGAACATTTTTTCATATGTCTGTTGATTGATTGTATATCTTCTGAGAAGTGTCTGTTCAGCTTCTTAGCCCATTTATTAATTGGGTTGTTTGTTTTTTTGGTGTTAAGTTTTTTGAGTTCTTTATATATTCTGGAGATTAGTGCTCTATCTGATGTGTATGTGACAAAAATTTGCTTCCAGAATGTAGACTCTCTGTTCACCTCATTGTTTCTTTTGCTGAGAAGAAGCTTTTTAGTTTGAATCCATCTCATTTATTGATTCTTGGTTTTATTTCTTGTGCTTTAGGAGTCTTGTTAAGGAAGTTGGGGCCTAATTCAATTTGATGAAGGTTTGGGCCTACTTTTTCCTCTATTAGGTGCAGGGTCTGTGGTCTAATTCCTAATTCTACCTTGAGTTAATTTTTGTGCATGGTGAGAAAAGGGGGTTAGTTTCATTTTGTTGCATATGGTTTTCCAGTTTTCCCAGCACCATTTGTTGAAGAGGCTCTCAATTTCTCCAGTGTATGTTTTTGGCACCTTTGTATAGTATGAGGTAACTGTATTTATGTAGGTTTGTCTCTGTGTCTTTCATTCTGTATCATTGGTCTACGTGTCTGTTTTGGTGCCAGTACCATGCCAATTTTGTTACCATAGCTTTGTAGTATAGTTTAAGATCTGGTATTGTGATGACTCCTGCTTCACTCTTCTTACTGAGGATTGCTTTGGCTATTCTGGGTCTTTTTATTTTTCTAATTTCATGATTACTTTTTCTATTTCTATAAGGAATGACATTGGGATTTTAATTGGGATTGCATTGAATCTGTGTAGCCCTTTGGGTAGAATGACCATTTTGACAATATTGATTCTGCCTATCCAAGAGCATGGGAGATCTTTCATCTTCTAAGATCTTCAATTTCTTTCTTTAGTGTCCTGTAGTTTTCATTGTAGAGGTCTTTCACCTCTCTTAGATTGATTCCCAAGTATTTATTTTTGTTTTGTGACTACTGTGAATGGGGTAGTTTTCCTGATTTCTCTTTCAGAGGATTCATCACTGATGTATAGAAATTCATTTGATTTATGGGTGTTGATGTTATATTCTGCAACTTTGCTGGATTCATTTATTAATTCTAGAAGTTTTCTGGTGGAATTTTTTGGATCCTCTAAGTATAGTATCATGTCATTGATAGTTTGAGTTCTTCTTTTCCTATTTGTATCCCTTTAATTTCTTTCATCTGTCTAATTGCTCTGGCTAGAATCTCAAGAACTGTGTTGAATAGCAGTGGTGAAAGAGGGAACCTCTGTCTTGTTCTAGTTTTTAGAGGGAATGCTTCCAGTTTTTCTCCATTTGAGATGATGTTGGCCTTGGGTTTAGCATAGATAGCTTTTACAAAGTTGAGGTATGTTCCTACTATCTCTATTTTTTCTAGTGTTTTGAAGATGAAAGGGTGCTGTATTTTGTCAAGTGCTTTCTCTGCATCAATTAATAAAATCATATGATTCTTATCTTTAAGTCAATTGATGTGATGGGTCATGTTTATTGATTTCCGTATGTTGAACCAACCTTGCATCCCTGGAATGAATCCCACTTGATCATAGTGCACTATTTTTTAAATATGCTTTTGTATGTGATTTGCCAAAATTTTATTGAGAATTTTTGTGTCTATATTCATCAGGGATATTGGTCTGAACTTTTCCTTCTTTGATGTGTCTCTGTCTGGTTTTGGTATCAGGGTGATACTAGCTTTGTAGAATGAGTTTGGAAGAGTTCCCTCCTTTTCTATTTTGTGGAATAATTTGAGGAATATTGGAGTTAGTTCTTCTTTGTAGGTCTTGTAGAACTCAGCTGGGAATCCATCTGGTCCTGGGCTTTTCTTGGTTGGTAGGCTTTTGATGACATCTTCTATTTCCTTGCTTGAAATTGATAATGTTTAAGTCATGAATATCCTCCTGGTTCAGTTTGGGTAGGTCACGTGCCTCTAGAAATTTGTGTCTTCTGCATTTTTATTTTACTGTAGTATAAATTTTCAAAATAGTTTCTAATTATCCTCTGTATTTCAATAGAGTCTGTTATGATATTTCCTTTTTCATCACATATTTTACTGATTTGGGTTTTTTCTTTTCTTTTTTTCTTTAGGGTGACTAAGAGTTTGTCAATTTTATTTACTTTTTTGAAGAACCAGCTCTTTGTCAATTTTTTAGATTGTTTCTTTTGTTTCAATTTCATTGATTTTAGCCCTGATTCTAATTATTTTCTGTATTCTACTTCTTTTGTTATTGGTTTGTTTCTTTTCTTCTAGGGCTTTGAGATGTAGTGTCAGGTCATTTACTTGTTGACTTTTTCTTCTTTTAATGAATGAGCTTAATGCAATGAACTTTCCTTTAACACTGCCTTTATAATGTCCCAGAGATTTTGATATGTTGTATCAGAGTTCTCATTTACCTCTAAGAATTTTTTTGTCTCCTCCTTGATGTCTTTTGTTATCAATGCATCATTCAATAACATATTATTGAGTCTCCAGGTGTTGGAGTAGCATCTATTTTTAAATTTCTCATTGATTTCTAATTTCCTTCGATTATGGTCCTTCGATTATGGTATTTCTATTTTTTTTGTATTTGCTAAGAGTAGCTTTTTGGTGTAGCATATGATATATTTTGGAGAAGGATTTGTGTGCTGCTGAGAAAAAAGTGTATTTGCTTGTTGAAGGATAGAATATTCTATGTATTTCTGTTAAGTCTAGATTATTAATTGTTGTATTGAGTTCTGTAGTTTCTTTGTTTAGTTTTTTTTTGGAAAATCTATCTGGTGGTGAGAGGGGTGTAATAACACCCAGTATTATTGTGTTGTGGTCTATTTGATTCTTGAAGTTGAGAAGGGTTTGTTTGACATACATAGATGCCTCATTTTGGTGGGCATAGATATTTAAGATTATTATGTCTTCATGTATGATACCCTTAAGCAGTATGAAATGACTTTCTTTATCCCTTTACACTAACTTTGGTTTGAAGTCCATTTTATCTGATATGAGGATAGAAACCCTACTTGTTTAAGCAGCCCCTGTGAGTGATACCTTTTATTCTCATCCTTTGACTTTCAGTCTGTGGATGTCTTTTCCTATGAGATGAGTATCTTGGAGGTAGCATATTGTTGGGTCTTTTTTTTTTTTTTTCCCAATACAATCTGATGAATTTAGGCCACTCACATTCAAGGTTATTATTGAGACATGGTTTTTATTCCTATTTTGGTTTATTTTTGGTTTTTAACTTGACTAGGTTTCTTCTTTGATTGTCCTTTTCTTTAGTGTAGTTCCTCCCTTTGCAGGTTTTCAGGATTGTTTTTTATTTCCTCCTCATGGAATATTTTGCCAAGAATGTTCTGTAGTGCAAGCTTTCTCGCTGTAAATTCTTTTAATTTTTGTTTATTTTGGAAGGTTTTTATTTCATCATCAAATCTAACACTTAATTTTGCTGGATACAAGATTCTTGGTTGGCATCCATTGTCTTTCAGAGCTTGGTATATGTTGTTCCAAGCTCTTCTAGCTTTAAGGGTCTGGGTTGAGTAGTCTGCAGAGATCCTAATTGATTTCCCCCCTATATGTAATCTGATTCCTTTCTCTTGTGGCTTTTAAGATTCTCTCCTTATTCTGTATCCTAGGTATTTTCATTATAATGTGCCTTCGTGTCGATATGTTGTGATTTTGCATATTTGGTGTCCTGTAAACCTCTTGTATTTGATTTTTCAATTTTTTCTTCATATTTGGAAAGTTTTCTGACATTCTTTCATTGAATAGATTGTTCATTCCTTTGGTTTGAAATTCTATGCCTTCCTCTATCCCAGCAATTCTTATGTTAGGTCTTTTCATGTTATCCCATAATTCTTGGATGTTCTGCTCGTGGTTTCTTACCATCTTCACTGTGTGGTCAACTCTATTTTCAAGATTATGTATTTTGTCTTCATTGTCTGAGGTTCCTTCTTCCAGGTTATCTAATCTGTTGGTGATGCTTTCTGTTGAGTTTTTAATTTGGATTATTGTCTCTTTCATTTCAAGGATTTGTTTGATTCTTTTTCAGAATCTCTACTCCTTATTAAAGTAATCTTTTGCTTCCTGTATTTTCCTATGTAGCTCTTTATCAAAATGATCTTTTGCTGCCTGTGTTTGATGTATTATATAATTCTTTAGTTGATAGAACATTTAAATTATGAACATCTTGAACTCCTCTGACATTTCTTCTGCTGTGCTGACCATGGATTCTAATAATGTAATATCTTGGTTTATTTGGGGCACTTTCTTCCCTTGATTTTTCATGTTGTTTGTGTGTCTTCCCTTCTAGCACTGTGGATCTGAAGTGTTAAAATTTTTATCCTATAGGCTTGTAGATTCCCTGCAGGGTTCTCCTTTAAAAGGAAGACCAATATTAACAGATCGCAATACAAACAATATACAGGTTTAAACCAAGTAGCTCCTAATAGGACATTTATGGCTTTGTCACAATATACAGAAAATATGAGATTATTGTCTACAGTATAAACATTAGGTTGGCAAAATGGTCTACAGTTTCTGCTGGTAGACTAGAGAGAACTGGTAGGAAGGGAAGATGAAGAGTTATTAGATCTTAGAAAGCATGAAACAGGAATCCAAAAGAAGTTGGCTAGTAACAGAAAAGAAAGAAAGAGATTTGGGAAAGACAAGTAAGTAGGAATAAAATAGAGTACAACAAACAAGGAAACATAAAAAATAAGAGAAATAAAAAATGTAAAAATAGAAGATAAAAGACTATATAATACACCTATAATATACTAATCAGATATCCCAGTCCTCAGTAGCCTAATGCATGAAAAATACTTGGTTTCATAAATGTTGGGGATGTGAGGGCGAGAGAAGAGAGAGAGAGAGAAAAGAAAAATAGAAATAAATAGAAAATAATAGAATAAATAATAGAAAAAAATGTCCAGGTAAATAAAAAGGATTGCTTCTTATGAAATTCAATATTTTTTCTACTTCCCTTCTCACCCAATAGGCGGAGTTGCCTGTTGTTTGCTGGTATCTCCTCCCTTGGGATGGTGCAGGTTATTAGTGTCTATGTGTTGGTCTTAGAGGCAGAGCTTCTGGAGGTGCAGTTTAGTGCTTACCAATCCCCGTGGGAAGACTCTACTCCAGAGATCTCCTCTGGGGCCCCTTGTGATTTGCATGCCTGTTCTTATCTCTTTATATTGCCTGTAGACCTCAAAATTCCTAGTCTCTCATTTAGTCTCTAAACTGTATCTCTTTCACCCCCTCCCTTTCTACTTCCCAATCAGGAACCTCTCTCTACAGAGGTCTTATGGGATGCACTTTGAGTTCTGTGCACCTGTCACAGTGAGATGTTTTGTGTTGGGCAGGTCAGGACCAGGCTTTGTGAGCTACGCACCGACCATGTAGCTGCAAGCACTGTGCTGGGTTCGTGCTGCAGGGGAGAGAGGCGAGCTGGGCAACTATAAGTACCTTGATACTGCTTTTGGGCCCTAGCTAGTGTCCTGAGCTGGGAGTTACCCCAACTAAAGTTGGCAATGTCAGTAGTGAGGATAATCCAAGATGTCCACAAAGGTGTCCCAAGGTAGAGGCATCTGCTTTCAGAGATGGAGTGTTGGGGAGGGGCTGTGCGGTGGCATTGGGTGATGTGTTCTGTGATGCAGCTTTGTGACATGCATTATTGTAGCAGGTAGCTGTCTCTAGACCCTGTCCAGTGTCCCCAGGTGCAGGCTACCATTTAAAGAGGATCATTACTGTGGTTGTAGTGTTCCAAAATGGAAGCAAACAGGGGAGCCCCATGCTGGTAGATGGGGGTCCACATAGGTGCAGCAGCCAGGGGTTCTGCACAGGAACGCTTTGGCTAGGGGTCCTGTGTGGGTGTGCAGACCCGGGAGCCGGGGTCCTGCATTGGAGCTGGTCTTTGTGGCAAGCAGCCAGGGTACTGCACAAATGCTGAGGCCTGTGCAAGTATGTGGCTGGAATTCCTGCATGGAAGCAGCTGTCAGGGGCTCTCTAATAACACTCAGAGAAACAGTATTCCTACTGCTTTAATCCCAGGTCATGGAGAGACTAGGAATGCAGTGTTCATCTAGGGCACCATCTTGGATCGCAACCCATCTCCAGTAAATCTTCATGGTGTAATTTATGGAAAAGAACAGGAGTTTCAACATGAAAATTCTAAAATACAAGGATTGGATTTGTACACACAAAACACATACATGCACACACACACATTCCCTGATCTCTGGATTTGGGAAAATCCTCTTACCTTGTTGAATCTTCAGTTTCCTGAAATTTTTTTTATATGACTTATTGAAGGTAATGTGCTTCTACATATTTGAAGCATATGAAAAAAAATATGTTCTCACAGGTAAGTGTTCTCTCTGTGTGTCACTTACTGGAGTAATCTATTAATAATAAAGACCAGTTAGCTGAGTTTTCCTGAACTTTTGGTAATAACTTTGTTTAACCCTTGTCAGTTCTCTCATTGTTTTCTTAAAATTTCTACTGCCTTGGTAATGATTCTTAGAACAGAAGCAGAATAGATTGTGGTTATTTTATTAATTATCTATTTAGCTACTAATATTTGATATCCATTATTAGACAATTAGGAAGAAAGAACATTTAAATTTTAGAGGTATAAAACTATGTATACATGCAGAGCATGCTGGTGGGGGGAAGCCTAGGGATTAGCTACTTAAAAGTTTCCAAGTTTGAATAAAAAGTTTTAAAAACAATAATAGTTTCTATTTTTTCACTCATAAGAGAATCTTTCGATGTTGGGAGATTTATTAGTGAAACTGCTTTTATGTAGGAAGGTAGACGAAGGGAAGAATATTGCTCCATTCTCTCCTTTACCAGGAAATCCCTACCTAACCACATGACAGCATTGGCTTTAGAGTAGTCTGTCTGGTAGGTGACTTTAACATGTGATGGGACATAAAGGTTAACACAGCTTGTGTTAACACCATTACCTGTGAAGGATGCGATAGTTTGGAATGTCTCCCAAAGGCCCATGTGTAAAAGGCTTGGACTGTGGTGCTATTCAGAGGTGGTGGAAACCTTAAGAGGTGGGGCCTAGTGGAAAAAAGTTAGGTCCTTCGGAACATGCCCTTGAAGGTACATTGGGGCCCTGGCCCCTTCCTCTCTCTGTCTCTCTGCTTCCTGGTTGCCATAAGGTAAAAGGCCTCTATCATGTGCTCCCACTACGATGTGCTATGCTGTCACTGGCCCAGAGCAACAGGGTCAAGTGATAGACTGAAGTCTTGAAACTGTGAGCCAAAAGAAACCTTTTGTACTTTTAAGTTTTTCATCTTAGGCATTTTGGCACAGTGATAGAAAGATGACTAATACAAAGGAGATGATGGAACCATGTTTGTTCCTCTTAGTTGGACCTCTTTGAAAGGAAATATTATGGTTTATTTATATTTGTATCTGTATCCACATTTGTATATACAGAAATACACACATACATTTACACATACCACCACCACCTCCACCACCATAACCAGTACTAACCATTATAGGTGCTCAGTAATTAAGTAATGTTGTTGAATCTTGAAATATCATCACCTCCCTTTACTCATGCCTTGCTCACTTCTCAGATACCCTAAACCAACTCTAGCTTAAGTAAATCAAGATCCTTCTAACAAAATCAGATGGAAAATTTTATGGGACGTTTCAGACTCTCAAATGGGAATGGAGAGTGAGACAAGTTTTATAAAAAATGTGTATATATGAATTATATTAACTCTTCATTATATAGCACAAAACCCTATTGTTTTTTCTCATATTGTAATATGAGGTAGAATCTTCTAATTGGAATTTTCTGTGAGATGCAGTGATATTTGGCTTGGACACACTGAAGGATGGAGATTGGTCATTAGATTTTCATGTATCTAGAAAGACTTAGGTTTTAATAAGGCTGAGGAAACTTTGTCTAATCAATATCAGGTAGATGAGTCCCTCTGTTTTAGAAGAATGAGAAACTTACTTTTTTTCAGGGTACAGATGTGATTAGATGTGACGAGGCAGACCTGTAAGAATCTAAACATCAATGAGACTGAAATGAGACTCAGAATGGCAGGAATTTCATGGAAACTCACACTTGTACCTGTTCTGTGGCCTGATTGTCTGAATTCCAGGGCTTAGTCCTTTCTTTCCCTGTAGTCAAACTGCCCTGGAAGATAAATTGTGATACAAGAAGAGAACACATTATTGGTGCTCTTTGCAGAATCACAATTAAAGACACCAGAGTCACCTCACATCTCAGTGCTCTGCTCACTGCTGGATATGGGCTTGTGTGCAAAATGTGGAAACTAGCCCAAAATAAGGACAAAGAAAGGGGACAGAATTCTATCAATATAGAAGAAAGATCAGTGGAATAGAGGAAAGGGGTTGATGGGGAGTGAAGAGAGATGGAGAGATGGGATAAAGGAAGAACAGCGGAATGAATCTGACCTAATTTTTCTATGTACATATATGAAGGTACCACAGTGAATCTCACCATCATGTACTAACACACAATTTAAAAACACTGTAAATAAATAGCAGAAAGATCAGTAGAGTAGAGGGAAGAGAACAGGGGGAGGGAGAAAGGGAAAGGACTGGGAACTGAATTAGAGCAAATTATATTCTGTGGTTTTATAATTATGTCAAAATGAATCCTAATGTTATATATAACTAAAAAGAATGAATTAAAAATTAACTTAAAAATTTGTTTGGTGGGTGTGGATTTAGGCCACAGAGAGTTTCAGGAACTGAACTTTAACTGGCATAGAGCTGAGATAGTCTGATACATCCATTCCAAGATGGAGATGATTTCCACGAGGGGACTAAAAATACTTCGTCAGTTGGCTGTAGCACCCCACACTCACCTCCACACTTGGAACAGCCTTGTAGTCAGAACCAGCATGGCCATGTCTAATGACATGTACCTCTTACTACTGTGGACAGCATGGTCCAAGGCTCATTTTTGTATTCTTTTTCTCTGTTCCCTGGGCTCTCTTCTCTTCTGACTGAAACATTCTTTATTTCAACATATCAAGACACAGAGGCTACCTCTTGGGTCACACTGACCAGAAAGTCAATAACTTGATATACAAATGTTGTGGCTGGCTAGCAGGTCAACTGTCAATGGATAATTGTATAATTCTGGTCCCTCTTTTTTAGGCAGACCTCTCAAGACCTCTGAGTACTGCCAGCAGCTCCCTTCCTGGTTTCCTGGTCTAATGTTTGCTGATTTTAAAGCCAGAAGTTTCTCCAGGTAGTGAGGAGAAGTGCACAGTGTTTCTGGCACTGAAAGTGTTCAAATTTAATAGAGAGGACAGTTCTAGGGAACCTGTTGGTTTCTATAAACCATTCACCTGAGGGATCTACTTTATAAATAAAAAAAAGTTTTTTAAGTTACCTAGTTGCATCCCACTGACTCTCGTGGAGGCGGATGGTGAGAAGTGCAGTGATTTGCCTTGGGAGTCTGTACGATCCATTCAGAAGCAGCAGAAAAAAAATCTTATGATCATCTCCCCCCTGCCAGCCTGAAATGTCAGCCCTGTGGGAAACTGATAGGTGTTCTGCTATCAGCTGAAGCAGCACCTCTACATTCATACCTTTCAGGATACTTTATTCACTATATATTCTATGTAAACTGTTGGATTTGACAAGGAGGAGTTGTCGAAGGCAGACTACTGGGAAGGGGCTATGTTGGGTTGAATTTGGCACCAATCTCTCATACTTGACAGCTCAAGTACAAGATTGTGGATGAGCTATAGGACCTATGAGCCTCCTCAGTCAGCAAGCGCAGGCCCTAAGTCACATTTAATTCAGAAAGCCCTGACAGCCCTGCATAAAATGTGAGCCGTAAAATGGAGAGATAGGAGCTGTGTGCAAGAGTAGGCCATTTACGTTATTTCTTTTTACTAGAGTTTTGGAAAATACTAACCAGGATGATATAGATTCTGATATATCATGAAGACATCTGCATTAGTAACCCAAAGAAAATATTCCAAACTTTAAGCCAGGGCAACATGATTTTTAAGGGCCAAAATATAGAGGGGAAGTGGAGTTAAAAGCTACCTAAAATTCTCATGTTTTAGCGTAAATCATACATATCTCTATATATGAATTAAACTACCCCAAATAAAGACAGAAGTTAAGAATTGAAGCAGTTAGTGATAGAATACTGGACTTGAAAAACACCTGTATCTGAATTGTGGCCCTGAGACTTTCTGGCTGCTTGAGATATGACCAAGGTATTTAGCTGCTCTAAGCCCAATCTTTAACTCCAAACTGACAAAATTAATACTTTTTCCACTGAGTTAATACTCCGATTGCTATGATCGTTCTGCATGACACACCATCCCATGACTCAGCGAATTTGCTAACATTTCTGCAGGGTTGGGCTGATCACAGTGGGGCCTACTCCTGTGTCTTCGGCACTTTATGGGCTGAGCAGGCAGTACTGCTGGATTTGTGTCACGTCTGTCTCACATTTCTGGAAATTGATTGAAGCTTGATTGATTCAGAAGATCTCAACTAGGATTACTGAGGTGATTCAACTGTACTCAGTCCATGTTTCATCCTTCAGTATAGGGCTCAGCCAACTATGACCTTTGTGCCAAATTCAGTCCATTGGGTATTTTTATAAATAACACTTTCTTAGAACACACCTGTATTCATTTATTTTCATTTATTTATTCATTTATTTTGAGACAAGGTCTTGCTATGCTACTCAGGCTGGCTTTGGACTTCTGTACTTAGGTAATTCTCCTGCCTCAGCCTCCCAAGTAGTGAGACTATAGGAACACAACCATGCTGGGCTATTTTGATATTTTCTTTTCCTTTTTTTTTTTTTTTTTTGGTACCAGGGATTAAACTCAGGGATGCTTAACTACTGAGTCATATCCTCAGCCCTTTTAAAATATTTTATTAGAGACAGGGTCCCGTTGAGTTGCTAAGTGCCTTACCAACTTGCCAAGGCTGGGTTTGAACTCATGATCCTCCTGCCTCAGCTTCCTGAGCCACTGGGATTACAGGCATGTGCCACTGTGCCCAGCTAGTTTCATATTTTCTATGATTACTTTGATGCCACAATGGCAGAAATGAGTAGTTGCAACAGAGACCACCTGGCCCACAAAACCAAGAATATCTAGAGAAAAAGTTTGTTAAATCCTGTTTCAGTAGGTTGGCCTAAATGTATTATCATGGCAATGGCAAAGGAGCAAAGGAGGAAATGAAATTGTGTAAGTCTCCTTTCAAGAGTCTGCATGCATCACATCCACTAACCAGACATTGCTTTAAGCCCCACCTTTAATTCTAAACTGACAAAATTAATACATTACCCAAAGGAAGTCACATAGTTGACTTCAGAACAAGCTCTGGAAACTGGAATCAATCTCCTCAGTGAGAATAACTGTAAAGTCACACGGCACAAAGGCGTGGATGCATGGAAGGATAAAAATTTTATTTATGCGATTAATCACATATACCCACTCTGTGATGCAATTATGAGGTTCAGTGCAGACACATGTAAGAACATCTTATAAGCCTTGTAACATTCTGCAATTAAAATAGCCTTTATTCTAATGTTGTTATTTTATCAGATTAATGATAATCTATGATATGCTCAGAAAGATAGTAATAATTATAACTAAATAAAAAACTATGCAGTGCTGATTATGTGAACTTGGCCCTCACCCTCTCATTTGCAATGTGCAGCCTTAGGAAGACAGATGGGACAAGGAACAAATATTTGGATAGCCTAATCGCCTCTATAACCAAGTTGGTTCCCAAACTGTGCCCAGTCTGTTCTCTTGAAATTATCATCTGCACCCTGCTCCCAACCAAGTGTTTCATCAAATTTAATCTGTTTCTAACTATTGGCATATTCAGTGTAGGCCAGAGAATATTACTGGCCTAAACATGAGGTTACTGTGTTAGCATTTGCTGAAATAATTATATATTATCTTCTGTGAGTTGTATTAATCATGAAAATAAGGTCTGTGTTAAATCTTTGTTTGAGCTACTCAATCTATAAACCTGATATAACTGATGGAATGTAATTTCCTTTTTTAAAAACAACTCTTTTTCGACAATATATTTAAAGGAAGGATCCAAGAATTTTAATGGTGGTTTTGCCACCAGCATACATGGGAAGTGGACAAGTCACCTTCTCCTGCTCTCTTATGAATTTATATTTAAAATGAAGGTATTTAATTAGAAAACTTTTTGGAACATCTGGAGGTTCTTTAAATTCTGTTTGTTCTGGATGTAGTTGATCTATTATTTCTACAGTGATAAAATATGAATATCAACATGTGAGAATAATAATGATAGAAAACTTGTAGCCTCTATTAATGAGGTCAAAGCTGAATTTGTAGCCCTGTGTAGTAGTGCACACCTGTAATCCCAGCAACTTGGGAGGCTGAGGCAGGAGGATTAGAAAGTTGAGGCCAGACTAGGCATCTTAGTGAAGTCCTAAGAAACTTAGTGAGATTCTGTCTCAAAATAAAACAAAAAGGGCTGGGGATGTAGCTCAGTGGCAAAGCACCTCTGGGTTCAATCCCTAGTACCAAAAAAAAAAAAGGGCAAATTTTTGAGTTAAATAGGATTTCTAAAAAAATTTTAATGTCGTAGATTAATAATTTAATTTTTCCCTGAATCACTAATACCAAATAAAATGAGAATTTGTTAATTTTTAGAAAAAAGTTAAGTAAATTTATTGATTTTAAATTTTTTCCTATTAAATTTTCTTCAGACATTGAATATGCTATCACTGGAGTAGACCAATCACTGGTACTATTGGTTGATGGTAGGACAAACAGAATAACCAGAAATGAATCACATAGATTCCTTGGCCTTATTCATTCTGTCCCCAAATCTGGACCCTGACAGGCTCAACTTAGTCTATATATTTATATAGCAAGACATGTCCTTTTATTCATGAAGGTACAATTTACTAAGGGCCACCTGTGTGCCAGGTACTGCTGAAGATGCTCAGTCTACAAACTACCTTTGTAGAGTTTGCACTCTAGAGTGGAGCTTGGAAAGAAAGCTCCACTATTTCAAGTTGGAGCTTGGAAAGAAAGCAAAATTTTGTTGAATGACTGACTTCACACTGATAATGAGAATTAGCTATGCCAAAGGTCAGTCTGCCATAGTGTGTGGACCAGATCTGGATGATCATGTTTGTGTATAGCCCATAAGCTAAAAGCCTGCTTTGTTGATGAACATTTGCAGTCAATTTGATGAACAAGAATTCTAATCTTAAACCTCAATTAGGCAAAATGTTACTCCATGCATAAAAAATTCCAATTTTCTTCTTATTAGTTGCTTCAGATTACCAAAATTTGTACATCATTATTATTGTTATCCTTTGAATTTCATCAAGAAAAATACATGGTCATTTGTTTTCTTTCTTGTTTTATAGGAACCTATATAACACATTCAACTTTGCCTCTCTACAATGTTTACTCTGTTTACAAAGTTTTTCAACCCCTGATATATACAATTTAATAAAAAGTATATAAATGGGTACTGAATTTCTCTAGTTCTTTGTGACTGATACCATGATTTAATCAAAGTGGCCAAGAAAGCCACTTTATTTCATTATTTACCCTCTTATATTCAACCCAAATTATCTATTTTTGTTGTCATTTGCTATGCACTGTATATCATGGTAAATTCTGGATTATATGGTAATTTTTAAGCATTTGTTTAATTTTTAAACAACTGAGATACTATCAATTTTCTTCTTTGAAAACATAGCCTCTTAGCAGAATGTTTTGAGTTTCTGTGTGCTTTCTCTGGTAGCTGAGCTTTTTTTCTGAGATCGGTACTTTTGATGTTACTGCAATGGAAATTGAAGTTTTAAAGCCCCTTTGGCTGGAAAAGTCTCTTTTTTGCTTGGAGTAGATATATAGAAATTATGACACTTCCAGTGTTCCAGTATTAAATCACTCATTTCTCAGAAATGGTAGTTAAAACCATTAATGTTTAATCACTTCATACCCAATGCCAAGTAGTTTACATTAACTGAGAGCAGAATATGCTATGGCCAAATGAAATTTAACAGAAAACTCAGAAACAGCTGATGATGTCTAATTTAACATCTTTGTTTTTTCCTGGGACATTTATGCTCACGGTGGTGATTTTTTATATTGCATACATATAATATAGTCATGGTTATTGCTTTTAAAATTGCTCTTACTTTCTTTGATGGATTTAAATTTATTACTGTTTTATGGAGAGATAACATATTGTTCCACTAGGAGCATGATGACGTCTCATTGCTCTGCCACACAAATTCTAAATTTACTAATTCAAAAATCACCCCAAAACCCTTTGCCAAAACCCAAAACAATGACCATTATGTTTAGACTTTAGAGTTAAGAGTTTTTATGTATATTTCCAAATATGAAGAATAAAAATTACATAGATTCCTGTTTCTAGGGATCTATCCCAGAGAAACATTAGATAAAAGTATGAAAGTATTTGCCAACAAATCTATTCATTGAAGCACTTTTTGTAATAGCAAGCTAGTGCAAATAATTCAAGTATTCACCACTAGAGAACTAATCATTCACAGAATGGATTATTATGTATCTGTAAAAATGAGAAAAATCTCTCTAGTTATTTACTATGGAATAATCTCCAGAATATAAGAATATACACATTTTCTCATATGTATGTGTGTATTTTTTTTTTTTTTTTGGTACTGGAGATTGAACTCAGGGATACTCAACCACTGAGCCACATCCCCAGCCCTATTTTGTGTTTTATGTAGAGACAGGGTCTCACTGAGTTGCTTAGTGCCTCGCCATTGCTGAGGCTGGCTTTGAACTCGCGATTCTCCTGTCTCAGCCTCCCTAAGTGCTAGGATTACAGGCTTGAGCCACTGCGCCTGGCTGCATGAGTGTATTTATGCTTATATTTCAAAAATCAAAGAAAAGACAAACCATATGTTTAGAAAAATATGTAATTATAGAGGCAAGAAGAAAATATAGTGGGAGAAGTATAGAAATTATTTTTAAGTAATTTGAAGATATGAGGAAACAAAGATTTTATATAATAATGAAATAAACTACAAAAAGCAATTCTTAAACATTTCAAGTAAAACAAACAAAACCCTCCAAATGATTATTTTGATGGCATAACATCCCACAGGAACTGTCCCAAGTGACTTCAAAGCATAACATTTTTATTGTACATCCTTCATGCAAAAAAAACCCCAAAACTTAAAAAAATAAAGTCCTTCTTCCACTAGGAATGATATCATTGGTGGTAGTGTCAAGATTATTTAGAGACTATAGTATATGTAGTGTGGGATAAAACAAATGAGTAATATTTGGGTATATTAGTGTCACTGAAAACCAGGATTTGGAGCATGTGAGATAAAGATATGAAATTGATTAGGTTAAGTAAAAACTCAGTATTCCTGAATTTGAATTGGATATATTAGTTTGAACTACTATGTGTTTTATCTAAAACAAATTAAGCCTGTGTGTGCAAGAAGGAAAGAGAGAGAGACAGAGACAGACAGAGAGACACAGAGAGAGAGAGACATCTCCACTAAAAAGAACTAGTAGCCAGATACAGGAAATAGGAGATGAACCTAGTATATAACTTACCATATAATTTATAAGCATCAATAAGAATGCTACTCAAGATGAGTAATTTCGTGTCAAAGAACTTGAACCTAAATGAATAGACTCTCTAAATAAATAAGGCATTAACGAATCCATGGGTTCATAAAATATGTCCATATAAGTATATACAAACTTTGTATGTGTGTGTATGTATATAAATACACATATAGTCTTCTTTGAAGATGTTAGGAATAATATTATTTTTGAAAACTGTTTAGAGACAAAAATGTCCAAGCCTTTTTCTTACCTTTCCTATGCAAACTGTACCTCAGCACAAGCAATGGTTGATGAAGGGGAAATGTCTCTGTGTAGAAGAAAACCAACTAATAATTAAAGAAATAATTTATCTTCCCAACACCTAATGAGATAATGGATTTAAGCAAAGATTATCGATGGCTGTTCACATCACAATATAAAAACAACCAGAAGTTATTTATTTCTCAGTGAAGCACACCATACCATCTATGAAGCTGTGTGGATAAAAAAGCCAAAAAAATCTGCATAAGTCTCTAATTTTGAATACAAATTTACCAGAAATAAAAAGGAAACAGACACATACACCATGAAAATGAAGTCAGAAGAATTCAGATTGAGGAAAACTCAAAGTATAAGAAGCTTATTTATTCAACAAAAGCTTGAAGGAAAGAAAAAAGGAGAGGAAGAGAAAAAACCTATAGATTAAAAGAAATGAGAGATTTATCATCATTTGGTTGTAGTGTATGGATGTTGTGTGAGTTCTGACTCAAAAAATAAAGTAAAAAAGGATAAGCAATTGAAGAAATAGGAATGAGTATTGAATATTGAATATTAAATAATTATTTAAACATTTCAGGTGTGATAGCTATTGAGTTTGTAAAAAAGATTTCTATCTTTTAGAAACACCCCTGGAATGTTCAGGTGTTTGGGCTCCAGAATTAAGAAAGTATTTCTGTTTTAAGCCACTAAGTCAGTAATAATTTCATATGATAGACCTAGGAAACTTCTCATAGTAAACTCTGGGAGAAGTCATCTCATAAGGTATCCAAGCACAATATGAGATGCCCAAAGGAATAGTAATACTGGTGTCAGGTCTTGGAAGGGTAAAACCCAGAAATTAGGATCCTGAAGTCTCTCTGGACTTCCTTTCATATAGTTTTCTGGAGTTCTGACATGTTCTGGTGGGCAGCAGGAGACAGCCAATGGCTGGGAACCAGTAGACCCACCACAGGGATCCCTGCTGTGAGGAATAACTCTCATGAGGGCCACAGAAGAGGTAGTAGAAGGATATGGACTGCAGAAGTAGAGAACAGAGAAAAACAGGGGTTGGGTAGGAAAGGGGAGATAATACTAGGTACTAAATATGCTGAGGCCATATGATTTCCTTATCCAAGCTCTTCATAGAGTGGGTTTAGGTAGGACAGAGGCTGAGGCCAGAGACCAGGAGGAATTATTTACAGCTCATCAGAAAAGCAGAAGCCAGGAGAGAAATACAGCATAAGTACTAGAGTTCACCTCCCTGGAACAACTTCCTCTTGTACCCTAATTTTGATTTTGGGAAGGAAGAGAAGAGAAGTTGTTCTAATAAGTAGTTTTCAGAAAGAGTTTAACTGCAATGGACTGTTGTAATCAAGTGGAGATTTAGCAGCACGAATGGGCAAGCTTAAGAATCTTCTTGATGGGTGAGGTGGTGCACACCTGTAATCCCAGCAACTCAAGAGGCAGGAGGGTTGCAAGTTCAAGGTCAGCCTTGACAATTTAGCGACATGCAGTAACTTAGATGCTGTCTCAGAATAAAAAGTAAAAAGGACTGAGGATGTGGCTCAGTGATGAAGTACCCCTGGTTAAATCCTCAGTACCAAACAAAAACAAACAAAAACAATTTTCTTTTGTCGTTAGGTGGAGTTGGGGGTTAGAAGGTTGAAAGGAGTACTTTGATATTACATCAATTAGAAAATTTCTTAAAAACTACATTTGGGTGCACAAACTGTAGCATATATTTGACCTTGTTACATATGGAAATAGCAAAAATAAGTTGTTATAGTCTGGGTATTTTTTCTTAAATAAAATCTCTGATTTTTTTTTAACCAGGTAATTTAGACCTTATTTGCATATCTGTCTGCCTCTGGAAGAGTTAAATTCAGAGAATGAAAATCTATTGTAATTGTATCTATGTAATTTAGCTTCGGTCCTACTATCAATGTTCAGGACAAGCTGGTCTCTTTTGGAAGGGCTTTGTTTTAACAATCTAGGGGGTTACTTTTGACGTGGCTTCGGAGTTACTATGAAACTCATGAGTAACTCTCATTAAGAGTTTTGCAGATGCTGATAGATCAGCAAGTTTGGAGGGCTGTTTTTAATGCATACGGTTATTTTGGAGTTTTGCATCTTTTTAATGTAACCTCTCATGGGTCAGGTCACTTTTACAGTCAACTGGAAGGAGGGTATTAAAGTAATTGCCTATAAAATGAGGGTCTCCTGTGTGTATCCTCTGCCTATCCTCTGCCTATGTGTACACACTTGCCTGAAAAACCTGCCTCTTGCCCTCACTCCCTGCTTTGTTTTGATATACAGTGGCTTGTGTGGATTCTTTGGCCAGGGTGGCAGCTTTATTTCAGTTTCCTTTGATGCTTGCCTGCCTGTCTTCAAATTCAGTGAGTAATTTGCTAGGGTGTGAGGTAAAGAACAAAAAATGAATCTAAAAGCACCCAAGCAGCTCATGGTCTGGAAATTCTTGAACTCCTTTGAGCAGATTGGTGATTTCCCATTGCCACTAGATGTCCCTGTGTGGCTTTTCATTTGGGCATCAGTGCAGTACATACGGCAAGTTATTTCCACTCTGCTGGATAGAAGGAAAGGTGCTCCGCAGGCTCTGAAGCAGCAGTTTACAGTGCAATGTCATCCAAGCTGAGACTCGACGCAACATAGCCCCAGGGCATGGATCTAACAAACAAGGGCATGCAATGCAGGAAACTGGGCAGAAATCAGGATAATATATAGGTCCTGGGCTGTTTCCAACTTGTATTCATTAAGCTTTCCCTGTCTCCTATCCCACTCTTGATAGCCTAGACCAAAGCTTTTAAAACTGTCTAGCATGAGGAAACATGAAGAACAAGCTCTATATAAATACTTTTTAAAAAACTTTTGATCTCTTTCAGACCAATACATAATCTTATTAAGCATGACAAGCATGTAACTTACATCACATGCGACTCAACATGTGTGTTTGATGACACCCAAACTGGGTATTCCCTGGTTAGTGACATCAGCTCACTAGTTAAGTACTTGGATGGTCCATCAGTGTTAGCTGATAGTGAATGTTTTTAATGCTTAATTCCAACTTGGTATTGATTTTGTTATAGATTGACAAATTTGTAGACCAGCACTGGTCTGAGGGTTAAGGCTGACTTCTACATCCTTGAATGAAAACTAGTAGACCTTGAAAAAATAGGCTCAAGGCAGCTTCAGAAGACTTGAATGGAAGTTCAATGCAGAGGGGCTGTGCTCTCTATCCTTCCAGGGATCCTGCTCCAGGACAGGCCTGGAACTTCCACTAAGCCACTGTGCTGAATCTACAAATGAAGGCTGCTTTAAAAAGAAATCAATGAGATGAGTCTCTTGTAGACAGTATATTGTTGGGTCTTTTTTTTTTAATCCAATCTGCCAATCTGTGTCTCTTAATTGCTGAGTTTAGGCCATTGACGTTCAATGTTACTATGGAGACATAGTTTGTATTTCCAGACATTTTGGTTTATTCTTGGTTTTTAACTTGACTTGGTTTCTCTTTTGGTTAGCTTTTAGTGTAGCTCCTCCCTCTGTAGGTTTTCATTGTTGTTTATCATTTCCTCCTCATGGAATATTTTACCAAGAATGTTCTGTAGTGCAGGTTTTCTTGCTGTGAATTCTTTTAGTTTTTGTTTATCTTGGAAGGTTTCTATTTCGTCATCAAATCTAAAACTTAATTTTGCTGGGTATAAGATTCTTGGTTGGCATCCACTGTCTTTTAGCGCTTGGTATATGCTTTGCCATGATCTTCTTGCTCTCAGGATCTGGGTTGAGAAGTCTGCAGTGATTCTAGTTGGCTTTCCCCTGTATGTAATCTTATTCCTTTCTCTTGTAGCTTTTAAGATTCTTTCCTTGATCTGAACATTAGGCATTTTTATTATAATGTGTCTTGGTGTAGGTCTTTTGTGGTTTTGAATATTTGATGTCCTGTATGCTTCTTGAATTTGATTATCAAATTCTTTCTTCATATTTGGAAAGTTTTCTAATATTATTTCATTGAATAGGTTTTTCA
>CM053403.1:83424629-83459714 GCA_028644305.1 Xerus rutilus | reverse complement strand
AGACTCACAATCAGTTAGTAAAACATATGTTTGGTTCAAAATATTGACATAATGTGAAGGATTCATGTCTTCCTCCATATTACTTGATTTTTCTCAGGCCTCAAAATAGTTATTTAAAAATATTTTTGATAATTAATATATGTTTTCACATTTATGACAGGTTAGAGCATTTGTATAAGAAACTAAAATATTAATAACTAAATTTGTATTTCATAGTTGGTACATACATTTTTTGGAAATACACAATTTTAAGATTTCAGACATTTATCCTACTCCTCATATGTCTTTCCATCTTTCTAGTTTGAATATAGATGCAATAGCTTTGCTTAATAACATTTGGAGTTTATATTGTTTATTTTATAATGCATTACTTTCCATAGTGAGGGAGAATGCATTCTAAATGATACAGATCTGAGGATCTTCTCTTATTCATTCACTAGATTTTCTTGATAATCAATAAAATATATTTGACCACAGAAGTGAGAGGAAGTTGAAATTCTCAGTGGCGGAATTGGCTTGCTTATCTTCAAACATCGGTAGTAGAATACTCACAGATATAATTCTAAAGTCTTTTATGACTATTTGTAGCTGTATTCTAGAAATGAACTTTAAGTCCACTTCATATACAGAGATTTTTAGCAAAAATAGTAATCCATGATTAGTGGTCCTTTCCATGTGTGTTTACACATAACAGTCATCCTTGGTATCTGTAAGGGATTGGTTCCAAGATCCCTCTGCTGATATCCAAATCTGCAGATGTTCAACTCCCTCACATAAAATGGTACAATATCTGCATATGCATACATCCTCTTTTATATGTCAGATCATCTCTAGATTACTTATAATACCAAATACAAGATAAATACTAAATAAATAGTTGTTATAATGTGCTGTTGAGAGAATAATGGCAAATAAGTCTGGGCTAAAGCATAAATGCAATTTTCCTCCCCAATATTTTGGGTTTGTAGTTGGTTGAATCCATAGATGTGGAACCTATATAGGACCCAGTGTAATCACTGAATAATTGCCTCTACTGTATATCATAGAAGCAGAGGAAACTACCATTTTCATTTGATAATTGAAATATTGCTCTGAGAAAAAGATATAAAAGGAGACCAAGAGGAAGGAAAACAACTTTGCAGTTACAGATTTCATTGGTTATAAAGTCAAATTGTATATATTTTAAAAAACTTATTATATGTTTCTGCTTAAAACCACTGTTTAGCTGAGTGCTGTGGTGCACCCCCGTCATACCAGTGACTTAGGAGGCTAAGACAGGAGAATCGCAAGTTTAAGGTCAGCCTCAGCAACTTAGCGAGGACCTCAGCAACTTAGTGAGACCTTGTCTCAAATAAAAAATGAAAAGGGCTGGGGATGTGGCTTAGTGGGTAAATGACCCCAGGTACAATCTCTAGTACCGAAACAACAACAACAACAAAACCTATTGTTTATAAAGATTCTATTATAAGTTTGTGGTTTTCATGATGTAAATGATAATTTCAAAACTGGACATGATAGTTACAAAACATGGTTAAACTCCATGTTACAGAACAACATGATCCCAGTGCATGAGAATTGGCCCCAAGGTACCATGAGACTGAACAAAAGAGGTAGACAAATCCAGAATAGCAATAAATGCAATTTATTGGTCCTGGGCAGTAGCAAGACCAAACAGATCCCTGTGATTTGGATCAGAAGCAGAAACATATATATATTGGTGAGAACAAAACTGATTTCATTAAAACAAGTAAGTATCTGATTTATTGCAAGGTAATTCAGTGGGTCAGGTACATTCCTGCCACCAGGATCTGGGTGGAAATCTCCACATACTACTCTAATGATTTTGTCTACTTATGGTATGCTAGGAAACTGTGTAGGAGAAAACATCCTGGGTTACTCGGGCAATCTTGGAGGTTACTACTCAGGATGGCTATAGTCACATTCAGCTGAATCCATACACTCAGCCTTGAAAACAAATTAAAAAGTGTATAATTAAATATTAAACTACCTTGTAGTGCTGGTTTAGAAGGTTGGAAACTAGTCATTTTGGGCTGCCATAACAAGATACCATAGCCTGAGAGTGGCTTAAACAACACAAATTTATTTCTCAGCACTGGAGGATAGAAGCATAAGAACAGGTAGCCAGCATGGTCAGGTTCTGGTGAGCATCCAGTTCCTGGAGTGTGTTGGGGTAGTAAACTTTAATTTTTCTCCTGTTTCTTCTTATCAAGGCATGAATGTCATCAAAAGGGCTCTCTCTCCATGACCTCATTAACTTCCAAATGTCCCATCTTCAAATACTATTACATTGGAGATTAGAGTTTCAATGTATGAATTTTGGAAAAAAAATATATGCAATCCATTATACAGAGGACATAAACAAAATGGACGAGGGTGAAGATGTAAAAAATGTTATATACTGGATATATTTGTGTGAAGAGAAACCATAGAGATAATTTCCAATAAATACAGAAATATGATTGAACATTTTTGAAAGTTTATTGTTGAAAATTGATATTAGCAATTTGCAGAATTAACAGTTCTCATTTCTTATAATACTTCCAAATCAAAATCATGAAATGGAGGAACTTTGGTCGAAGGGGACAGAGAGGAGAGGAAGGGACATAGGGGCAGGAAAGACGGTGGATTGAGATGGACATCATTGCCCTAGATACATGTATGAACGCACATATGGTGTGACTCTATATTGTGTACAACTAGAGAGATTAAAAGTTGTGCTCCATTTGTGTACAATGACTCAAAATGCATTCTGCTGTCATGTATACCTCATTAGAGTAAAAAAGAAGCATGAACCAACAGCATGGATCAGAAGTATCACAGCTGAAAATGAGCTAAGTTATTTAGCCTACAATTCCTATATTGATTGGTTGTGATTGATTAATAAATTATTTGATTCAACAAAAATTTTTTGTGGTTTTTACTTTGTTCTAGGCACTCTGCTGGACTTCAAATATGCATGAGAAATGGTGTGCACTCCTCAAGGAGCTCAGACAGCTGTTGGCTCAAGGGCCTGCTGACGGAGAGTAGGTGAGCCAACATGAGAACTCAGGTGAAATGATTTCTGATTTAATACTGTTTTTAAGAAGCTGTCTGGCTTCTTGTTTTAGTCAGCTTTTTTTTTTTTTTTTTTTTGCTGCTGTGACTAAAAGACCCAACCAGAGCAACTATAGAGGAGAAAAGTTTATTTGAGAGCCTACGGTTTCAGAGGTGATAGTACATAGAAGGCCGCTCCATTTGTCAGGCCTCCACTGAGGCAGAACATCATGGTGGAAAAGTGTGGCAGAGTGATCTGGTTCACGTGATGATCAAGAAGCAGAGAGAGAGGGCTCCGCTTGCCAGATACAAATATATACCCCCAAAGCCACACCCCAATTCCCACCTCTTCCAGCCACACCCTACCACTTCAGATTCCACTCAGTTAATCCCAGCAGGGATTAATTCATTGGTTAGGTTAAGGCTAACATGTCTACATGTGAGCTTTTGGGGGACACCTCACATCCAAACCATAACACTTCTGAAGTTCAAAAGTCTGCTCAATATCATAGCAGAATGCTTGACAGTGAATTGGGCAGATGAGTACCTCTGACTTATGGTAGGTTAATGAGGACCTAGGTATTTGGAACTATGAAAAACAAACTTGCAGAATCTGAGGAAATGGGCCTTTAAGTCCCCACAACATGGATCAAATTCTAAACCTGACACACATCCTCAAACACAAGTACTAAAGCATCAAAGGTATTAGTTTTACAACACAAAAGCACTAAAGCACACATTTTAAGTATCAAGACAAGTATTTAAATGTAATTGAGGTCCTGTCTTAATTACTTAATTAAAGTACATCTACATATGGGGAATAAGAAATCTGCAATTTCCAGCTCCAACAATGCTCCCTGTTCTGATGCTGTAGGGAGAGACTTTTAAGACTTGGTGGCTGATTGCACATGTGTCCTTCATCAGGAAAATAAAGCAGTGAAAGCTGGGCTAGAGGAACACCCAGTTATTAAGTATCCTCCATGGGTCCTGAGCTTTATGTATGTAATGACATCTAGTCATCATGACCACCTTACAGAGAGGACATTATTGTCTTCATTTTATTGAAAAATATATTCAAATATTTTAAATACTATGCCTAAGGACACACAGTTTGTAAATGGTAAAACCAGAAATGGAACTAGGCTGGTCTAATTTCAAGGTTTATGTTCTTTGCAGCCTATAATGCTATCTCCAAGGATTAGAGCAAGATTTGAGTGACAAAAAATATATCTGATGGTGAAATAGGAAGATGGAATTAGGGAAAGGCAAACATTGTGATTCTTGTTCAACTATCAATTATATCAACGAAGAAAGGTCTGGGTTTGTAATCTGTATTATTCTCTGATCAAAGAGTCACTTTTCAAAATGTGCTGTCATATTCACTCTTGGTTCCTTCACTTACCCTTGCTGACCTGGGAGCAAACCCTAAGACTCTTGGAGAAATTTCTGAGAGATTTTGATTTGTTAGGAAGTGGGAAGATAACACCCTGGGCTCTAGAGGCAGATAGTCTGTGTTTAAATCCCACTCTTGCCCCATCTAATGGACATAGACACTTTATTTAACCTTCATGTACCTTAATTGTCTCAATGGAAATGCTAGTAATAATGCCTGACTACTAAATTTGTGAGCAATAAATCAAATGACATATATAAAGAACTTAACACACTATCTAGTTCATGGTGAGTGTTCATCAAATGTTAATTTCCTATTTTTTTAAAGACACATATAATAGATATAAATTGCTCCTCTGTTCTTAGTGAAAAAGCATCCATATCTTTATATTGTAAATTGTTTCATTCAGTTCAAGGATTGCTAAAAAGTCCAGTGATCAATTTGGAGATCTCATGCCCACCTTTTTGAGTGGTAGAGTATATATGTTTAGAGACTATGGTTCTTTTTTTAAAATATTTTTTTAGTTGTCAATGGACCTTTATTTTATTATTTAGATGTGGTGCTGAGAATCAAACCCAGTGCCTCACACATGCTAGGCAAGTGCTCTACCACTGACTGAGCTAGAACCTCAGCCCAAGAGTATGGTTCTTAAATAGGAAGAGGATCATTTGATGTCCAGGCTCATGTGGCACATTGAGGATTGGTGGCCATACTCCCCAAATTAGGCCTTTTCACTAAGGCTTTCCTGTACTTCCTAAATTGCAGTCATTTCTACTCAAGGTTCTACCACTAATTTGATTAGGTTCAGGTTGGCACCAATCCCAGAAATCCAAATATGACAATCTTCTTTCCAGCTTTAGGGATCTAACCATGCATTTGGGACCATTCCCTCTTCAAAATCCTCAAACTCCTCTTCTCAGTTACCTCAGCCTGTATCTTCTTAAAACACAAACATCTTTGGCCAAACTTTCCATGATTTTCTTTTGTCTGCCTCTGAAGAAAAACTATTCTTTCTTTCCTGGGGGCTGGTTGTGGTAGTAAGGTGGATCCCAGAATTTTAGAAATAAAATTTTATTTTAGAAATAAAATTCTGGTATAAATGGTCCTTCATTATTTTCTGATGAGATTGCTTTAGGAAAGAAGAAATCTCAGAGGAACAGTAAACTTTCTCAATAATGTACCCTGTTACACAAATATGGATAAAACCCTGCTATGTATGTGATACTGTAAAGAATACTGAGAAGAATATGATCTATTCATAAAAGCTTATCCTCTAATTAGGGAAATGAGACCCAGTCAAGACAAAACAACTGAGACATCTCTGAGTTTCCTGGAATTTCTATCAGAAATATGAATATCTTTATAGTGATTTAAATATCATGACAATTTTAACTAAGAACTAGTTTGGAGAGTTATATCTGAGCCTGAAGATATACTTTGATGGCCATAATCTTTGCCATTATGCTTCAGTGACATTGAAATGGATCAGATGCTAGGATGTCAGAGAATCTTCCTGGCTGATTAGGTTGCTAGAGACATACAAAGGCCATACTCTAAATTAGCTCCAACAGTCTAATCAGAGTGAACAGACCACTTGAGTCTGTGATGGAGACATATTGGCAGCTGATGAAGTCTGTCTAGAGAGATTTTGGTGAAAAACCAAAGTATATAAATGCTGAAAGCAGTTTGATTCCAGTATAAGGACTAAGGATGATTTAGAATGAAAAATTTATGTTAAACAATTCATTTCTTTCTTAATTTTATTTTCTTAAATGTTTGTCACATAAGCTTCAAGGATCATGCAAAATAATTTTCTCACCTCTTTGATGTATGATCTAAAATATATATTTTAAAAAATAATGTTCAGGGGCATTTTGATGGCTCAGACCACATCATCCAGACACCAGTTGCCATCTGGGGCAAAATACCCTACTTGGAGATCCAAGTCTTTTGATCAAGGAGGCCAGTGACATCTTGATTCTGCAACCCTGAACACTTTTACAATCTATGGAAAATTCACACCACTTGTCATGAAAAAGCATATATATCATGACAATTTACACCAGTAAGCTTATTCTCATAATAAAATCTTTCAGAATGTATATTTTTTTCATATGATTTTTAACCTAAATAGAAAAATATCCTAAGTCATTTTATTTCCTGGGAAATAAAATGTAAGTAAAGGTTTCTATGCGGGGCTTTTGGGGAGTGCCATCAGAATCACACTGGTGGTTAAGTGGGGAAGCAAAGCAGGCAGAAGGAGGAGTGGAGAGGTGTTGAAACATAACAAACCTCATCAGATCCTGAGGAGAGCTCTAGAACTGGGATGATTCTTCAGGGGTGGACCTACGTTCCTGTTCATCAAACAGTCAACAGACATGGGCTGTCCACAGGAAGGGGAGGGGAACTGGGATAAGATAGCATGTTCTCCTCTGCTAAGGGCATTTTCCAGAGGATTCGATTGAGCTCCTTTAACCATTAGCTTAGGCTCCTAGGTAGTGTTAGGCTCCTAGCACTAGTTGGCTCCTAGAGCCTAGCCATCCATTACAGTTTATTGAGTTTCTTAAGTCTATTTTTTAATATGGTAAGTTTTGTAAAAAAAAATCCTCCAGGAGTCCATCTGATCTCTTTTGGGGGGAAAAATTGCCTAAGAAATTTTAGCGTGACATATTACAGCTCTGCCCTTGCAGTTGGTCTCAATACTGTAATCCACACTGGTTGTCTCCTTCCTGTACTACCGTCTGCTAGTTACTCCCCACAATCTTGGCTACCATTTCTTTTGATTTCTATTATATAACTTGATAAAATAATCCAGCCTCTAAATGGCAACCCTGATTATTAGAAGCAGGGCTATTGCACACGTCCATTTACCAATAAAATGGGTCACCCCAGTGATGACCTGTGTACCCAATGTATGCCCCACTGTTTGAGAGCCTCATCTTCTATTGATCATGTTGTATCACTTCTAACAGTATGGCTCCTCCTTTCCTTCCCTGCTGGTGTCTTGTCATGGGGAGCCTGATGTAACCAGGTAACAGTCTTGGCTTTAAGTTTAATGAAATCCTTATTTAGTTCTCTAGTGAAAGCATTCTCCTGCCTGGAACTAGACTACTAAACCTACAGAGCTCAGAATGTAAGAATGGGAAGCAAAAATTCCCCAAGTGGGGCTACTTCTACATTGAGTTTATGGTTTCTAGATGCATATATTTTATTTACTGAGGACATAATACAATAAAATGGTTGAAGATTTACAATATGCACTTTGTTGTGAAGGATATTGCTCTCTCCATGCATAGAATCATCTCCTAATTCTTTCCTCACTTGTACTTTTATAAGACGGCTCCTTCACTCTATTAAACCAGTAGGTTCTGGATGGTGTCATATGTGTGTTAGGTCCATGCTATGATACTCACTCCATGTCTCCTTTTCTGTACAATGGGTTTCCTGGTTTGTAGCAATGTTAGATGGAATCTCTTGTTAGTGGAATCTCTTGTTAGAAACACTTTCTAACTACTGGCAAAATAATTAAGGTAATCCCATCCTTGAAATATGTGTTCATTTTGGTAAAAAATGTTTTTATTTCACTATCATAGATACTGCATTCTTATGGCCATTATGTTATCACTGAAGTGACCATTTGCTGAGGCTAACATCATCTGATTGGGACACTTTATCAACAGTTACTGAATTCTCTTTCTGTGGGCCATATGCTCTCTTCTCTGAACAGCCAATCTGTTGTCCACTGTCTGCATATAAATCCACATGTATTTTAATTCTAGACACCTCTGTTTTTATGCAGTCTGGATTATTGGATATACTACCCAAATCTCTGTTCAATGTATGGATTTCCTCTTACTGCTCTCCTTGAGATAGTCCATTTTCAGCTGGTTACACCAATACCAACAAGATCCATTTTCACTGAGGCCATAAGAACAAGAGCAATCTCTTCTGGTTCCATCATCAGGTCAAAAAGAAACCCACATGAGGCCCATAGAAGTGAGCTGAGGTACAATACTGTAGCTGACAACAGGGTCTGGGCTACCGGGTCATAATGAACGGTGCTTTTGCCTCTGGACTTGTTTGTGTCTGATATCCATCATTCTACTTCCTTTAGATTTTTGAGCCCAAAGTCATTTGATATGATTAAGTTACTTAGAGATAGCTTGATCGTTTCAGTTTTCATATTTAAGACATATTAGTGGACACAGGAGCAGAATTTATTCTAAGGCTAATTACTGAGAAAAGAGTTGTCTGAGTGCTCTACCTAAAGTCTCTTAAATGATGAGATTTTCCATTCTGGGGGAGGAGACAAGTCTTTTCTGAGTGTGAGCTCTCACTCCTCTGATTTGGGTGGTTCGTTCCTGGGTCTCAGGTAGTTTCCTCACATGTATGAGCTGATTAGTGCCCAGCTGAATATTTCTGGGGAACATCTGCAGATCTCTGGCGCTTCCTCTCCATACCACTTTCTGTTCTCCAGTACTTCATCCTGTGAATCTGCTTTATTTTTCCCTGACTCTCAGTTTAACTCCTTAACTATGTAAGTCTTCTGAGTTCTGCTTCTGCTCCCTATCTTTGAACCATAGCTTGAAAACTCTGTAAAGAGCAACCTGGAGCAATAATATGACTGCTAACTTTTTTCTTTTTCTTTTTTCTTCTTTCTCTTCTTTCTTTTTCCTTTTCAGGGATAGATATCTTTCACTGCTTAACATCGGATATGTTGAAAAACAATTGCTTCACTTAAATTAGTTGTCTCATGTGGGGAGGTAAATCTGGTCCCCTCTTGGCTCATGTCTGCAACTTTTAATGTCAATTTAAACTTGGTATTCAACAATCTTAACATTATCAGTTTATTTCTCTTTTCTCATTATTTGGGATTGGACATAAGGAGAGGTCACAGCAAGCATTTTTAAAGTGAAATAGAAAACAATTTTCAGATATTTTATTATCCCTTATGTCTATAATTTATGTATACAATAGTTACATTGTCCATGTTTATTATTTATCCCCTGGGATTATGTCACCCATCTTCTGCCCTTCATAGCACCTTGGATACTCTTTATGATGCCAATTACCTGTAGGCTTGTTATGTAGCTGTACAACATTCATGGCTCCTTCCTAATGGTTACCTGAATTCTGTTGTTGAAATCATGGCTTCTCATTCCAATCTTCTCTCTAAGGGCAACTGATCCAAAGTAGGTCAATCATGTGCTCCCTCTGTGGGCAAAAAATGGTCATTTCACCTTGGTAAGCAGGTTCTTCCTCATCACATCCTTTCTACTATTACTCCTCTGTGGTGGCATCTTGGCCTCCTGTCTCTCTTTGGTGTGTCAGTGCTCTAGCCTGGTCCTCCAGACTCCCATCAGTCCTGCATACCCTCTAATCAACTCAAACATTTTCTTTTCCATTACACATTTGCAGACATTTATTCTGTTTACATTCAGCAAAACAACTTATCCAGATTTGTATATGTGAGCCCATGGAAAACAAGAACTATGGTTTATTCATCTTTGTGTCTTCTGAAGGACCAAGAACAACCAAAGATTTTTAATGAATGTTGCATTAAATTTAGTCAGCCATAAAATGTTTTTGGCATCTTTTTTTTAAAGAATATATTGTCTACTTGCATGTCTGTATTATGGTGTTTATATCATAGAATCAGCTGGACCTTGATCAAAACCTAATTGAAAAAACTTTTGAAGAAATAGACAGTATTCTCCCTCCAAAAGTGTATGGGAATAAAATTATTCATATGCTACTTTACTAGGAGTTTCAATCTGTGAAAAATGTATTGGTCTAAAATATCCTGAATCTTCAAGTTGCTATTGATAACTACTAAGTCTCCTCTTTCCTATATACCTTTTCATATCTGGGTATTTGAGTTGATATTTTTATCTTCTCTTCTAATTAATCGTCTCTTCTTCTAAGGCTCAGAATTGAAATCTGTGCTCTATTACTTGTCTACTTACTTTCTGCAAGGATGGCTCCCATCCTATAAATGAGGATGGTTTCCAAACCTTTCTCCAAGGCCTGATTTCTCAGCTGTGCTCCAGTTCTACATTTGCTTCTGCTTGAGTGACACGCTCACATCCATATACTGCCACCCCATCAAAGCTAAATCTGGCACAAAGTGAACTCCTCACCTTTTAAACTGTCACCTTGTCATTTTACCACCATCATTAAAATGAGAATCATCCCCAGACTTGGAAAGTGAGATATATTTTTGACTCCCTATTTTATTACCCTACTCCTACCAATCAAGTCCACATAAGTTACACGTTCCCAAAAGTCAGGCTTTCCTTCAGCTGGGTTCACCCATGCACGATTCCAACAGAGAAACAAGCAGACACGTTTAGCACTACATAATAGAATTAATCTATAGGAGGGAATGAAATCTGATTCATACGACCATTTCTCAGTGGTATTTCTGGAACTGAACATATTTTGCTCTAATTAATTGGGGAAGTAGGTACTCAGGACTAGAATGAATTATCTTCTACCTATAGTCGTCATAGCCTTTGAGTTTAGCTCAGTTTTGGTGTTTTGTATTGACCTATTAATGACAATAAGATAGGTGGATCCAACAAAAGCAATAAAGTAGCCACAAAATCCTATATGTAAAATTTCTAAGAAGGGTCATGTAAAATATATATACAGATATTTTTGGAATCTAGTTTTTTCCTTTATGTTCTGTTGTTATTTTATATTGTGTGGTTTGTTATTTTATATTTAAATGTGGTTAACTTTTTTATTGTAAATAAATTACCTTTATATCAGCACTCTAATTTATTAAATGGAATATTCCTTTGATCATAAATCATCATTAATTCTAAAACTATAAAGTGCCATGCCTTTTAATAAAGATGCTTTTCCTTACCTGATGACAACAACTAGGTATAGAACTAGTGTTCAAGTACACATAGCAGGACCTCGGAGTTCCCTGTGTCTTAGTTCTTATTTCTACCTGTCTACTTTTTTGCACATACTCAGAGTCAAGTTCTTCATTTCTCCGGAAACCATTCTTAATTCTATACTGTCTATTCACTCAAGTACGAAAGCATGGGCATGTTTTCAGACATCTTTCTCTCAATCCAGTGAGTTGTTCTGCCAGTTTTATTTCTGAGATACCACTTGCATTGATTTTGCTTTTTCTTATTCCATTGTTACTGTCACTGGTTAGTTTTGGAATTATATGTTGTGCCTTTATTTTTACAATAGACTCTTCATCTACCCCTTGAATCCAGTCTCCAGACCAATAATCCTCCAGCACCAACAGATTTTTCTCTCTAAAGTAATATCATATCACTTTGTTTCCTGCTTAACAAAACATTGATGTCTCATTGCTGTTATAATAAAGTTCAAACTTCATAGCATGACATTTGTTGTTATGCTCTGAAACCCATCATCAGTTAAGGGTTGAACTTCATGTAAGATGATTTTCCTTTTGCTATCAAGATTCTTTAATTATATATTTGCTTTGTACCCTTTATCTCTTGTTTCTCACCATAGGGTTTCATTCGCTTTGCCTTTTGGCTAAACTAGTTCTTTCCAAAATATGTACCATGCTTCCCTGTCTTTGTGGCTTTGTAACACCTGTTTACACCTGTTTGTTTTTACTGAAATGCTCATTCGGTCCACTTTTCTGTATGAGAAAGTCTATTTATTCTTCCTGGCAAAACTAAAATGACAATTTGTTTTGATTCTCCTAGTTGAAATTAAACACTTCTTTCCTTTGGGTTCTTTTAATTATTTCCCTTTACTTACACCAAATAAGTTTAACAATAATTTAATGCCTGTTGTTTTCAATTGTGTTGATAAAACATTGTCCGGTCAAAAACAAGTTGTCTTCTTTGCCTCGGCCTCTCATCCCCTGTTTACTGAGGCAACCCCTGCTCATCTTCCAGATCTCAGTCTAAGCATCTCTTCCCACTTTGAAGTTTTCTCTGAGCCCCAAGAATATGTTGTCCTTCTTGAAAAGCATTTGTTGTAAAATAAACATCTCCTTCATGGTATTTGATGTACAATTGTTTAAATTCATTATTTCTGTCTGTAAATTGTGTATTTCATTGCAGTGTTCCCTATAATTGGTCCAATGTTTAACATATGATAATAAGTATTTACTCAATGATTGAATGAATTTAATTCTCTTTTGTTCACTTTTGTAGCTACAAGACCAAATCATATGCATTTGATAGATTTAATATCCAGCAAATACATGAAATGTAATGTACAGATGGTCTTCCACTTCTGATGGAGTTAGATCAAATAAACCCATTGCAAGTAAAAAAGCAGTTTAATAACTAATAAATGTGTTATAAATCAAAAAATTTTAAGTCAAATAATTGTAAGTTCAGATGTTCCTTGAGTTATCATGGGGTTATGTACTGATAAACTCACCATAAAGTCAAAAAATTCTAAGTCCAGGCAATGTAAATGGGGACTGTGTAAAACTGAATTGAATAATGTTAAGAAATTACATGTGTAAACTGAGCCCTTGATAGTATTTGCTGAATGACTGAAGAAGCAAGTAGACAGACAAAGGCATCCATGTGGTGTAATGACGATGTTAGGCAGAGAGTTAGAAGGCCTCAGAGTGGTTGTACCACACCTTTCCTGCAGGACTTGGAGTAACTTGCCCAACTACTCTTTATCTGAGAAAAAAATTCTGAAATATTTGCTGGTAAGAGAAAAAAATGAAGCAAAACACAAAGGAAAGAAGACTTCATAATGCTAGAATTCCTAGATTGAAAGAAAACATGTGTGGAGAATGTCTCCACAAACTGCTCAGCCCTGTTGAGTTAGGGAGAAAGCTTTTCTCTGTCTGTGTTGAAAAAAGAGTATTAGATTCAGAAAGTTCAGAGGGTTGGAAGTTCAGAAAGTTTTCTTTCCTCTGGAAAGTACAAATCACCCACAGGATATAACTGCTTTCTCCTTTACCAACATGGGGTTGTAGATTTCTTCATCACAGGCACCCCCATCCCCCAACGTTGAAGATTGTAAAGATTTAAGTAGAGTTTTAATCTCATACCAGATCTGTGATACTACTCTGAATATTTCGTATCCTAAAGTTTTCATACTTCTTAACCTAAAGTCCATATATCATACATTGTTCATGTGTAAAAGTCCATGAAATCCCAATAGTTCAAGGGTTTAAGAAACTCCCTGAAACTCAAAGGAAAATGTTCCATTTGTATTTTTCTGGGAGAATATTAGCACAGTTTAAACATGAGGTTCTCAAGTGTGTCAAAAGTCTTATCTATAAAAAGATATGAAAATGTCAAAGAATTTGGGGGAAGAAAACCCCAAATATTGGAGAGTGAGCTTAACAATAACAACTAAGGTGAAATCAGAGGAATCTGAAAAGGCATAAAAGAGGTGAGAAAATTCAGTCCTGGATTTAGCCCATATTTGCTCTTAATTTAAACCTTGTAACAATTTCTATGTTGGATTTTGCAGCCCAAAGAAAATCAGCAATATCGTACTAAAAGGGTGGCCGTTTTGCTCTGTTTTGTGCTGCTATAATGACAATAACTGAGATCAGATAATTTATGAAGAACAGACATTTATTTCTCATAGTTCAAGGCCAATTCCAAGATCAAGGTGCCAGTAAGTTTCTCTGTCTGGTGGGGCTGCTCTCAGCTTCCAAGATGGTGCCATGTTGCTGAATCTTTCAGAGGGGAGGAACACTGTGTCTTCACATGGCAGAAAGCAGAAGGCCAAATGCTTCATGAAACCTCTTATAAAGTCCTTAATCCCACTTATGAAGGAGGAACCCTCACAGCCTAATCACTTCTTATCACTATTATATTGGCAACACCAAAATTTTGAGGGGGACACATTCAAATCATATCAACCCTGGCCGTCCAAATCCAGGAAGATGTATGTCCTTCTCAATACAAAATATATTTGTTCTATTCCAATATCTCCAATTATTCCAGAGTCAATTTAAAAGGTTAAGGTCAAGCCTCATCTAGATATCATATAAATTAGACATGGGTGAGATCCAGTGATGTGGTTCATTCTGAGGCAATTTGCTTTCCAGATGTAAACATGTGAAATCAAACACTTTATGTGCTTCCAAAATACAATGGTAAGACAGGCACACAGGATAGATTTTCCCCCACTGCAAAAGGGGAAAGGAGAAACGAAGAAAGGGGTAACTGGCACCATGTAAATCTAAAACCAAACAGGGCAAATGATATTAAATATTAAGGAGTGAGAATAATCTTTACCTGAATGCTTTTCTTTCCAGACATATCAAAACAAGGGTTGGAGTCCCCAAGATGTTGGGGGATGCCACCTCATGGTTTTTCTGGGTGCAGCCCATGCTGTAGCTCTGATAGAATAGAGTCAGGTGCTTCAGCGTTACCAGGCTGGCACTGTAACCTATGCCCCACAGATCTGGGGTTGTGGGAGCAGTCTCACCCCTATGTCTCTGACAGACACTACCTTAGTAGGGGCTCTTTTTGGTGCCCTCACTTCCACCATTTCTCTTCTGGGGCCCCAGGGGTCTCTGAGACATCCTCTGAAATCTAGGTAGAGGTAACCATGCCTCCCCAGCTCATGCACCCTGGCACCTGAAGATTAGCATCACATGGAAGTTGCCAAGGTTTATGGCTTGTGCTTATCATAGCAGTGGGCCAAGCCACACCTGGAGCCGCTTGAACCACAGAGATAGAGCTCCTGACCTTTCCTTTATATGACACCACCTCTAGTTGTCAGGATAGAGCTCCATCAGAACTCTGGAGTGCTGCACCAGAATCCAGGGAGTAGGGACTTGAGCAATGAGTTCAGAGGCCTCACGAGTGCTGTGGGCCCCTCCCTCAAAAGTGGAGAGGCTCTCCTGGCCTTGGTGCTTGAGCAGACAACCTTGGAGATCTCTGAATTGCCTCTAAAGTCATTCTTCCACTGCCTTGATGAGTAGCATTTGGCTTCCTCCTACCACACTGGTCTCCTTATCAAATAGTTGCTTAGCTAAGCCCTAGATTTCTCCTCCTAAGCACATATTTTTATTCTTTACATGACCACACAATTTTCCAAATCTTTATGTTTTGCTTCTCTCTTAATAATAAAGTCTGTCTTTAAATAATTTCTGTCTTCTTGCATTTTACAGGCATTTAAGATTAGACAACATTGCTGAAAACATTGCTGCTTTGAGATTTCTTCCACCAAATAGCCTAGTTTATCACTCCTGAGTTCTGTCTTCCACAAAGTCCCAGGACATGAACATAAAAGTTCTTTGCCACTCTATAAAAAGGATGACCTTTTCTCCAGTTTCCATTATCTTGTTTCTCTTTTTTTAGGTCTGAGATCTCATCGTCGTGAGCACTTAAGTGACCTAGAGGAAGAATGAGGCCTGCTCCAGAGCCTACACCAGAGCACTCACGGCCATACAGCAGTTCCCAGAATCCACTTCAAAACTGCTCCAGCTTCTACCCATCACCCAATTTCAAAGCGTCTTCCACATTCTTAGGTATTCATTATGGGAATACACCCGCCTGTTTTAGTCAGCTCTTTTTGTTGCTGTGACTAAAGGACCTATCCCGAACGATTTAAGGGGAGGAAAAGTTTATTTGAGGGCTCACGGTTTCAGAGGTCTCAGTCCATAGACAGGCTGCTCCATTCCTCAGGGTCCCAGGTGAGAAAGGAACATGGCGGAAAAGTGTGGCAGAGGGAACCAGCTTATATGGTGATCAAGAAGCACAGAGAGAGTCTATACTCTCAAGATACAGAATATTTACCCCATTAACATGCCCCCAATGAACCACTTCCTCCAGCCGCACCCTACCTGTTTCCAGTTATCACTCAGTTAATCCCACCATGGATTAATTCATTGATTATGTTAAGGCTATAACCTAATCATTTCTCCTCTGAACCTTCTTGCATTATCTCACACATGAATTTTTGGGGGACACCTCACATCCAAACCATAACACTTTCCCTCATAGCCAATTTCTGCCTTACACTTTTTTGTGCTGCTGTAACAAAAATATCTGAAACTGGCAAATTGAAAAAGAACAGAAATGGATTTCTCACAGTTCTGGAGATGGGAACACCCTAGATCAAGGTGCCAGAAAGTTTGGTTGTGTAGTGGGAGCTGTTCTCTGCTATTTTAGTTTTTTATGCTATATCCCATGTAACCTGAAGGTTATTTAGTAGTATTTTTATTTTTTATTTATTTTCGGTACCAGGGATTGAACTCAGGGGTACTTGACCACTGAGCCACATTCCCAGCCCTATTTTGTATTTTTATTCAGAGATAGGGTCTCACTGAGTTGCTTAGTGCCTTGCTTTTGCTGAGGCTGGCTTTGAACTCATGATTCTCCTGTCTCAGCCTCCCTAAGTGCTGGGATTACAGGTGTGCGCCACCGTGCCCAGCTAGTAGTATTTTTAGAATTTCCCAGTAGAAAGGCCTTTTTAAAAAATAGTTTATTGAGTTCTAATTTAATTGAATAACTGTCAGCCTTGATACTGTATCCTTCAGAGAGGAGGAACACTGTACTCATATGGCAAGAGGCAGAAGGGCAAGCTCCTTGATGCTAAGTAAAACCTCTGCTAGGAGTATGGATCAGATTTGTCACCCCAGGGCTCATGGATGACAAGTCTGGTGTTCAGTGTGGCATTATGAAGAAGTGGAGGAACTTTTAAGAGTGGGGGCTTAATGGAAAGTGATCAGGTCACTGGGGGTAATATCCTTGCAAGGAATTAATGCTGTTCTTTTGAATGAGTTCCCAGGAAAGTTAGTTGCTATAAGATAGCAAGTTTGACCCCTAATCTCTCCCTCTCACAGGTGCTCCCCAGAGACCCTCACTAGCCAAAAGACCCTCAATAGAGCCAGTAGATGCAAGTACCATGCTTTTGGACCTCCAAAATGTGAGCTAAATAAACCTCTTGTCTTTAAAACATATCTAGCCTCAGATATTTTTGTTATAGTAACAGAAAATGGATTAGTATTCATTCTCAATCCAATTCATAAGAGAGGAGACCTCATGGCTCAATCATCTCTTTTATTATTACCATAATTTTATTTTATTAGAGCATTATAGTTATACATAGTAGCTGGGTTCATCCCAACAAAATCATACCTGCATGGAATCTGATTCACTCCATTTCAGTCACCATTCCTCCCCGCCTCCCCACTTCCACTCCATTGATCCTCCTCTTGCTCATCCATCATCCTTCCTTACTTGGTGCTTTCCATACATACCTACAAGTGATATTCCTTGTGGTATATTTATATATGTACATAACATGATTTTGTTAATTCCATATTTCTGCTCTTCCTATCTGTTCTCCCCATTTCCTTCTTCAACTCCAATGATATTACCTATGTCTTCATGATATCTGATCTTCTCTTTCTTTTCCTTATTTTACTTTAAACTTCCACATATGAGGGAAAACATGTTGATCCCTGATTGTCTGAATCTGGCTTATCACTTAGCATGATGTTCTCCATTTCCATCCACTTACTGGCAAATGCCATAATGTCAGTCTTCTTTATGGCCAAGTAAAACTCCATTGTGTATATTTACCATATTTTCTTAATATGTTCATCTGTTGATGGGCATCTCTGCAGTCAATCACCTCTTAAAGGGCCTATCTGTTAGAACTGTCATATCGTTAATAGCTAAATTTTAGAGAAGACATATTCAAATCATAGCAGTGATCTTTTACATAACTTATGAAAAAAACCAAAACTGGTAGCTAACAAAAAGAGAAAAGTAGAGGAAAATATAAACAAGTAGAAATATATATTAATTATGTAAGCCATAACAAACCCTATTTTAAAGAATGAATTCACACCAGCATAGCTGTGATTAGTTATATTAAGAGAAAGAAATGACTTCAGAAAGAATTAATTGCTTTGACAAGGGTTTTTAAATGAAATGGAAACTTGAAATCACAAGGAGATATCACTTTACACCCATTAATGAGGATATATACATAGATATGTATGTATATGTTTATGGCATATATATTGTACATAACAAAATTAAAAAATCAATATGGGGAGTTCATGATTTTTTTCAACTTGTGTATTTATTATTCAATTTTATAAATTTGCTTTAAATTAGTGTTTGAAACAATTGTGGGAATATACTATGTTTCCAAATTTAAGGAATATTCATTTTTTCCTATTTTCTTGAGTTTTAAATTACGAACTTGTGTTGAATTTTGTCCTGTGTCTTTCTTTTCCCTGGAGGTTATCCATGATTTTTTTAAAAAAAATTCTAGTCTCTAAAATACAGTGAATGACATGATGGCTTTCTTAGTATTAAATCATTTTAATCAATTGAATAAGCCTATATAAATTATCTTAAATAATATACTGCTGAATTCTCTTTGCTAATATTGTACTTAAAATTTCATCATCACTATTTGTGAGAGTCATCTCTACTTTTTATTTTTTCTTATGAGCTCTTTCACAAAATACTATTGCATTTGCTTTATGACATGAACTGGAAATCTTTTCCTATTCTGGTAGAGGCTAATATTGGGCTATTTAAGGGTGGTCCTGATTTCATGTCAAGGCCATCTGTGTGTGCTGTTTGTCACAGGGAAAGCTCAATCTATCTTTCTCTTTTCCACCATAATTAGTTTGTTTATACTTCATGTTTCTACTGGAGACAATTTTGATGAGTTGTATCTTTCTACAAAGTATTAATCTCATGTAATCCTCAATGTGTTATGAGTTTTAGACTTCCATTGTTTTGTTATTTCCAGTTTTGTGTATTTGTGCTTTTTTCACATTTTCAGGATTAGACAATGATTTTTCCAATTTGTTGATATTTTTATCTTTGATTTACTTTTTATTTTTGTTTTCTTATTTTCTTTTATCTTTATTAAGATAAAATATTATTTTGCTTTTTTTATTTTGCTTTCATTTTGTTTATTTTGCTTTCTTTTGATTTACTTTGTTGTTCTTTTTTTGATTAATTAATTTATTCTAATTAGGTATATATGACAGCAGAATGCATTTTGATTCATTGTACACAAATGCAGCACAACTTTTCATTTCTCTGATTCTACATGATGTAGCATTGCAACATATGTGCAGTCACACATGAGCCTAGGGCAATGATGTCCATCTCATTCCGCCATCTTTCCTGCCCCTGTGCCCTCTTCACTCCCCTCACTCCCCTTTGCCCAATCAAATTACCTTCATTCTTCCCACCCCCATCCCCATTATGGATCAGCATCCACTAATCAGACAAAACATTCGGCCTGTGGTTTTGGGGGATTGGTTTAATTCGCTTAGTATGATATTCTCCAACTCCATCCACTTACCTGAAAATGCCATAATTTTATTCTCTTTTAATGCCGAGTAATATTCCATTGTGTATATATACCAGTTTCTTTATCCATTCATCTATTGAGGGGCATCTAGGTTGCTTCCATAGCTTAGCATTTGTGAATTGTGCTGCTATAAACATTGAAGTGGCTGCCTCACTGTAGTATGCTGTTTTTCAGTCTTTAGGGTATAGACCGAGGAGTGGGATAGCCAGGTCGAACGGTGGTTCCATTCCAAGTTTTCTAAGGAATCTCCATACTGCCTTCTAGATTGGTTGCACCAATTTGCAGTCCCACCAGCAATGTGTGAGTGTGCCTTTTCCCCCACATCCTCACTAACTGTTAGTGTTGCTTGTATTCTTGATAAGTGCCATTCTGACTGGCATGAGATGAAATCTTTGAGTAGTTTTGATTTGCTTTAATTACTAGAGATGTTGAACATTTATTTCATATATTTGTTGACCCTGGTGATGGCTTTCCGGGTCCTAGTTGTTGTCCCTAGATGGAAGCGGCCATGCCTCTAGTTGGTGGCGGCAGTAATGTCAAGCCTGTAGGTACCTAGATGTTGGGCTTCCACGCCCCAGTCAATTCCCAAGGTGGAAGCCATTCCAGCTAAAGATGGAGGAGGCAGAAGCAGAGGTAACCCAAGATGGCAGTGGAGGTGTCCCAAGATGGAGGCAATTGCTTTCAGAGATGAGGCTGGATGGATGGGCTGTATGATAGTGGTGGGTGGCCTATTTGGTAATGCCACAGTGTGGGATGTGGTATTGCAATAGGCAGCTGCCTTCTTGCCCTGTCTGGTGTCCCATGGTGGAGATTACTGCACGGGTAGGGCTGTGGGGCTCTTCTCCACTGGTAGTCCTCACGGTATGGGTTGGGTCTCTTTGGGGTTGCCTTGGTGATGGTTTTTTGTGTCTTGGCTATTGTCTCTAGATAGAAGTGGTCATGTCTGTGGTTGGTGGCTGGGTAGTGTCAAACCTGTAAGTACCTTGGTTCTGGGCTTCCAGCCACCAGATGGTGTCCCAAGATAGAAGCTACCACAACTAAAGATGGTGCTGGCAGCAGCAGGGGTAACCTGAGATGGTGTTGGAGATGTCTCGAGATGGCTGTGACCACTTTTAGAGATGGGGCTGAATGGGCAAGCCCAATGATGGCTTTGGGTGGCCTATTTGGATATGCAGCATTGTGATGTGTTGGTGTGTTCCTCAGCATGGTGGGCAGTCCTGTGCCTGGGCCTGGGTCTGAGCTCTTCATGAGTTCTTGAGGTTCTTCATGAGTTCTTCATGGTAGTCCTGGGCCTGGGCTCCTCAGGGATTGGTGGGCCTGTCCTGAACCTTCCTGGGCTCTGCATGGATTGGCCCTTCCTTCTTTCTTGATTTGCTATCAATCCATATATTGTTATTGATATGAGTGTTTAATGCTATATGTTGTTCTCTGGTAGCTGCTTTAGTTCTAGTTCATAGATTTGAAATGTTTATTATCATTATTTTGAAGCTGCTTTACAATTTTTTATTATTTCTCTTATAACCTAAAAGTTATTTAGAAGTACTTTTAAAATTTCCAGATAGAAGGGCCTTTGTTTTTAAGTTATTAATTTCTATTTTAATTGAAGTGCTGTCAGAGAGTTTTTTGGGGTACTATTTATCTTTGAAACATAAATTTTATTTTGAGACCTACAATATAGTCAATTAATGTAAATGTTCTCTTTGCATTTGGAAGAAAAAGACCTATTCTCTATTACTGGGGCTGAATTCAATGAATATCTATGAGATTTACCTTATTGATTGCATCATTTAAGCCTTCTATATTCATACTAATTTTTTTGTCCATTTTGTCACTCTTGGTTTGAGAGAGGGGTGTTAAAGTTTCGTATTATTAATGTGTTCTCCCTGTATCTCCTTATATTTCCTAATTGCTGGTTTAGGAAAATTGCTGCTGCATTATTTGGTGGATAATTATTAATTACTGTTTTAATTTTATTGTGAATTGTGGTTCTTAGCAAAATGTTATTTTTTGCTTCTATTAATTGCATCAACTCTCAGTTTACCTCATCAGATACCAATATTATAATCCCTGATTTTTTAAATTTTGTATTTGGAATATCTTTAGTCATCCCTTATACTCAAACTTTTTGAATCTTTTTAGAAATTCAATCATGATTCTTCTGTAGGGAGTAGTGTTTGATATAGTTTGTTATCAACTCTAAAATGTATTTCTAAGCCTACGTGGGTTAAGCACTTTTATTTTCATTGTTCTAATTGCATAAATTACTTTAGCTCTGTCATTTGGCTTTAATGTCAAATGTATACATATGTTCTCATAAATATTCTTTCAAATATAGATTATTATACTTGTGTCTATCTTTTGGTATTTAGAGAAGTTTATACTTTTTGTTTTAATGGCTACCTTACTATTACTATCTTCATATAATACTTGTCATTACCTCTTTCTACTTTCTTCTGGCTACTGTCTATTGGCTCACTCCTATCAACAAAATTGAAATAACTAGTTTCTTTTTCACTTTCTCTCATTTCCGTCTCCCAACATTGAACATTCTTTCCTTCATTTTAAAAATAATTGTATTATACCTATATATTCATAGTATTTGGCCTTTACATACAATAGCATCTCCTATGTAAAGATTTATACATATGTAATTTAAATTAGCATATCTAAGCATCTCACTATATATCTGTATGTGTACACACTCTTATATGTACATATATATATATACTTTTCAAAAATATATATTTGTTACTCACCATCAGGTTAGTGATTTATCTAAAACTTGTTCTCTGAAAATAATATCTCTGAAAAAATATCCTTAAATTCTTAAATATTTGCAACAATTTTTCTGTGGCCTATATATTTAAGTACACTTTGGCTGGATATAAAGTCTTTGCTTACATTTTGTTTTCTTATTTATCTTAAATATGCTAGTCCTTTGTTTTGAAAAGTTTAAAGATAGACAATTTTATTTCTCTTATGCATAACTTGGTCTTTTCTGCCTGGTTAACTCAATTAAATTTTCTATTAAATTTTCCTGTAAAGGGAAATACTTAAAAGAATATGGCTTGGTACTTGGTATTGGCTGTTAGGGGTCATTTTTTTCCACTTAAGCATTATGCCTTTTTAAATATGTAGTTTCAAGTTTTATTTAATTTCACATTTTTTAAAAAAAATTTTTTTAGCTGTAGATGGACATAATGCCTTTATTTTATTGCTTTGTATGTGGTGCTGAGGATCGAACCCAGGGCCTCACGCGTGTGAGGCAAGCGCTCTACCGCTGAACTCTCCCAGCCCCTTAATTTCACATTTTTAAACTTACTTATTTTAGTATTTATTCTTTTTCAGGGAACTATTTATATTGGATTTGTAAGATTTTTTTATGGTTTTCACTTGCTCTTGAATAATTTTATTTATGTATTTATTTCTATTTTGGTTTTGAAATTTTCCTTTTTAATCATCTATTTCTCTTGAAGTATAATATATCATTTTTATTCTCTTGTGTTCCTTTAGTTTCAGTGTTCATTTATTAAATTGCTCTTAAATTTCCAATTTTCCTGGAGTTCTGCAACTTCTTTTTGAAAAACTCATTCTCTCCAAACTCTTCAAATCTTAGTTTTCCTAAATCTGATTTATTTTCATAAATGTTCTTTCATATAGTCTTTGGAATATTTCTTTTTTTTAAAGCTCACTTTAATACACACACACATATTGTCTGTTTAGGAGGGTCATCTATTTTGCTATGTTTTTAATTAATGTTATGCTCCTTTCTATCTTTCTTATAACTTTGAGAATTTATCACAAAATTTCTTATTGCTCATTTTAGAGTAAATTAAATTTTCCTAAATGTTTTAGAAAAAGAGATCAGGATAATGTTTCTAGACACCTGTTTTTAAAACTTCCTCTTTAGTTATTCTAGACTCCTTTTCTACCTTTATTTTTACATTTCTATTCATTTGTCTCTCTTGTTGATGTTGTTGTAGATTTCTTCTTTTCCTCTTTTAGTTTTTACAGGGAATTACAGAAGACTTTAAAACATTTACAGATAATGCATCTTCTCAAAATTCTGTTTTCCTTTAGTTTTAAAAATTCTGTCTTATTTTCCATTAAAAATATTTCAAAACGTATATGCTTCACTAAGTACATTATGCCATTTAGTGTTACTGATTTTGTTACATGGAAATATTTCATTTAAATTCTTTTCCAGATTTTGTGTGTTGGATGGTTCAAAACCCATACATTTCATTTTTAAAATTATTATGAGAGTTGCTTCCACTTATTAACTATTATTTGCTTCTAATCATTTCTTATATTTTGTATTGGAGGAGACAATTTTTTCCTAGTAATTTCTAACCTTTTACTACTTCCATACCATTATCTAGGTAGAATAATAAAATTTAGTTATCTATTCCCTTTTTTATTTATTCCTCATCATTTGCGCAAGGTCGAAAATTATGTTTATAAATTGCTATGGGAAGTTACATCTTTTGATGTTCTACCTTTTTTTTTCTTTTCTTCTTCCTTACTTTGTTATTTGAACATCATTAAATCCCAGAAATTTCTGGTTTTATTTATCTTTTTTCATTGAGGGCATTTTTTAACGTGTTTTCTATGTGTCTCATACGTCTGAAGTTTTTTATTTCTGTTTCCTCTTTCTTTTTTTCAGTGCTGGGGATCAATCCAGGGCCTTCTCCAAGCTAGGTAAATGCTCTACTGACACCTGCAGCCTATATGTCTGAATTTTTACTTCTGGAGATATCTTTATTGCACATTCACTTACATATAATTTAGCTACTTCAAACTAATTGTCCTTCAATATTTTTATGTAATCACTCATGTTGTTGAACAGTTAAAGTTCTTCTTATTTTTTCTTGATTACTTGTTCTTCGTGGTCATAATCTTCTCAATCTTTTTATACTATTAACTGGTATTCTTTCTCTACTTATCTTAGCTTGTTTTATATTTCTTCTCATTTCATCCTTTTCTGTTCACTTCTAGAATATTTCTTCAGTCATATTTTTTAGCTCCTGCGAGTTATTCCCCCACTGTTATTTTTTATTATTTATTTCAACCATTGTATATTTGAACCTAAAATTTCCTCTTCATTATTCCTCAGCATTTACAAAATCTCTTCTTTAATCCATTTGAGTGGTTAATATTTTGATTATTTCACGTTTCACCAGTCATTTTCAAAAATACTACCTGATTTTCTTCCAATCTGTATGCTCTCTTTTCACATTGATTTTTTTCTCTTGCTGAGAAGAAGCTTTTTAGTTTGAATCCATCCCATTTATTGATACTTAATTTTACTTCTTGCGCTTTAGCGGTCTCATTCAGGATGTCAGATCCTAGGCTGCCATGGTAAAGATTTGGGTCTACTTTTTCCTCAAGTAGGTTCAGGGTCTCTATTCTAGTGCCTGTTTTTGATCCATTTGAGTTGAGTTTCATGCAGGGTGAGAAATAGAGGTTTAATTTCATTTTGTTACATAAGCCTACAGATTAAGAGAATATCTTTACCACATGCACCTAAGATAAAGCATTAATCTCTAGGATATAGAAAGAACTAAAAACTTAACACCAAAAAGACAACCCAATCAATAAATGGGCTAAGGAACTGAAGATACTTCACAGAAGAAATACAGTCAATCAACAAATATATGAAAAAATGTTCAAGATCTCCAGCCATTAGAGAAATGCAAATCAAAACTACTCCAGTCATAATGGCAATCATCAAGAATACAGGCAACAATAAGTGTTGGTGAGGATGTAGGGGAAAAGGTACTCTCAAACATTGCTGGTGGGACTAAAAATTGGTGTAAACACTATGGAAATCAGTATGGAGATTCCTCAGAAAACTTGCAATGGAACCACCATTTGACCCAGTTATCTCACTCTTCCATTTATACCCAAAGGACTTAATATCTTACTTACTTAACTAAACTGATGCGACCATGTCAATGTTTATAGCAGCTCAGTTCACAATAGCTAAATTATAAAACTAACCTGGGTGCCCTTCAATAGATGAATGGACAAAGAAAATGTGATATATATATTTGATGGAATGAAATTATGGCATTTGCTGGTAAATGAATGAAGCTGGAGAATATCATGCTAAGCAAAATAAGCTAATCCCAAAAAACTAAAGAACAAATCTTTTCTTTGATATGTAGATACTAATTTACAATGGGGGGGGGACACTAGGGAAGAATAGAGTTACTTTAGATTAGGTAAAGAGGAGTGAAGGAAGGGGAGGAGATGTGGCGATAGAAAGATAGTAGAATGAAACAGACATTATTATCTTATGTACATATATGATTGCATACTGATGTGATTCTCCAACATGTATAATCAGAATGAGAAATTATACCCCATTTATGTGTGATATATCAAAGTGCATAAATGTATTCTACTGTCATGTATAACTAATTAAAATAAATAAAAAACTAAAAAAATACTACCTGATGTGGTTTATGTTTCATTTGTTATCTGCTTTTAATTGTAATTCTTCCCATTAAGTGGCTAATCACTTCATCTTATCCTGCAGATATCAGAATCTGGACTGGTCTTGTGTATCATGGGTCCACAGCCATCTGGTAGGTTTAATGAAAGATGAGGGACTCTGTCTTACAGCACAGACCCCAAGCTCCACAGGGTCCCCACATTAATATTTGATGTCATTCCTCCAAGCCACTTCTCAGATAGGGATTCTATCTTAATCTCTTTGAAAGAAGTACCACTGGGAGTAGACCAGTATCTTAGTTTAAAAATTCAGTCAGTTAGGATTTGGAGTGGTAGAAGTGAAGAAGTAAAATTTCTGGCCAACAGGTAAAAATCTATTGTTGTCTACATCAGCTGTCAGCAATTCTTTGTCTCCCTGAATATTACCCAGTCTACTCTGAGTAGTTGATTTTTTTTAATTGATTTTTACCTTGCAGTAATGATGGTAATGATGAGTCAAACAGCAACTCTCTCAAGGATGATGGGAGAGAGCCAACAGTGAAGTTTAAAGATTAGTCAACATCCTATCCTTCTACTGATACATTTTTCTCACCCTGGTATTATGATGTGTCTCCTCTCTCTCTCTCTCTCTCTTTCACACACACACACACACACACACACACACACACACACACACACTATTAGGTTTCATAGAAAAAGAGAATCAATAGGATGTGTGAATAGACAGATAAATTTTTTATAAGGACTTGACTCATGATGTTATGGTGGCTGACAAGTCTTAAGAACTATAGGGAGAGCTGGGCAAATTGAGAGCCAGGGAAGTCAGTACATAGTTCCAACCTAATCTGAAGGTCTGAGGACCAAAAAATCAGCACTACAGTTATAGTCCATGGAACAGCAGGCTTGAAAACCAAGAAAAGCCAAAGTTTCAGTTCAAGTTTGAAAACAAGAAAGCCTATGTCTCAATTTAAAGACAGTGTCAGGTAGGAAGACTTCTCTTACCCAGGAGATTTTGTTCTGTTTAGGTTTCCAAAAGATTGGATGAGGCCCACACACAACAGGGAGGGCAGTCTACTTTATTCAATAACTACAGATTTAAATGTTAATCACATCCAAAAACATCGCATAGAAATATCCAGAATAACATTTGACCAAGTATCTGGACATTCTGGGGTTCAGTCAAGTTGACACATAAAATTAACCATCACACACACACACCCAATCTGAGGCAGTCTTCAGTGTTCTCTAAGGCATTCATTTAGGTTTGAGGTTGGCTTCTTATATTTATGCTTCTATTTCTCTTTTCTAGTACCTACAGGGTTGATTTTGAAAGACGAAGCCAATAATCTATACTAAAACTTTCTACCTTATCAGAAGGAATAAATCTATTTACAAAATCTAGACTTTTTATATTGTATCAATACCGTTTTTTATATCAGAGAAAATTGCTGTTTTTCTCCCAAACTAACTTTACTTTGTCAAACTCTTTTCCTCACCCTCATTATACATGTTATACATTATAACATGTATTAGGTACTGCCAATTACACTGACCAGTTAAGAAGCTGTACTTCATACATATGTTAGCCTGAACTTATTTCTACTCTATCTGGCCCAGTAAAAATATTCCTCATAGAGAGACATGAGAAATGTTTATGGGATGAATAGAAAAGTGAATGAACAATGAATAGAAAAATGAAATGATCATTGAGATCAAATATTTAATGCAAAACTCATGAAACACTATGCAAATGAGAAACACATTTTATGAACGGTGCTAGAAAGTCATATAGTTGAGCTGTAAAACATGAAATACTTCCTGGATTTAAAACACAAGATAGAACAAAGGAAATCACTGGTTCTTGTGATCACTTGTTGTGTCTCATTGTAATTCCAAGTAATTCTCATTTATTTCAATTTGTGTGTATGTCTTTCTGCATATGTTTCTGTTCAATTTTTTTATCATGCTTCATCTGAATTTGGTTAGCGTCTGTATATGGGCTACTAGGAAAGACTCCTAAGAAATCATTCCATGATTGTTAAGTCCCTGGATGATTCAAAGAATATTGTCACTTACTGAGCAGCCCTTCTTTCTCTTTTGTTGTCAACTCCTGGGCTGTCTTTCTCCTCTCTTTTTTATTTTTGTAGTAGGAAAGAGTAGGAGTTCTGAATTGGTTTTGGAACATGCAGTTCTCTTTGGGGAATTAGCTAGCATTCTTGACTTCCAAGAACTTAGAGTAAAATGATTTGACAGAATGTAAATTTAGCCCTACTTTGATAGCTTCTGCTGTGTATTTTTCTCATAAGCACAGAGCACATTTGATATGAATTTGGTTTAGAAAACAATTGTCTTATGAAATTGAAAGAACAGAGGCAGTGCAAGTTGGAGGAGAAGTGACAATTTTAGTTTTCTTATCCTGGCATTATTTATTTCTGAACTTACCTGAGATCCTCTATTAAATATATTGAATAAAAAGATATCTATATTTTTGTAATATTTACTGAGCACCTACTATATGCCAACCTGTCAGGCATTGCTCTTGGACCTGGAGAAATAGCTAAAATACTAACATTTAATACACACTCCTGTTATTTATCCTTAATTAATTTTATTCTGATTTTATTTATTTGTACCATTTGCATACAAATAGTAATAACAGACAAGAATAAATAAAAATCAATGTATGTTGAAAGAGTCTGGGTAAATTCATAAATTATTGTTCATAATTTCTCCTTATAGACAACACTTTTGCAGTATGAGTACTAAGTGTGTTGCTTTTTGTAATTCCAGGGAAAAACATATCTACAAAAATATTTGTCCACCAAATTTGGCATCCTAAATTTTATTTTCTTTACTTCATAGCTAAAATAAATATTGCTTCAGTCCAGTTTTGCTATAAATTTTGATTTATTTATGTTGCCATACATGCATCAGATGAATGTCTTTTTCCTCACCATTCTGAGTATTCATAGAAGAGAATTTTTATCCATTCGACATTCAACAAATATTTATTGATTCTTTCTTACATGTTAAATTCTGGAGATAGGATAATAAAAAGACAAGGCATATAATCAAATCAGAGCTATAATTCTAAAAGTTGAGAAAAGAGTTGTAACTCTATACCTTGAAGAAGATTGATAAACAACTAACCACTTAGGCTCAAATGTGGAAAATTAAAAATTGTACATGACTATGTTGTTTATTACCTCATCATAAGATGTAGAAGCAAATGTTGAGTTTGTGATCAATGCATTATTACTTCCAACACTACTCTGGGGATGTTTTAAGATAGATGTGAGTTTTCAATAACCTCTAAGTCATAAGATCTCTGTAGGAAAACCCCCAAAGACAAAGCACATGTGATATCTTTGAAAGAAGTTATTTCCACAGTGATACAAGTACGTGTGTATATGTATATGCATACACATACATGGTGCCTTTTTGAAATTGACTTGATTTCTTAGCTGTATTAAAATTATTAGAGCTCTTAATCCATTCACTGCAAAGGTCAATACAGTAGAAACAACCTCTTTTAATAAGAAGGCATTTTTAATAGAACTAGCTATGTGCTTTTCTTGAAATTTGCACTGAAGAAATGATAACAAATAAGAAGAACTCAATCAAATATATACCTAGTGTTTACAACATAAAAAGCCTTCTAGTAAGTGCTGCAAGGATCAAGTGGACCACAGGGCAGGCCTGGTCCTCAAGCATTTTGCAATCTAGGTAGGCAAGCTAAGATCTGTAGTGTGCCACATTCAGAGGAGGCTTTCCAGAAGGACTAGATGAAGGATGTGAAACAAGGTACTCTTAAAGGAGAGTTCTCACTCTCAGCTCATTGATAAAAACAAATATGCTACACGTGTCTTTCTGTCTCAATGTTCTACACAACAGCGCTTTTCACTCAATGAAAACTCAAAAAACATTTTTTTTTTGAAAATGTGAACCCATACGTAACAACAAAAGAGGGTCTTCTGGAAAAATGTGAATAGGTAATGAATAATTAAGATAATAATAATTGTTATTGCAGCTAACATGTATTAGGTACTGTTTTAATGTTTAGAAGAACTGACTGATTTAATTTTCACAGTAACTTCATTGAAATAATTGCTATCATCATGTTTATATTATACAAAAGAGAAAACTAAGGCATAATAACATTCAGCAACTTGTTATGCAGCTCGTGAGTGTTGAGGCAGACCCTTGACCCCAGAAGTCTGGCTGCTGCATCTGTGCTTTTCGCCAGCACATAATACTGCTTGTCAAAGCACCATGTATGGGTGATCTGAAGAACGATATGACATGCTCACTACCTTCAAAAAGCTTAGAATCTAACCAGAACATTTGAAATTTTCAGGCCATCTAAACAGCTAAGTCATAATAATTACACTAAATGAAAGCTGTTGCAACTAATCTTAAAATGAGGAGCAATGGTATAAATGAATCAATTAGACAAAGAGGAGACTACTGAAACCTGGAATCTAGTAGCAGTAGCCCCTACAAGTACAGCTGTGTTTGATTCTGTCATGGATGCCAAGAAATCTTCTGCAAGTGCTACCTGAAAAATAAGTAGAAAAGATGATAGATACCTGGATGATTCTTGAGTCAGTGTTCCAGCTTCCAAATCTGCTAAATCACGAAAAGAGAAATCTCGTAGTCTTCTCAGAGCTACCACCCTGGAGAGTAATATGAAGAAAAATAATTGTGTGGAATTTCGTGAACCTTTGTTTTCCTACAGGGAAATCCATGGTGCTTCTTACAAGTCCCAGCCACGGAGTCATGGAGTCAAAACATGTATATTGTGTAGATGTTAATGAAGAAAAGGCTGCGAGTGGGAACTGAATGATATGCCATCAAGAACAGAACATACATTGTTGTGACTTGGAGAGCTCCCAATCATCTGTCATCAATGATACAGTTGTAAGTTTTTAAATAATCAACTAGCAATTGATACATTGCATAATTCAGAATGTTTGATTAAGATGGGAACTCCTATGAGGATTGAAGGAGAAATGCCTAATAGAGCAAAAGGAAATGAGAGCAGTTCAAAGCTTTCTGTGAATAACATGGACCATGACATTGATCCCAAAATGTTATGGCTAACTGACTCTTCTCCATCCTCTACTAGTACTTCTAATTCCCAAAGATTGGATATTTTAATGTGGTGAAAACATGATGTTAAACTGGAAAAACTCAAGGAACAGATAAGGAAACATTGGGAACACTCAGAAGAAATAAATGGCCGGGACCAGAATCTGGGTCATATTGATCATCCAGTAATGGTTTGTTAATATTGATAGCTCAGTGACAGCAAAAGTCAGGGAAATAAAAGAAAAAAAGAAAGAAAGGAAAGGAAAAAAAAAAGAAAGATATGAAATGCTCACTACCTTCAAAGAGCTTAGAATCTAACTAGAACATTTGAAATTTTCAGGCCATCTAAACAGCTAAGTCATAATAATTACACTAAAATGAAAGCTGTTGCAACTGATCTTAAAATGAGGAGCAATGGTATAAGTGATCAATTACAGAAAGAGGAGACTACTGAAACCTGGAGTCCTCTGAGAGGGGTTCCTGAAGGAAGAGGAATTAAGATTAATCCTGGGAAGCTGGGTTAGATTAGAACAGTTAAAAAGAAAGTATACTCAAGACAGAAGACATATCATGAATTGAAGCAGAGCAACTCTAATCTGGAAAAAGGGTATAGGTTAGATTGCCTGGAATGATGGCTCTTGAATTTCGAGTGTTAAACAATGGTCAGCAAACAAACAAACAAAACTGAAGCCTGTGGTAGAGGTGTCTAACTGGCAAGATGATTTGGCCCCTGTTGATCCTTTATGTCTAGTGGCTTTTGGATCTTTGGCAAAAGAGGGACTCCTGTACCCTGGGTTCTGTGGGTTCAGGAATTCTTCCCTGAAGAATCCCAGTGGGCTACAGTCTTATCATTGCCGTGAATGTTGGCACAAGTTGGTTTTCCTGTTCTCCATACTTTGGAGACCTGAGACTTCTTTTCAGCCTGAGGGAAACAGCCTTGTCTTCCTTCTGGTCCTTCTCAAAGCAAGCCACCCTCTTCTCTCCCAGTCCAGGACACTTTCCAAGATGGCTTCCAAAAATTTGGTATTTCTAAAAGAGAAGTGTGTTTCACTCATGCTCTGAGGCAAGGGATCACATAGACTGTCTGAAAAAGAGAAGCAAAGGCATAAAAAAGAAAGTGAAACTTAGAATAAACAAATTAATCCCTGGCAGGTGTATTTGTCCATGTTTCAGCATCAGGTGACTCAATGATAGTTTATAATATAAAATGTTAAAAACTCAGATATTTTAAAGTGTCTTTGAGTGTCTTTCTTTTGAATTTCAAGTTGTCCTCCCAGCATTCACATTGTTTTAAGAATAGTTGGCATGCCTAGGCTTACCTCTGTGATAGAGAAAAAAAAATTCAAAAGCTTTTTTACTTGCTTTTGGAAGACAGAATTATGCTAAATATAGTGCAATATTCCACAGCTTGTAAAATCAACTATGTAGCAGAAACCTGACGGGGTCCTCAAAAGAAATATGGCAAGAAAAGAACACTGCCTGCTTTAATCAACCCTGCCATTTCCCCTGGAATTTCACTGAAATGGCTGGACATGTGCATTCCACATCCTGGCTGGTGTTAATATCATTTTCTATAAAAAGAGAGGAAGACAAAAGGAAAGGCGAAATGTGCTCTGCAATGGAAAATGTGATCCTCAGCCACTGGGATAAAATTACATTGACAGTGGGGAGTTATTTTCTTCTTCCAAGAACAATGTTTGATGTTGGAACTAGACTCTGGTGATGAAACTCAAAACTTGGGAGATAAATCTGATTGAAATTTAGAAAAGGGGTATCAGAGGTTGCTTAGCAGGGTGATTTCAGGGGTTAGCAAATGAAAAGAGGTTACACTTTGCCTTGTCTGTCTGTCCTGTCTTTCTCAGCCAGAGATAGTATGGCCTATTCTCCATGGTTGCACATAACAAATGAAATTTGAATTCTGACATAATTATTCATTATAAATACTGTGACATTTTAATATCTAGAGAATGCTTAAATCTTGTCTAGTTTCTGCTTCTTTTTCTTCTTTGTGTTGATTTCTACATCTCTTCCTATTTATCTCTTCTGTGCATCACGCATATTTCACTATGAACTCGATTTTGTGGGTGAAAGGCCACAACTAACCGTTTGCATGCCTTATCTCTGCCCTAGAGAGTGGTGACTCACAAATGAGCTAGCTGCACCTACTGTACATAAAACAGCAACATCACTTTGATCTCTCCTTAATGTGCTAGGTTTAGATTACTTTGTGAGCAAAAGGGGTGAGAGGTGGCAGGATACTATTTTAACTAACTACTGGGGGCAGTATTTTTTCATGGTGCAGGTTTTTAATGGGAAAGATGGAACATGAAAGCCTGTCAAATGTACTGCTCAAAGAGTCTGACAACGCAGAATATTTTTATAGATGAAAGGTGAAGAATCTCCAACTTCTTAGTGTAATATAAATTGTATGGAGAAAGTAAGACATGTAAAAAAGACAGATAGAAAGCTATCTATATTTTGTTATGACTGCATGGAACCCTGCCATAAGACCAGAGGACTATTTCAGAGTTGCATATATTAGATACTAAGTATGACAGGGTGAACAACAAAAATATATACTTTGAGAAAGATTTTCATCACACTTACAATTAATGTAATGTTAATTTATTAAGTACTAGGTATGTTAGAAAGCGTCTCTTCCAATGTGGTAACAGGAGAGAAATTCAGAAGGAAATATACAAACACCGCGTTCTTCATGTTTGGAGAGTTGCTTTATCTTTCACTTCCTAACAGACTCTAAATCCTATTATGTTTGATTCAGAAATTGCTTGAAAATTCTGCCTTTGACTTTGGTGAGTCACTCATGGTTCATTTTTTTCTGGCTCACTACTGTTTTGCCCCCAGAGTGAATCCCAGCCCTGCTTTGTGTCCCCCAACACTGGTGCTATCTGATATACTTTGGACTGAGTGGGTGTCTATGGCAACATCTCTCAAGGTGGAGGAGTAGAAGGTGCAAGAGAACTTCTGGAATAATATGCATTTTAGAGAACTCTGCAAGACGATTTTGATTTTCCGACTTGTGCCTGGGAATCATTTGCATTATTTAGTCCTTTGTAATCTGACTATGACTCACTGCATTAATTACCTCAGCATCTGTGAATTCCACTTATATTTTATGAATCTCATTTTGATATATTATTATATCTCTGGAGTATCAAATTCCACCTCTCCTTCATTTACTCTCTCTAGAACACTTCTATTTTATTTTAAATTCCAAGCACAAACTGATTCTCCAGTGAAGCTTTCTCCATCAGTCTCTCCAAAGATATGATTACTCTTACTCTGATATTTTCACAGCAACATGACGATGAAAGTGCATTTCTAATTTGTGTTTTTAAATAGCTATCTTAATCTACCACCAGTCTGTGGACTAGGATGCTTATTCGTTTTTGTGAGTCCTGATTCAAATACAGTGGTAATTCTAAGAGATAACTCAATGATTGCTTATGTGATTAAATTATCCCTTAATGCAAATATGTGGACCTTGAGTACAGAGCTCATAACTTTTACATTTGTATACACACGTGTAATCACCACTCAGATGAAGGTATAGAAAAATTCCAACTTCCCAGCGATTCCTTCATGATCCTTCCTAACTAATATCTTGCTTCTAACATCCGGAGTAACTTCTTTTCTGACTGTTATGTAATAAATTAATTCTGCTGGTCTTGAACTCCATATGAACTCTACTAGTAGAATCAGATGGTCTTTGTCATTTTGCGACTAATTTCTGTAATTCAACATAAGGTTTTTGAGATTCATCCATGCTACTG